>CM032448.1:44123370-44332750 GCA_019049505.1 Pachyrhynchus sulphureomaculatus
TTGTACACCTGGTACAAAAAGGTCAACTAGATACAGGACAAATCAAAACCTACATAAAAAGCTGCGCAAAAATGAACAAGTTATAATCTTTACTTAAATGCAACCAAAATGCTTTTTAAGTAGCAATTTTAAGAAACGTATAAAGAAAAACTTGCAATAACTTTCTTTTACTTAAAGGATGTCATTCTGGAATATTCTAATACTTCCCCACACTAAGTTTTTACGTCATTTTTCTTTGTCAAGCTCTAACGCTGAATCTAACTACAGGATGGTTATACCAGCGGAGAAAAATGATCATACTGACCTGTAGTTCATCATATTAAGCGTACTTCAATAAGTTCACGTAAAAAAAAATTATTAAGAGTTCTCTTTGAAATTCAACTTTAGCTTAAATAAAGACGAACCATTAGCTATTCGATGTTAATCACGACCTTTACTTCATGATATTTAGCGTACTTCAATAAGTTCACTAAAAAAAATTAAGAGTTCTCTTTAAAATCAACTTTAGCTTAAGTAAAAGCGATGTTAATCGAGTAATTGCCGTTAGCTGTCAAAAATCGCATTAAAAAAATGTCTAAAAATTTTATACTACTTTTTCATGTTTTCAAAATTTGTAAAAAATATGACCCTAATGAAGGTATTTTTTGCCTGTAACTCCATCAAATTATTTTTTTTTTAAACATACATTTTCCTTTAATACCTTTTTTAATGAAAATAATACCATTTTGGAATTCCATTACATGTAACATGTTACAAATTGACTCCCATAATTTAAAATAAGTTCAGCTATTCAGAACCAAATTGATATTAAATCAAAAATGAATAAAAAATATGGCCAAATGAAATATACCAGGTGTACAAGCCTGAAATGCGGATTTCAGACAACAGATGGTGCACCAATGCAGTTTGTTCTATAAAGATTTGACACTGCGCTATTTTGTTGTGTTATCAACATGTGTCAGAACGCGCACGAGTAATAAATTGGAAAAGTGTGTGCATAGTGTTGTGTTCAAGTATGTCGAAATTTATACCGAACAAAGAGCATTCGCGGACAGCATTAATTTTTTGTTTTCATTTGAAGAAAACTGCTGTTGAATCATACCAATTACTTCGAGAAGCTTATGGTGAACATGCTCCATCGCAAGATACGTGTGCACGATGGTTTCGGCGTTTCAAAAGTGGTGACTTCGATGTTGCAGACAAGGAACGTGGAAAACCGCCAAAAAAACTACGAAGATGTGGAATTGCAAGCATTGTTGGACGAAGATGATTCGCAAACACAAAAACAACTCACCGAGCAATTGGGCGTTAGTCAACAAGCTGTTTCCAATCGGCTACGAGAGATGGGAAAGATTCAGAAGCCGGTAGATGGGTAACACATGAGTTGAACGACAGGCAAATGAAAAAGCGCAAAAACACGTGTGACATTTTGCTCGCTCGGTACAAAAGGAAGTCGTTTTTTGCATAGTATAGTATAGTACAGTTACAGGGGATGAAAAGTGGATTTATTTTGAGAATTCCAAGCGCAAAAATCATGGGTAGACCCAGGCGCACCATCCACATCGACTGCAAGACCGAATCGCTTTGGCAGAAAGACGATGCTCTGTGTTTGGTCGGACCAGAGGGGCGTGGTCTATTATGGCTGTTAAAACCTGGGGAAACGGTTAATACTAAACGTTACCAACCACAATTGACTGATTTGAACCAGTTCGCGACACGTTGAAAGCACTCAGCTGAAAGTTCTACCCCATGCGGCTTACTCACCAGACTTGGCTCCTTCCGATTACGACTTGTTTGCATCAATGGGTCACGCATTTGCTGAGCAGCGCTTTGGTTCGTACGAAGATGTGAAAAAATGACTCGATGAATGCTTCGCAGCAAAAGGGAGAGATTTTTATTGGCGTGGTATTCACAAATTACCCGAAAAATGTATAACAAGCGATGGAGCATACTTTGAATAAAGCACTTTTTATCATTCTTCCGAATTTAACATGTTTTTTTAGAAAAAAATCCGCATTTCATACTTGTACACCTGGTATATCTAGTTAATTACTTAAACGTTCATGAAATTAATAACGCGACAAGATTTAATAATTATTTATTTAATTTCTACGACTGACATATTCGATCAATATTATTTATAAATATTTTTTTAATTTACTAGATAAATAGTAAACGTTAGCAACGGCACACCCACATACTCTTAATACATAAATAGTGTGACATTCAACTTTGTCTAAAATCGGGATAAAATTGTAACATTAAGTTTGTTTATTACTTAGATCTGCGTTAGATATCTAAATCAAAACGATGATATTTTTGTTGATTCTTATACTATCATTAATAATAAAGTATATCTGAATTAATTTATACAGTCAATTTTTGAAATTACGCATCTTTGTATCAGATCTAGCAGAAATTTTAAGTTATTTTTGTTTTGATTTTTAGGCAATCAGAGGCAACATTTAGGTTTACAAAAGTTATGTATTGAGGTTACCGACAAAAAAAATAGTTTCTTTAAGATCAAAAGGTTTTCTGAATTTTAGAAGTTTTGTAACTGATAAAAACCGTAAATATTGAAATTTTCTGTACTTACGCAAAATTACCAAAAAACTTTTCATAATAAAATTTAAATCCATCAGTTTTCGTTCAATTTTTTGAAAGAAATGAAAATTTTGACAGAGGAAGTACGCAAATTAACTTTTAAAGCAGAAGAAAAGCTAATGCTAAAATTGAAATCAACTAAAACCCATAATAAAAGAATCTTCAATATGATACGACCATTTCGTACTACAGTGTATATCGGTTGGGAAAGGTCGTTTATGTGAAAGTGGAGTCTTTTGACAATAATATTGTCAGCGTCGCTACACCTTTACGTTTCCTAAAGGACTTCAGATAATATAATTGGATGCAACTAATCACTTGATCAACTTTTTAGGTACAATTTCGCACTTCTGCTCACCAACCACTGAACTAAACTTAATATTTAGGTGGTGTGCAATGATTGCTCTTACTGTAGCAATCTATTATTTATTAAGAATTTTATGTGTTAGTGTAAGTAAAAAACTTGCACATAAAAAGTTGCCAGCTATCTACCTTTATTCGTCAGCATATAAGATAAAAGAGAAACTTACCTTTGTTGTTCTAAAATATTACTATGAGAGCTAGAAAAGAAATGAGATTTCTTTTCTGTGGATCCAGTTGGAGATTTCATAACTTGATTTTTAAGATTGGGTGTGAGAATATTTTGGGCATTTGTATTTAGACTATTTGACCTTGCCATGGGATCTAAGCCAGTAGGTATACTAATTTTGCCTGAAAAGGAAAAATAATATTTTTTTATATTCTTCGCTTTGAGCAATAGGGTCTAATAATTGCCGTAGTTTTCCTAAATTTGCTTTAGTTTAGTATTTGGAAAGATAATAAATAAGAAGTTACGAAAATTGGTTCAACCAGATTACACGTTTCTAAATAATTGTATTTTAAAATAAAAATTGGAAGATTTAACTATCACACTTATATTTCACTACTATTAACGTATTTAAGTGGGGTATTTTTGTATCAATTGCCTAAAGCGCTACAGGAGCGACTCGTGTGTGAAAAAAAAAACGATTTACGTTGGTCCTGAATTGTACTCGGTAGGAAACACAGACCTGGGCAAATTATTCTAAAGGGATGAGGTTCTCCATATAAAAGACTGCTTGAAAAGGGTTGTACGAAGAGTAATAAGCTGCACCTCATACGGATGTCAAGAATTAGCGAGACGTGTATTTCTAGTACCCGTCACTCTGGGAGGTATCAAGCGAGCTACGTCCACCGAACACTTTCCATGAAAATACTTGTAGAATAGACTTAAGTCGCCTACCGTTCGAATCAAGGCCACCGGCCAGTTCCGGGGCTCTAATCAGACAAATTGCTCTTCTCTGAATAGAATCCAACAAACGCAATGTATGTTTGGGAGCAGACCCCCAAATATGGGAGCAGTATTCCATAGTTGGTCGAATTTGAGCTTCTTACAGAATTAACAGTGGTTGTGGAGTGTAAAGCTTTTTGGTTCGAAATAATATTCCCAGCTTTTGAGAAGCTCTCTTTGCTATGCTTGCAATATGTTCATGCCAAGACATATTTGCTCCCAGATTAACGCTCAACAAATTGTTTGACAATGCTAAAGAAATGGAGTGCCCCGACATAATAATGTCAGGCTTAGCAACGTTAACTTTTTTAGAAAAAACTGCCGCCTGGGTTTTTATAGCGTTAAATTCCACTTGGTTATTGTCATCTCAAGATAGAATTTCTTCCAGGTCTTTATTAAGTTGGATAACTTTCTGCTGTCTGCGGCTGAGCAGTCAATGTCCGAGTGTTCAAAGTGAATGAAGAGACAAGAGTACTATCATCTGCAAAGCTGTAAATTGGATTCCCGGTTCTTTCCAGCAGATCGTTAATGTAAATGAGAAAGAGAGTAGGGGACAGTATGGAGCCCTGTGGTACACCGGCGTTAATAGTGAAGGTGTTAGAAAGAAATCCATGGACTGCCACTCGTAAAGAAAGCTCTCTGAAGAAACATGAGAGCCACAAACAGAACTTGTCAGATAACTAGAAGAACATAATTTAGCCAACAATCCATCCTGCTAAACACTGTCGAATGCCTTGGATATATCAAGAGCAACCGCTCGAGATTCTTCAGAATGTTCAACTGCATTGTTCCAAACATGTATTACATAAGTTAGAAGATCTCCTGCTGATCTATGTTTACGGTCGCTAATAATGTTGAATCCTTTAAGATATTTTAGAAGATGCTAATTGATAGCATTTTCCATACATTTCGATATTACTGAAAGCAGTGCGACTGGTCGGTAGTTATTTGGCAAGGTCTTCTTGCCTGTTTTATGTATTAGCTGAACTGTGGCACATTTCCAGCAGGATAGTTTGAAAAGTCTACAGAAAACTGGTGTTAGTTCCCTCGCACAGTTTTTGAGTACAATGGCAGGTATTTCATCAGCGCCAGAAACTTTTTTGATGTCTAGCTTCATTAAAATACGTTTTGCGATACGCTGTTTGAAGATAATATCGGGCACGCTTGACTGCACTATGGGAATAGTAGGTGGTGTTTTTCCTTGGAAATCAACAGTAGAGTGTGAAGCAAAGGGTTCGGCCAACAAATTCGCTTTCTCAACAGGTGTTGCAATAGAATTATCTGGCCGTGTGAGTGGTGGTATGGTGGATTTGGTGCCTTAGCGACTAACCAAAAGGACCTAGAATTATTGGGATAAGCGAGAAGTTTATTTCTAATTTGTTGATTGTGTGCCTCCTTGGTTTCGTCGATAATTTCTTTGCACCTGTTCCGGGCACGAACAAAGGTGTTACGATTTATGGCGTTAGGGTTTTCATGCCATTGTCGGTAGGCAAAATGTTTAGAAGCAATAGCTTCTTTGAATTTTCGGTCGAACCAAGGCGCGTTGGAAGGGTATTTCGTCGAAAAAGGGATGTAAGCCTCCATACAGGCCAAAATAACATCGAAAACCTCTTTGGCGCAGTCAGATGTATCGTCAGATAGAAAACAAACGTCTAACCAAGGGATTTGTAGTACCAAATCTTGCGCGGTTTAGGCACCTCTCTGTCACTGATTGGTAGAATACTCGATGTCCAAAGCAGTTTATGGTCGGAAGAACCTAATGGCGGATTTACGGTGATCAAGAAGACTGGCGAACTTCCCATCTCGATCAGGGATCCGTGTTGGGATGTCAATAAGCTGAGTTAAGCCACAACTGATTGAAAATGATTCAGCTTCACGACCTTGTTAGTCGGTAGTATTTGAATACTTTAACCAGTTGATATTGTGGACATTAAAGTCGCCCAGGATGGCAATTTCATTTGAATAGTTAATTTGTAAATGATCGATGGTGTCTGCAAGAGAAGCGAAAAGTGTTCTAAAGTTAGTATCATTTGGTGGTCGATAGAGGATGCAGATGAATCTTGTGCTTTGTCGAGTCGTTATTTTTAGCCAGATAACATCAAGTCTCCAGAGCCTCGTCTCGTTTGCAAGAGAGATCGCTTCTTACAAAAAGACATGTTTCAAAGTTACGTCTAAATCTGGAATAGAAGTCGCACCCAGGATAAAGATAGTTGACTGTGCTGCTCGATGAACTGACCTTGGTTTCACAAAGAGCGAGTACATCAGGTTTATTTAATTACAGGTGTTGGTGCACTGAATTTATGATCGAGTTTAAACCTCGTATCATGCAAAAATCTATTTTAGAATTATGATTTCTGCATGTTGAAGCCCCTGAACCAGTCCCCACCCGGAGATCCGATTACCCAACTTCGTCTACAAAGTTTTATGATGATAATTTGGTTAATAATACAAATCTTTGTATACAATGCCCTCAATGTCCAAACTAGAATTTGTGAAAGTTCGAAAGACGTGGACCTAATATAGACGCATTTGGACTATTTCTGCCATAAAAACCTAGCTAGCTGTCTTTCGTAGTACAGCAAATTGCAGTATTATGTGTTTAGATTTTCTTGAGTACATTCAATAAGTACATGCAATTTGTGTTCTCATAGAATGTTTTGCGGGACTTTTCTAGATTTTAACTGAAGTTAGTGGGGACATTTCCTTAAAGAATATCTTTAGGGCGTCCATGGACAATCCACAGGATATAAAAGTAATAATAAAAATATAATTTTACTCGTAGTGCCGGCTTATTGATAGTTAAATAACAGTAGCTATCTATGAAATTGCTTGAAGTAGACGTCCTTGTTTTTGGTGCATACTTGTTTCATTTATGTCACCCAAAACTTAAAAAAGATATTTAGGAGATTTGAGTGCACAAAAATATTTAAAAAAGAGAGTTTAGTTTTATCAGAATAACATATGGCAATGTGTGAGTCTTATGAGCCCATTTAAAGGCTGATATGGATATAAAAAGATGAGCTGCTTAATCAGTATTTACCTGTACTCAACGATTTCACCATAAGTTTATCTGAAGGCATCATCCTGTTTTCTTTTTCCTGGAGCATTCTTAGCAAATTATTCTGGCCTTTTCCTTCGTTCTTTGTACGTTCTGATAATGATATTTGTGACAATATTCTTCTTACTTCATCTGGAATCTCTATATCAACCTAAAATATAATTTATGTTGTAAAAGACATAATAGTTTAAATGACTCAGACTTTTTCCCTATATAGAAGTTATGACCATAATCGACATCTCAAATTTTAATGAAATTCAGTTACCAGAGACAGGTACGTAAAAAAATATAAAATGCAAGTAATATTAATCAAAAATTGTATTCGTGTAACTCAAGATGTCATTACATGCTCATTATATAATATGACTAGTTTTTTCTTACCTTCCTTTCTATTAAATTTTCTATAAAATTTCCCAAAGTATTAATAGTAACATCCAAACCTCTACTTTGCATTTCTGACCTATTTAAATGCGCCTGCTGTAACACCCTAGTTTTTTCCAATCTCTGGACATTAGCTAGAGCTAAATCTAATTTAGCCACAAGATCTTTATTTTGTTCTGTCAGTACTTTATTTTCTGCCTCTAGTTTGTGTAGATTTTCAACTTGAGGTTGCACTGATGCCATTTCTTCTTGGAGTACTTGGTACTCGACTTTGTACTCATCTAGTTGTTTTTTAATATCAGTAGTGTAGACCTAAAAATTATATATGATTTTTCTAAAATAAAATTCATTTTTGTTGCATATTTGAAATACTGTTAGCTACATTGCAAACTATATTTCGTAAAACTTTATCACACTGTTGTATTTTTCCGTCATATATGCCCAAATTTTACCTTAACCTAATTTTAAACACTTACATATTTTCGACAAATAATCAGAGAAGTTTAGTTTTTTCAGTTATTATTAGTTATGAAGTATTATTGTGGATCGATCATTGTATTGGTATTGAATCGGTCCTATTTTAACGTTGAGCTTGGTCTGTGACATCGTTCACTATGCCAAGGCCCTTATTTAATGTGATACGCAGTGAGAATGATTTTATATACTTGAGAAAGTATTTCCGTAAACCAACTCGATATAGGTTTTCAAGCTAGAATTGGTACTCCATCGGAGATTGAATCGCTGCAGCCATATATGCTGACAGAGTGGTTAGCAAACTGAAAACACTTCACCGCAGGTATCGTGAATTTTCGAGGGATCCTCCCTCAGGCATATGGGGTTCAATGTGAAACAATTAAAAACGGACGAAGGCCCATATTTCAACAGTCTACCCACTGTTCTCTTATTCGTTTTGAGGGAATATCTGAGAATTCCAGTTGAAGTAAGAACTCATTTCAAGTTTCTAGGGATTATGGAAATTCCTAGTGACATTTTATGATAAAAACTATGCTTTAAATACCATTGCCCTTTTGGAAATTAAGCATTCGCAAACAGTACTTTGTCACTGATACAGGCTCAATTGTTTTGTGAAAACGCCACTGCGTCACTGCGAGACATCAAAATGGTCACTCCAGTCGATAAATCGCGAGTGATATGCAGATGCCAAGGAGAAGGGTGGACTACATCGTAAAAAAAAATTTCAGAGGGACATGGAATTCCAACCAAAAACGTTCAGGTAGGCTTCGAAAAATGTCTCCCGCTGAAGACAGAGCTATAACAATGTCCAGCAGACGTAATCGCCGCCTAACTGCACCAGAAATCACAGCTCAAATAAACAGCGTGGCAACCGTGAAGAACAGGTAAGCAGAAGGTAGACTACACGGGAGAGTTGCAGTGAAGAAACCACTTCTTAGGCGAGTGAATAAACGTAAACGATTAGAATGGGCCCGAGAACATGAAAATTGGACATCAGAACAATGGAATTCCGTCCTTTGGAGCGACGAATCTAAATTCGAAATTTTCGGTTCAAATCGACGAGTTTACGTGCGGCGGTCAGCTGGAGAGAGGATGTTGGAAGCCTGTCAGTTGCCTACAGTAAAACATGGTGGAAGTTCAATAATGGTTTGGGGTTGTTATGGCAATGGTAAAGTTGGAAAAATCTTTAGGATAGAAGGAATTATGCGAAAAGAACAGTATTAAGAAATATTGCTAACTCAAAGCGGTAATTAAAAACAAAGGAGGTCACATAGATGAGAAAAATCCTGGAAAATCTTGAAAATTTTTCTGATTTTCTAGAGTGTAAATAATATGAAAATAAATAATAAATCATTAAAACTAAAAAAAAAATATTATCTGGATTTTTGTTGTCTTGGGACTGAAATAACTAGGTGGGCAAGTACTTTCTGGCGGTAGTGTAAATATATATATATATATATATATATATATATATATATATATATATATATATATATATATATATGGCTTACCAGCTTGAAGCCTAGATTACCCGATATGATAAATAGTTACCTCTTTCATGACTTTATCCAGCACTGGTTTATCGACAGCAGTCAGTGGGCCCTTAAGATAATTCATGATTTCCTCAAAACTATCACACAAGAGTATTTTGTCTTTATGGTAATTTAAAAGAGCTGTAGCTACCCTAAAAATTACATCTATTCCCTCCAGAAATACCAAATCTGAAACAGATATATTTACTTAATTACAGATATTTTTCAAGATTGTAAGTATAGGTCAATTAAGCCAAATAGCTTGTCTTGATAACGAATTATTTTACTATCACGAAACTTTACTTGGTTTGATTAAATTGATATTTTAATGGTGATATAACACATGCCTCAAAAAGTTTTCAAACTTGCCGAGTATCTGAGGTTCTCACAAATCTGCAGGGCATCTTTCTGTAGATCGAGAACTAACGCAGAGTTCTTTAGCTTCATAAATAACAGAGAACTAAAATTGATAGTCCACCTGTGTACTTAAATAATAATCATAAAAATATGTTATTTTTTTTCAGACGAAGAGCGTAAGTTCCTCTCTGGCATTGCCGATGTTTCGATCGATTTTAGAACTCGTTGGCTGGCCTAAAGGACAATAATAATACTCCATATATTGCAAATAAAATTACTACAATAGCACAAATTTAACACATGTATCTCAGGATATATCAGTAGCTAACAAACGTCAGCGCCACCTGATTAAAATTGTCAAATCTTTTAACTGAAGAGCAAAGCATACGGTTGGTGAATTGATATTCTTTGTAATTGCCATAGATAAATAGTACTAGAACTAAGAACAGTATTTAGTGCTTACCAAAAACTCTAGTAACAAACCCCAAAGGAAATTGTGATGCAAACATTGTAAGCATCCATGGTGCCGCATACAGAGTCGGAGCAACTTCGTGAAAATCCAAATGGTCGTAAACTTCAGGAATTTGATCGTGTAACAATCGAGACAGTTGATATAATTTTATTTGGAGGCCCACCATATCTGGAAGATATTGGATGCGAATACCCCTTCTAAACATTAAGTGACGGAGAAGAAAGAAAGCTTTTGATTCTTCCATCTGAAAAACATAATATTACTGTAAGGTGTATAAAAATATTTAAAACTTTTAGGAGTAGTACAATTATAATCCCAGGCACTCCAATACATTCCTTAGTCATTCACATGGTATTTGCTATTATCTTTACCTTTTACACTTTTTAATACCCATCTAGTACATCAAGATCAACATATAAAGATTCTTTTTAGTAATATTCTCAAAAATTTTTCCAAAAGTCGAGATTATTGATTTTGGTCATTATTTTTTTGTAGAATCGTCGCCCTTTTTAAACTTTAGTACTTCCACTTAGAGGGTCCACTCTAGATTTACTTACTGCTCTAAGAATATTACTGTTTAAATTATAGACATCATAGCCATTTGACGGGTTAAGATATATGATAGGATTAATCATATCCCTCTCCAAAACAGGTAAAACTAAAAGATTGTGTAGTGACAGGTACATTTTTAAGTAATTTAATTTGTAAGTCAGAGCTAACAACAAAATTTCTAATTATTTGAATAAAAAAAACTGTTATTTGCTAATAAATTACTATGATTTTGGATTTACAAATATCCTGCATTTTACTTCTACAATTAAGCTTTTTAGCAAAGACAATACATTTTTTTGTTATCTTTGTGGAAGTCTATAAAAGCTTATATAAAGAGGGTTAGCTGACCGATCTTCCATGATCTTAGCTGTTTACAGGGTCTATCTCTTACTTTATAGATCTGCATTAAACCACCTGACAGTGTGCAATGGAAAATGCCTACATATTAAGTCTCAAGATAACAAAAAATTTACCCTTAATTCAATACAATCAGACTTATAAAAGCCATTTCCATTCATACTATACATATCATTCTTTCATATTAAGACCTGTCCAAGTGATTTTACCTAATAACCCCGGATCATATGATTTGCCTTGATGCCTATCTTTATAAATTGACCATAATGATCAGATCTTCAAAATATTGCCGATTCTCATGGAGCTGGTATAAACCCTAGTAAACTCAGTCATAGTAGAAAAATTCCATAGGAATCCACTTTAAAAATTAGAAAAATCAAAATAAAATAAGTCGCTCTAAAATCTAGTACTTACATGAAGAAGCAATACTCCAGCAACAAAACTTAATCCCTGGCAATAACCTACTTCTGGATCCAACAACGAATAAGCTTTCAGCAAATTGAACAAAGCTAACTGACCAGGACCCAGTGGACTACTAAAATACGAGTGATTGGGAAAAGTTCGACCCAAATCAATCAAAATAGCATGTTGATGTGACGTCAATTGCCTTAATAGTTGTTCGTAGGGGGTATTATAATTGGGATACTTGTGAGGGTCTGGTGGAGCTGAATGTAGACAGTGTTGCTCTGCTAGGAATTGCCAGACTTCTCCACGTTTGCCTCTAGGAACACCTGGAAAGAAAAATTAAGAAAATAACTTATATGGCACTCGACATATATTTTTTTTTGTATGTCATCTGGACTTTTGGCAAGCAAGTCTCGTGTAATAGATTACTTGTAGATAAAATATCGCATTTTATCGATCTAAAAAAAGAGAGATGATCTAGCCACATGACCCGCCCATCGCCACTTGATCCTTGCCACCTCCAGACTCAGTGACTTTGGTTCGTCTCCTTATCTGCTCGTTATTAATTCTGTCTCAAAGGGAGACACCAATCACGCTTCTTTCCATACCTCTCTGTGAAATTACGAGCTTTTTAGCAAATCTTTTCCAATTCATATGTGCTGACAGGTAAGACACAGGTATTATAGACTTTAGTTTTTAGGCTTATGGGTATTACAGTATTTTTTAAGATATGTCCTAATCTTCCAAAAGCTGCCCATGCTAACCTTATTCGCCTGGTAATTTATGCATAGTGATTGTCATTTCCGATCTTAATAGTGTAATGTAAGTAGATATACTCGTCGATGCATTCAATGGAGTTATTTCCTCTCTGTACGTTGGTATCTTCAGGGCTTATTAATTTACTTTTTTTTAATTCATTTTAAGACCTACCCTTATAGAGACCACATTCAGCTGGTTTAACATTTCCTATAGCTCATTTGTGTTATTAGCTATCACGACTATGTCGTCTGCAAACCTAAGGTGACTCAGTCTAGTGCCGTCGATGCTGATGCCTTTCTCGTCCCAATTTAACTCCTTAAAGACGTCTTCAAGGGCCATCGTAAATAATTTAGATGAGATAGTATCTCTTTGTCGCATTCTCTCTCTACTTTTAATGGTCTGTTGTTAGTGACAATTGTGACTTTAGAACGGACCTGATTTCAACAGTATCAAATGCCTTATGAAAATCAGTGAAGACCAAATGTATTGATACTTTGTGCATTTCTCTATTACAGGATGTATAGAGGTGGTCGATCGTGCTAAATCCTTTCTCTAAAGCCCGCCTGTTCCACAGATTAATAGAAATCTAGTTTTGCTGTTAGATGATTTGTTAAGATTTTAGTAAAGAGCATATTATAAGTGAGACAGAAGAGATATGGGCTAATAATTTTCGATATCAGTATTATCGCCTTTCTTAAATAGAAGTATAACCTCTGAATTACACCATTTTGTTGGAATATTTCCCTCGTCGAGAGATTTATTCAGTAGGACTTTTAAAGCATCTCTCAGAGATTTGCCGCCCGATTTCAGCATTTCTATAGTGCTTTAATCTTCTCCAGGGCATCTATTGTTTTTCATCTGCTTCAGTGCAGCTTGTATTTCCTCCTGTGTAATATCTGGGAGTTCTTCAGATCTTACGTTCATAATGTTTATGTTTTCTTGTCGTCTATCTGACTGGGATGCGTTTAATCTTGAATCATCTAGACAGCTAATTTTTATTTTTGATTTGGATGAAATGTATTTAAATATAAAAGTTAACTATAAAGTCAAAAGAAATCAGGAGGAGATAGAAAAAAAAATGCTTAAAATAATAAAACTATTAATGGGAGATAAAAAGATAATATAAACACGTTATTTTACTTACCTTCATAATTTGAAGCAAATTTGTTAACAATGGTAAGTTGCCATTTACAGAAAATGGTTATTTAACATATTCGTAAATGTATGGTTCGTACCGTCGATATTATGTTTTGGAATTACTTGTTCAATACGATCGACTTATTTTTGCATTGTAAGTTATTTTTAAACTGTTTTTAATATAAGAATAATTTCAACATAACCTTAACTATCAAAATTAAATTTTAATATATAGGAACTTCATACAATTAGAGTGTTTAACAGCATACAAATGTGTCCGCCTATTTCACCTTGATTTGAAATATAAGAAATGGATTTAGCCTCCATTTAGTTGTGACTCTACAACCTTAAATTAAAACCTTGCTTTCAAAAAGTCTCGAACCTAAACATAAATAATGCTGCAAGATAGTTCTTACCTTGACGAATAGCTTGTAGGAGCATAGGTTTATCGCACTTAATATGGGCTTCCTTATTTGTCAGCATTTCCCACACTTCCATTACTTCCCGTTGATTTGGCTTCATCTCGTCGTATTCCAGTTTAATTCGTTTAACCGCAGATTCTTCTTGTTCAGCTGAAAAAAAAAATATATACAACTATACTTACTAGGCAATACACATAAGTATAATATACTTTCTTTGGTTGTCAGAGTGTAAAATTTTGTTGCTGTAGAATTTGTGGTTTTTAGGCTAAAACGAGTTTAGTGAGACCAAGTGCAGTGTTTTTGGAAAAATGGAAAAAATTGAACAACGTGCGGTCATCAAGTACCACACATACACACACACCAAAGGAGATCCACAATGATATGAAAACAACACTAGGGGAATCTGTTCCGTCATATATCACTGTGAAAAAATGAGTGGCAGAATTTAAACGTTGACGAGAGAGCATCGAAGATGATCCTCGCTGCGGGCCGACCCACGACGTCTACGACTGAAAAAAATATCGGCAAAGTGTGTGATCTCATATTGAAAGACCGTAGATTACCTATCAGGGAGATTGTAGACAATATAAGCATCTCGTATGAACGAATACAAAACATCATTGCCAACGAGCTCGGATTTTCTAAGGTTTCCGCTAGGTGGGTCCCCAGACTGCTCTCAGTTGAACAGAAACGAATTCGACTCACGATTTCTTGCGACTGTTTGAGACTGATCTGCAAGATTTTCTTACCAGGTTGGTGACAGTAGATGAAACCTGGGTTCACCACTATACTCCAGAGTCAAAACAACAATCCAAGCAGTGGAAAAAAATTTGGTGAACCGACTCCAAAGAAAGCGAAGGCAATTCTGTCGGCTGAAAAAATGATGGCGTCAGTTTTTTGGGATGCTAAAGGTATTATTATGGTCGACTACCTTCCGAAAGGCGAAACAATAAACTCGACTTACTATTGCACCCTTTTGCGACGTTTACGTCAAGAAATTAAAAAGAAACGCCCAGGATTACTGAGAAAGAAAGTTTTGTTCCATCAGGACAACGTTCGCGTTTACACGTCTGTTAAGTCTATGGCTCAAATTCGTGATTGGGATTTCGAATTGCTGCCCCCCACCCGGCTTATTCTCCTGATTTGGCACCTTCGGACTTTCATCTGTTTCCAAACCTAAAAAACACCTTGGTGGCTAAAAATTGTCATCAAATGAAGAAGTCGAAGCTGCAGTTAACCAGTATTTTGAAGACCTTGAGGATTTTTTTTTGAAACAGGTATGGAAGCTTTGGAAAGCAGGCAGAAGAAGTGCATAGAGCTAGGTGGAGATTACGTCGAAAAATAAAAATATTTTTGTACGTATTTTATTTTGCTTTCTTGACTAGGCCGCGAATTTTTCAATCCATTCTCGTATTATATATATATATATATATATATATATATATATATATACATATAATATATATATATATATATATATATATATATATATATATATATATATATATATATATATATGTATCCCCCCTCTTGCTGTTACACAAGCCATCAAACGATTAGGCACTTCATCCAACGAAAAATTGTCTGCCGCTCTTGATAAAGCTCGTTTTAATGAGTTAAGATTGGCATGGCTTTTCGAGCAAACCGTACGCTCTAAGAGGGTTCATAGTATATATCTAAAGGATTTAGATCAGGACTTGCAGAAGGCCAATCTTCTGTAGTAATAAATCAAGCCATGCTTGTGTTGTTTTAGCTTTGTATCCTGGTGCAGAATCTTGCTGGAAAACACAATGCATATTTTTTTAAAAGAGATGTTTTACAACATTCTCTAAAATAGTGTCTTGATATATTTTAGCCGAAGTTTTCACACCTTTTCACAAAAATGAATACTGGTAACCCCATTAAAGCTGACTCCCCACGAAACCATAACTGATGCTGGATGATGACCCCTTTGAACTTTTGAAACAAGTTCAGATGCTTCCTTAGAAGATCTGACATAAATCTTATCATTTTGCTTATTGAAAGATTGTTCCATAGTGAAATTTTTTTCGTTGGTAAACAAAATTTTTCTGCGTTTTTCATTAGCGCAAAATTTTTAAATTTTTAGTACATTTTTGGCTTTAAATCTCCCGTTAGCACGTGTATGTCACTTGTAAGCGCTAAGTCTTAGGACTTCTTTAATAATACAAGACATAGAATTTTCCGACATTTTCATCTCACGAGATAAAATTTATTGTTTGCAGAGAGGATTTCTGTCAATTTTCGGTCAATAATATACGTATATATATATATATATATATATATATATATATATATATATATATATATATATATATATATATATATAAAGTAAGAGAAACAGCAATCTTTTCTAAACTATAATTGACGGAAAAATATTAAATCTGTATGTAGACACGACATGGAAATATTTTTTTCCTTCAAAGCACAAAAGACCAACAAACACCTCGGAGTAATCTGGTTATCAAATATATGTATTGAACCGGTTTGGTGTGAATAATTTTTGAAAAATTTATTCAATTTTACAACTTTTTTAATAACTATAAATAGACTCTAATCTTAATAGGAAACCTCCACAAGTTACAGAGCGTATAAGTATAATTCTTTTGAATTTTTCCTGTGTGGCAGGACAAGAAAGACGCACACGATTTCACATACCACAATAATTAAAACTAAAAAAAAACATACAGAAGAACCTATTAAAATTGAGTTAGAATATTCTCTTTATGTCAAACGTCTTTTTCTATGTGTTTATTGTTATTAATTGTTTCATACATTTTACTGATATGTTGTACATTTTGTTTTTTACCTTTTAGTCTAGCATTTTCCTTTTCCATCCTCACCAATAATATCGCTTGCTTAATTGCTTTTTTCCACAAATCTCTTAATTCTTCTTTAGTCTTTTTTCTTCTTGGTTCTTCCGGTATTTCGTCTATTTTAGGGGCAACGACCCTCTTAAAGATTGCTTGTCTCCAAGAACCGCCACCGTCTAATTTATTGGAAGAATTTTCATCCATAGATGATGATTTTGGACTGTTTCCGACTTTAAGAAATCTGAAAAATAGAAAAATAGATCAAATATTGACAAACATTACTTTGGAGTTCCTTATTCTATCAATACGCTTGCTTTGGGCGCAACTCATCCCCAACAAAATTTTAAAATATATTAAGTATATTTTATATACATAACATACATGTAAATTTCTTTAAAATTAACCTAAATTTTAATAAGACAAGAGAAGTGTGAAAAATTTCTTGAAAAAGTACATATGTAGATTTTCTTATTCTTCTTCTTCTTAACCTAAGCCTATCCACTCCTGGACGTAGGTCTCTTCTAATCTCTTCCATGCTAGCCTGTCTTTTGACACCTTTAAGCACTGCTTGCCCACTACTACTCTTATATCATCGACTCACCGTTTTTGTGGACGTCCAGCGCTTCCTCCTGTTTCTCTGGGTCTCCATTCCGTGTTCCTATACATCCATCTGTCTCCGGATGCTCTAGCTACATGACCTGCCCATGCCTCCAGAGTTATGTCGGTGACTTTGGTTCGTCTCCTTATGAATTCTATGCAAATACCAAGCATGCTTCTCTCCATAGCTTTCTGTGAAGTCACGAGGTTTTTAATAAACGCTTTAGTGAGACACATCGTTTCCAGTCCATATGTGCTGAACGGTAGAACAGACGAATTGTAGGCTTTAGTTTTTAGGTTTATGAGTACCGTCTTAATCGCCTGGAAATTTCTGCTTTCTGCTTCCTCTTTCTGATCTTAATAGTATAACCTAAGTAGATATACTCGTCTACGCGTTCTATTGAAGATACAGGGCTCATAAATTTAGTTTTTTAAAATTCATTTTAAGACATACCCTTGCAGAGACCACATTCAGCTGATTCAGCATTTCATGTAGCTCATTGGTGTTATTAGCTATCACTACTCGTCTGTAAACCTAAGGTAACTCAGTCTAGTGTCGTAGATGTTGATGCCCTTTTCATCCCAACTTAACTCCTTCAAGACGTCTTCAAGGGTCATCGTAAATAATTTAGGTGAAATCGTATCTCCTTCAATGGTATTTTGTTAGTAACAGTTGTTTCATCAGTTTTAATATGTATAGATACTTCTTTATAGATATTCTCTATTATTTTTATATATCTGGAATCTATACTTGCATTCGCTAGGGATCTTAGAACTGACTAAATTTCAACAGTATCAAATGCCTTATGAGAATCAATGAAGGCCAAATGGATTATATTTTGTACATTTTTCTATTACAGTACGTACTCTGTACAGGTGGTCGATCGTGCTAAAACCCTTTCTGAAGCCCGCCAGGTTGATAAAAATCTAGTTTTGCTGTTAGGAGATTGGTTAAAATTTTAGTGAAGAGCTTATATAAGTGCGACAGAAGAGATATGGGTCGATAATTTTCGATATCAGTATTATCGCCTTTCTTAAGGAGAAGTATAACCTCCGAATTACACCATTTTGTTGGTATTTTTTTTCCTCATAGAGAGATTTATTTAGTTGAACTTTCAACGCATCTTTCAGAGATTTACCGCCAAGCTTAAGTTCTATAGAGATTTAATCTTCTCTAGGGTATCTTTTGTTTTTCATTTAGTTCAGTGCAGTTTGTATTTCCGCCTCTGTGATATCTGAGAGTTCTTCACATCCTATGTTCTTAACGTTCATGTTTTCTTATCGTCTGTCTGACTTGGATGGGTATAATCTTGTGTAGAAGACTTCAACATCTCTAATTATATCATTCTTATTATTTAATATTCTATTGCTTTCATCTTATCATTTTGTTATTTTTTTTGCTACTAGACAGTCGTGAATGTAATACTTTTATTTTACATTTATCTTTTATAATTTCTTCTATGATGTTTGAATTGTAGTTTCTTTTATCTTTTCGGATCTCCTTCTTAACTAGTTTTTTTTTTAATTCTTTAAAACTTGCTGGCGTTTTCTCTATGATATTTCTTCTTTCTTCTAGTAATTTTAATGTCCCAGAATTTAACTTTGGATTTTTATAGAGTTTTGTTCGCGAACATATTTTCTTGGTCGATGTGGTTACTAAAGTTCTGATTTTAGTTGTACTTTCGTCTATATTCATTTGTGCATAAGTGTCCGTTGCCATTCTTCGTTTAAATTCATTTTGGTATTCCTCTTCTTTTTGTTTCAAAATTTCTCCGGTTGGGTGGCGCTGTTTTTTGAAGAGTTTGTTTCTTTCGGTGGTTATAGTTTTTTTGCCCTTTCCAGCCTGTGGTCGCTGCCGGTACAAAACTGATTTAAAACAGACACATCTCTATATATATTTCTACAACTAGACAGTATAAAATCAGTTTCATTTTTTTTCTTGCCATCTAGGCTTATCCAAGTCCATTTACGCTGTTTTGGCTTCTTAAAGAATGTATTGAGACAGTGCAGTTTTTCTTTGTTGGGATTGTTTCTACCGCCTAATCCAAAGTATGTAGAATTTAGGTACTAAATATAGATTTAATCTTTATAATTAATAAAAACATATTCTATATTTTTTTCTTCAACTTCAACCCGTATACGCTTTGAGATCAGAAGAAAAATCTAACGATGATATGTGTTATTATTTTTCAGCCTATCTTCATCAGAACTGACAAAAGAAACAATATAAGTAAAAGTATATTATGCACTAGAGACACGAACAATCTTTATGAGAATGAAACAAGTATACACCATAGTGAAGTTAACGTCGGTGAGTTGTTATGAGACCTCAGTATTAATCTACGAAATAGAGGCATGGACGTTTAAACAACTGAATATTCAATAATTAGAGGCACTTGAACTATGGTTGTAAAACTGAAATCTGCGGTATTTGGAACAAATCATGAGAGGAGAGAAGTGCCATTTCCTCCAGCTAATAATACAATAGAAAATTAGAGTACGAAGAAGTGTAGAAAAGCTGGTTTGTATAAAAAATGAGCTACAGGATAGTAGTCTCGAGATTATACATAGGCCTGATGATTTCCAACGTTCAATACGAAAATGACATTTGAAAAAGAAGAATTAGTAAAATATGTATTTTAAAATTTGTAATTCAGTTTTGTAAAACAATAGTAACATACGTCAGGGATAATGGAATATAAACGCAATCTCAGAGAACTGGTAATCACTACTAGGGAGTTGACTATTAGTAACTAATATTGTTGAAAGATTGAATTGATTGAACAAGTTGATTTCAATAATATATTATTAAAAACATAATAGTCCTCTCTCAATATTGGTAGTATTAATGGAAATATGTCTATCTTCTATTTTTCTTACACTTAATCTGTTAAGATATATATTACGAGCATGGACTGATAAGTTTGGTAAATTTCTACGAAATGATGGGAAATTTTGTTAAGCAGCATGGCTATTGGTAAGCGAGATTCATGTAACGGTTGTGTTCAAGTCATTGGTGTTACATGTTTCAAAGAAATGGATAAAGCCGAGTATGCAGTGATGAAATATTTTTATTTTAAAAAGGGGACGCGTATAGAATGGATACATAATATCCTACATGAAATTCTAAAAATGAAAAAGCTAAGTGCACAATTGGTGCCGCATTTGTTGACTCCAGACCAAAAACGCACGAGGAAGGATATTTCATAATCATGTTTGGAAAAGTTGCAGCGTAATCCGGACGACTTCTGGCATCGTATTGCGTCAGTAGGCGAAACGTGGATCCCCTATTAAACCCTGGAGGCAAAACAGCAGTCAAAATAATGGATTAACGAAGATGATAGTGCACCGAAAAAAGCAATCGACGGGAAAAGTGATGGTAACTATTTTTTTGGGACTCACGGGTTATGATCATGCTATTTGGAACAGGGTGAAATAGTGACCAAAACATGCTCCTTCACCAGGATGATGCGCCTGCTCACACGTCTGCCATTGTAATGGCAAAAATGTACGAGCGAGGCAAAATAGTTCCCCACCCACCTTATTCATCAGATTTGGCCCCTAGGTACTTTTTTGTTTTCTAACCCGAAAAATCGGTTTGGGGGAAGGAACTCTCGTCGAATGAAGCGGTTACCTGTGCTGGAAACGAATATTATGCACAGCTCGAAACAATTTTTTTTCGGAGGGAATAAATTAATTATAATCTCGCTGAACCAAATGTTTTGAGCTTAATAGAGATTACGTTGAGAAATAATTTTTGTTCTTGCAAAAAAATGTTATTTACTTTGTTTTTTATCAAACTTTTTAAACAACCCCCTATAAGCCAAGTTGGAGGTAGCTACAATCGAAACAGAAGTTCAACACTATACAGGTCACACGATTAGTAAAAAAAATCTGAATCTCCTGTCTCTGGTTTTTATAAATAAAGATTAGGGAATTATTTCAAATGCTTGAGTTATGGTCTGCTTCACACTATTACTCTGAATCACTGCCATTTGAACACGAATCAGATAATAATACTAAAAAAAAAAAAAAACCCTGAAAATACCTCGTGCAATCTTGAACTAAGCATCGAAATGTCACCTTCAACTGACATGATCTAATTTTTCACCTAATCAAAGCCGTAAGATATTTCATTCCATTTTAATTTATCACATTATCGCTCAATTTTCATGCCCTTCAGATATTGATATATTACATTTGTGAGCCCATAATTAACTAGAGAAAAAAAAAATCATATGCTCCCAACGGCAAACCTTTTTAAGGTATTTTCATTTTCCAAAAGAGAAAACAAAAGAAATTTTTTCAGTAGTTGATTTTAAGTTCAAGATGTTTTCAATACCTCAAAATTATTATCCAGAAAGTTACTTTCGTACAAACGTTTAAACATCGCTTTACATTGTTACTTACATATCCATCATAGGCGATTTAGGTCCTTTATCTGAGCCAGAATAACTTCTATCTGGAGACGCAGACATTTGTTTAGCATTTCTAACACCTAAGTAATGTTCTTTTCCTTCACACTGTGACTCAATTGTTGAAGATCTTGACCTGAATCCTTCTGAATCTTTATCAGACGTGGAAGATTCACTAACTGATGCTGTTATTGTGGACGGAGAAGATTCCTAATCAAAATAAGATAAAAGAGAATATTTTACATATTTCTACAGTCAATTAATGATGGATAATTTTTTTCACCCAAAAAGTTAGTTTAAAAATAATAGGGTTTTCTTTCATGGGCTTAATCATTAGCCAATAATAGTCGAATTATACGCCATTCTTTGATCTCATTTTTTTAAACTAAAAATTGCCCTATTGCCCGTAATTTTATTAATTTTAGGCTAATATTCGTCTGTGCAACGAGTTACTTCAAACCAAGATTCTAAAAACTAATTAGTCCGAAAAAACTGTTTTATGTAACACCTAACTTAAGGATAATATAAACCAGATAAATCGAGGCTCGTCAGCTGACCAGTGAGTTAGGCTAGATTTTTAATTGTTTAATTTTGGTTTATATATTTGTTCTTGTTGTCATTCCGCATTGTTTTTAATTCATATTTCAGAATATTTTCTGAACTATTATTGGCTGAAACATATTTATTCTCTACAGTTAATACCAAACGAACCTAGTAGGTTTCAAGGTCACGTTTCTTTTAATGGTAAATCTTACTTCGTGTCTATAATACCAATACGGAATGTTCCATCGGTTTCGTTCAATTGAAAACGTCATGTATGTCCAAAAACTGTAATAATTTTGCACAGGATCGTTAGAGATAAAGAATTGTATCTAATCAGTCATCAGAATAATGAATTTTTAACCTTAAATTAAATGTCTTACTTCACAAGTGTAATAAAATTATAAAATTTAAGTGCTTTTTTTTCTTTTATAATAGTTTAATAAGATTAAAAATAATAATAAAAAAATTAGATACTGTTTTTGTTCATATTTCGTAAAAACAAATAGTAATTTATTTGCAGATTAAAATCAGTGCCAAATATTGTATTTTATAAAACGAAAGCCTTTATTTATTATGGACTAAGAGCTACGGAAAAAAAAATGGAGTGGGCAGTAGCAACTTGCCCCCTTGATAGGTTCATCTGGCACAGAAACTGTTCATCTTTCAGATCTTTTGGGCCGTCGCTACTGGCCTATTAAGATTTTCACCCCTCTGATAACAATTGCAAAGGTGGATAACCACGTGTCATAGACTGCCCATTATGAACTTCCAAAGGGCTTCCAAAACTTGGAGAAATATTATATAATATATTTATATATATTGAGGTCTATACAAGCTGAAAACGAGTGTGATACCCCAGCTTCTCCCCCACCTTGAAAAAAATATTCTTATTTTCATTCTAAAATGATTTTACCGGGTATTTTGGACAATTTCTAGACTTTTTTATTTTCCACAACGAAATTTTCACCGCAATATAACTCGATTGGATAGCATTTTTTTTTAAAGAAAAAGTGTAGGGATAAAAATGTTTTCGGAATTGTCCAAAGCTCTTAGCTCGTTCATAATGGGCAGTCTATGACACGTGGTTATCCACCCTTTCAATCGTTATCAGAGGGGTGAAAACCTTATCAAAAAACTTGCAATTCCCTTCTTTTAGGCTTAAACTATTCGTAAAAAATATAGGCAGGAGGTTTTGGTCACTAACACTGATTTGATGGGTATTTGACCATGATAACATCAAAAATGGTCATGTCCCTAAAAGAGCCGATTTCAGAAAAAACGCCCACTGCCGACTCCTGCCAACTTTATTTATGCTATAGTCTCGTCAAAATGAAATAAGTGAAACAAAATTCGAACTGCTACCATTCACGCCATTTTTAAAGTCAAGAAAAAAGGGCCCCTCGGGCCCCCGAGCCAACATCGACTCCTGCCGATCATTGAGCGCAAGTCCTACTGAACTGGCTAATAATACTGCACCATGCTTATAGTACTACCGTTCACGCCAAAAATGGCATATTTGAATTGGGCCTTATTGGATCATGGGCCAGCAGCAACGACCCCAAATATCTGAAAGGTGTACAGTTTCTGTGCCAGATGAATCAGTCACAGGGGAAATTTGCTACTGCCCACGCCCACAAAAAATATCATACCGTTTAAACAGAAGGGGTTAGATACCTCCAGAACTTTCAATTTTTTTTCTTATTTGTTATTATTCTCTATACTTTCATGAACATTTTAAAACATATTTATTCGAAAATTCCTTTGAATAGCGAAGTTATAGCGATAAATGTGGTCGCGCATAAGACGGCCGCACAGTGTGTCGCGTAGAACATGCTAGGTGGACAAAATTCATGTTATGATTTCCAGAAAATCTTATTTGCAAAACGTAAACAACACCACCAAACCCCGAATTCCGAGAAAAGGTTGTTTATCAAATTTGCAAGTGGCGAGTCATAAGCGTCAGAAGTCAGGTAATGAGTTTATTGCAGCTCTTTCAATCAATCAGTTGCAATTTAGCGACATTTTCGTGTACATCTTATAGTGACATATTGTAATATTGTGAACATTTTTGTGATGAATATTAATACTGAGGGTAAGTACTATTTTTCAATGTATTTTTTAAATCAGAATCTATTAATTTGAATTTTTAGTATTTTTTTTTAAATAGCCCATATATTTTAGCGTGTTTTTTAAAAACAAAACTATGAAAGTTCAGAATATACAGACATTCACCTCTATCCGGGCTAGTTTTTTAGATATTACACAGAAATAACTTTATTCTTCGTAAAAATACACATATTGTTTAGCACACTTCAGTACAACATGTTTTTTTTTTTTTTTTTCCAGAACACGTTTACTCTATTTCAAGGGTAGCCTTTTTTGAGGAGTGGTTGAAACACACGAAGAATGAAAAAAACTCGCGTGTATATGACTTTCTTTCTTCAAAATTTCACTTTGGTGACATTACTGAAAGCAGCCAAAAAGAAATAAATTTGAAGATATCCAACTTGCCTAATAAGTTTGGTGCCAAATGGTTGGCTTCAGGAAAGTCGAAGGAGCGTTTTTTAATTAAAAATAAGAATTGGTTGGATGAAGCAGACATACAGTTTACAGCGAGTTCTTTTACGCCACAACCTTCAACATCAAGTGAGAATGTGACTCCTGCAGGAAGACCTCGCAAAGATTTCGAGGAATCGTCGTTTAAGACGAAGAAACGTCGCGTCGTGGATTTCGTAGAATCCCGAAGTGTCAGTGAATTGGTGACTGCTGCCGAAATTGCTGTGCGTTCAGCAGTGCAAAGGAAAATTGCCAATGTGATTAGAGACATTAGTGAGAGCCCAGATAATATTACCAGTTCCGTTAATCCTAGGCAATTAAGTAGTGACGAAGCCTTAGCTTACTATATAGATTCTAAGTCAACAACGCATTCTTACAAACAAACTAGGAAGTGGTCCATGAAGGCGGGGCATAATGTGTTTCCGTCATATTTTAGTTTAAAAAAGTCCAAACAGGCCTGTTACCCTGCAGAGGAGCACATTGCTATAACAGAAACTCGTGCTGAAATAAATTTGCAAGCCTTATTAAATAAAACAGTGGAACGTCTAGTATTAGCACAGAATGAAGTTATCAGCAGTGTGCTCCCAACAAGTTCATCGTTTACACTTGTTAGTAAATGGGGATGTGATGGAAGTTCTGGGCACAGCACATACAAACAGAGATTTGAGAACACTGAATATACGGACGAGTTTCTTTTCGCATTTTCTTTAGTTCCCCTTAAGTTATATGACGGGTCCAAAATTATTTGGCAAAATCCTCGGCCTTTATCAACTTTGTATTGTCGCCCAATCAAATTTATATTTGCCAAAGAAACGAACGACTTCACGTTAGTGGAGACAAATAGATTGTTGGAAGAAGTTAATGCTCTTCTTCCAACACTTATCAACTTTGGTGATTCTCAAATCTCTGTAAAACACGAACTTTTGCTGACAATGACAGACGGAAAGGTATGTAACGCCTTAACGGAAACTAGTTCATCCTAAAAGTGTTTCATCTGTGGCGCCACCCCCAAGACGATGAACGATGACCCCGCGATGTTTAACAGCAATCAAGAACATTTTGGCTTTGGTTTATCTACACTTCATGCTTGGATTCGTTGCTTCGAATGTCTTTTACATATCAGTTACAAGTTGAATATTAAGAAATGGCAGGCTAGAAGCAACTAAGACAAAGCAGATATCAAGGTTCGTTCCGAGGAAATCAAATTGAAATTTAAGAACGAGATGGGACTAATTGTAGATAAACCAAAGCCAGGATTTGGTTCTTCAAATGATGGAAATACAGCCCGTCGCTTTTTTAACAATGCTGAGATGAGTGCTCAGATCACAGGGTTGGATGTTACAATTATAAAAAAGTTTGATGTTATTTTGAGAACATTGTCTTCTGGATTCGAGATAAACTTAGTTGAATTCAAAAAATTTTATCTTGAAACCAGAAAAACATTATCTTAGTCTCTATTCGTGGTACTGTATGCCTGCTACTGTGCATAAAATATTAATTCACAGCACAGAAGTCATCAAAGCGGCATTGCTTCCAATTGGGCAGCTTTCCGAAGAGGCTCAAGAAGCACGGAACAAAGATTGTCGCAGATTTAGGGAGTACAACACCCGCAAGTGCTCGCGTGTTGCCACGAATAGAGACTTACTGTGCATGTTAATTATAACATCTGATCCTTTGATCAATAGCCTTCGAGAGATTCCCAAAAAAAGGCCGGAAAAAAATATGTACAGATGTATTAAAGTTAATTGTACGCCCTAGCATAGAAGAGTCAAGATTGGAATCGTCATCATATTGTCGCACAATGCCACAAAATGATGACGATTATACAGTAAACGACTCATCAGAAGACTCTGATGATGATTATTAGGTTCAGCTACTATTTTTAGTTATGTAGTGCTTGTACTAAGCATGTAAACCTTGACTTGTAAATTTTTCTTTATCAATAAATGAGTATTTTTATTTTACATATAATTACAGTCAGTGTCATTATGCTAAATTTATTACAGAGCATTTATAACATTTATTTTAAAATTAAACAAAAACAATTTTTGACTGGAATTTTCAAAAACAATTTTTTTTTGAACCGAACAGCAAGAAATATGTACCTTAAAAAAATCAAAAAACATTTTAAAATACCAACTACTTATGTATGTATAATGCACAAGTTACCTACCTGAAAGGCAGGTATTATTTGAGTTTATCCTTTTTGTGTCAATAAAACTAAGTAATATGGATTAATTGTTTTATTTTTAATTGACAAATGCAATAAATGATTTTTCATCTGGTTATTATTAAAAATAACAATACAGTGTCTTTCATTTAGTTGCACATTCAAGTTTGTAGAAAAATTCGTGCACATACGCAGAATATTTTGTTTTTGTTATACAATGTTTTGTGCAGCTGGACAAAAAATACAGGTAAGCGAAATGCAGCTAAATGAAAGACACTGTATTATAATTTTTAATTCTAATAACCATACAAAATACCCTTGCCCTTTAGTTCCGTTATCTACCTGCTAAGCTGATGCAATCCTACCGCGATATGCAAGGGTGGCTGTATTACACAAATTTTATCGATATTGAGTACCTGCGGTAAATTGTGAATAAAACCCACATTTATTAACCGATTTTCATGATTAATACTTATTTTATTTTCCAGATACGCAGCTGTCAGAAAAATGTATAATATTTTGTTTTTCTTTTGTTATTGCGCTTTTTTACCGAAAAAAATAATGAATTTTACACGAAAAAAAATTTTTTCTCTCCATTAATTTCTAAATAACTCCAAAACGATAAAAGATAGAATAAAATAATATTAAATCAACTTTAATAAAATTTTGTTACGCATTTTTTAATGTTTTATTTATAAAAATCTGACAAGTTGTTCCCGAGTTATCGGTAAATATGTCTGCGTAGCTGACTAATTTAGGGGAAAAAATTAGCCACGCCCATAAAAAAAACCAACGCGATGAATTTTTTCTTAAAATAACTTAATATGCCTAGAATATACATAAACAATTGAAATAAGTGAAAAAATAATTTTGTCCGGCTAACTTGTACTAGTCGACACACTGGGGGCCGGTTGGGCGCACGAGTAGTCGTAGCTTATTAGAACCGGCCGGTTTTCATTCACAAACAAATCACAAAAATTAAGGAGAAGGAAGGTATACAATATGAACCTGGAATGGCAGATTAAAGGTGGTTAACCATAAAAAATTAATACACAAAATTCACTGAAATTTATAATATTTTTCGTTCAAAACTTTAAACGTGTTTTTCTCAAAACTGTCATTTCTAGACGGTCTACATAATAACTCGAAACGTTTTAAATTTTTCGATGCTTTTTTTAGTCTTCCTAAATATATTCTTTATAGTCTGTCGAGCCATTTTTTTATATTTCATGTAATACATTTTTTATAAACCATAATTTTTTAGATGTAGCGGTCTGTACCAAAGGAATCACGCAGACCGTGAAGAGGCGTTTTTACGACAGTGGCCTAAAAAATCTCAATTAACACCTATAATTTATAAGAAAAAGAATTGTAAACTTAAAAGACCAATAAATGTTGGGTGATTAATGTCTTATTTTTAACAATATACTCCATAAAAAATAACTAAAAAAACATTAATTTAATTCAGAGCTGGAGGTATGTAACCTCAAGCAAAAAGGGGATAATTAATTGTAAGTAAAAACTTCAAAAATACTGAAGATAAAGTAACTATAATCAACCAAATTTTACTGAATAATCATGTTTAGACACTATATTTTGATAAAGTAATTTAATTCAATTTGTTGTTTTTAACGTAGAATTTTCTTATTTATTTTGCAGATCTTTTGTAATGAATTAAAATACTAAAATAGTTAATACTTACCCTATTCAAATTGTTCGTAATTGGCAAACTCATGCTTTTCAAAGTTGATCCAAAATCGGTAGCAGAAGACCTTCTCTTCAAAAACTGGTCAAATGAATTCGTTAGCGTCTTTTTGGCTTTACTAAAAACATTTGTTCCCCCAACGCCTAAATATTGATTTAGAAATTCAGATCTGTAAAGAAGTAGTATTATTTACTTATATGGAAACATTTAGGTACATGTATTTCAAACAAACAAGATTTTCCGAAATTCTGGCAGTTTTTAACAAATTAAAGTACTCACTAAAATAAGATACGTCACAAAATATAACCAATATAGAAATCTCCTGAAAACTGTTTTTAAAAAGGGCCACTCTAAAATTACACTTAATCCAGCATATTAACATTGTTTAAATGTATTATCAACACTTAACATTGAAAAGTTGGCGGCCTCACCAAAAAAATAATTATAATATTTTTATTATAGTACCTTCAATAAGTCCATACTTTCTTTCGGTGTCACAGTGTAAAATTTTGTTGCTGTAGAATTTGTGGTTTTTAGGTTAGAACGAGTTTAGTGAGACCAAGTGCAACGTTTTTGGAAAAATGGAAAAAATTGAACAACATGCGGTCTTCAAGTACCTGTTTAAAAAAGATTAACACCAAAGGAGATCCACGATGATATGAAAACAACACTAGGAGAATCTGCTCCATCATATACCACTGTGAAAAAAATGGGTTGCAGAATTTAGACGTGGACGAGAGAGCATCGAAGATGTCCCTCGCTCAGGCCGGCCCACGACGTCTACGACTGAAGAAAACATCGGCTAAGTGTGTGATATCATACTGAAGGACCGTAGATTAACTATCAGGGAGATTGTAGACACTAGAGGCATTTCGTATGAACGAACACAAAACATCATTGCCAACCAACTCGGATTTTCTAAGGTTTTCACTAGGTGGGTCTTCAGATTGCTTTCAGTTGAACAAAAGCGAATTCTTGCCACTGTTTGGAGATCTTTGAGGCTGATCCGCAAGATTTTCTTAACAGGTTTGTGACAATGGACGAAACGTGGGTTCACCACTATACACCAGAGTCAAAACAACAATCCAAGCAGTGGAAAAAATCTGGTGAATCAACCGCAAAGAAAGCGAAGACAATTCTGTAAGCTGGAAAAATAATGGCGTCAGTTTTTTGGGATGCTAAAGGTACTATTATGGTGGACTACCTTCCGAAAGGCGAAACAATAAACTCAACTTACTATTGCACCCTCTTGCGTCGTTTACGTCAAGAAATTAAAAAGAAACGCCTAGGATTACTGAGAAAGAAAGTTTTGTTCGATCAGGACAACGCTCGCGTTCACACGTCTATTGAGTCTATGGCTCAAATTCGTGATTGTGGATTCGAGTTATTGACGTTTCGACCTTCGAAAGAGGTCTTCTTCAAAATTTGCTCTAAAAGATGACATTAGAAGGATTAAATATAGATAAGTAATTAATCAGTCTGTTAGGTATTTCGGGGTTAAAATATTTGTAGCCAAGTACCAAAGTGGTTTGTTTGTAGAAAGTAAAAATGTGATTTTGACAATGATTTAAAATTAACACCCCACACAATGAACTACTTTCTAAGGTAAGGCCTTCATTAATGTATACAGTTATGTGTCTTAAATTAAAAACTACGAAAAGCTACAAATATTTTAACTCCGAAATACACAACAGACTGATTAATTATTTATCTATATTTAATCCTTCTAATGTCATCTTTTAGAGCAAATTTTGAAGAAGACCTCTTCCGAAGGTCGAAACGTCAATAAATATATAACATATCCAAGAATAGTTTTAATGATCTAATTCCAAGGACACGTAAAATATAAAAAATGTATATATATATATATATATATATATATATATATATATATATATATATATATATATATATACGTAAATATCCATCCATCCTGAATCTTTATAGACGTAAAGTGATTAAATAATGAATATCATGATGGATTTTCAACTCTTTTATAACGTTTCTGATGGTGTTCCGCAACTTTAATCGGTTGTGTTCCACGTCCAGCGCATGGGAGATCTGCCTCTTCTTCTCCTCCCCTCAGGCATTCCCTGGATAATCATGTTTTTTCCATGCTTTATTATTTGATGTCTCCCTTCATTCATATGTTTGTTTAGATGTTTCTATACTGTTTGACGTCTTCTTTGATCTTTTTCTTTATTTTTTTTTTGTCTATTTCTGCCAATTCTAATCTGCCATTTGTAGGATCATTTCTTAAAAGTCTTCTTTGTTTTATAAGATTTTGTGTCTCTATATCTAATTTTTGTGTTTTTCTTTTTTCGATGTTGCTATTTGTTACTATATATACGAGGCTGGTTTGAAAAGTCCGTGCAAAAATAAAAACTACTTATGTGTTTGGGGTAAACCTTTTTAATTTTTCGACATAGCCTCCTTTTAGGCTTATACATTTCGTCCAACGATGTTCTAGTTTGTTGATCCCTTCCGAATAATAGGATTTGTCCAAGTCTGCAATATATCCATTAGTGTCTGCAATCACCTCCTCGTTTGAATAAAATCTTTGTCCCGCCAGCCATTTCTTCAAATTGGGGAACAAACAGTAGTCCGAGGGAGCCAAATCTGGAGAATAGGGGGGATGTGAAACGAGTTGGAATCCTATCTCCATTATTTTGCGACCACAACTGCTGAGGCGTGTGTTGGTGCGTTGTCGTAATGAAAAAGGACTTTCTTGTGGGCCAATCGCGGGCGTTTTTCTTGCAGCTCGGTTTTCAAACGGTCCAATAACGATGAATAATATTCACCTGTAATAGTTTTACCCTTTTCCAGATAGTCGATGAGAATTATCCCTTGCGAATCCTAAAAGACAGTCGCCATAACCTTTCCGGCCGAAGGAACGGTCTTCGCCTTTTTTGGTGCAGATTCCCCCTTGGTAACCCATTGTTTAGATTGTTGTTTGGTCTCAGGAGTATAGTAATGTATCCATGTTTCATCCACAGTGACGAAACGACCCTTAAAGTCCTCCGGATTCTCCTGGAACAGCTGCAAACCATCCTTGCAACACTTCACACGATTCCGTTTTTGGTCAAGCGTGAGCAATCGCGGCACCCATCTTGCGGAGAGCTTTCTCATGTCCAAATGTTTATGCAAAATATTATGTACCCATTCAGTCGAGATGCCCACAGCACTAGCAATCTCACGCACCTTAACTCTTCTATCATCCATCACCATATCATGGATTTGATCAATGATTTCTGGAGTCGTAACCTCCACAGGCCGTCCAGAACGTTCAGCGTCACTTGTGTCAATTTTGAAACGACTTATAAACTGTTCTAATCGAAGGTGCAGAGTCACCATAATGTTTATCAAGCTTCTCTTTAGTCTCCTGAGGCGTTTTGCCTTTCATAAAGTAATGTTTAATCACCACACGAAATTCTTTTCGTCCATTTCTTGATTCACACGAATGCGAAACACAAAGAAATAGACCAATATGGCTGAAACTTGGTGTGCGTTCATTCAAGAGATGCTACTAACTAAACATGACCTCGATACGCGCCGGTGGTGCCATCTCTCGGACTTTTCAAACCAGCCTCGTATATATATATATATATATATATATATATATATATATATATATATATATATATATATATATATATATATATATATACATAGATATATATATATATATATATATATATATATATATATATATATATATATATATATATACTAGTTCTTACTAACACAAATTCCAGTTTCGACCGACGTTAGTGTCGGTCTGTTGTCGCAATGATTTCGGAGCGGAATGGGATAATGATTCTCATTTTAGTAGTATTTAAAGTCATTAAGAAACCTATTTTTTTTGAGTATTTTAAAAGGAAGTGGTGAAATAGATAGGCGTTGATAATATTTTTTTTTGTAATAACAGTAACATAGAAATATATTCTCTCTCTTACTTGAGAGAATGGCCAAATTTGAGTGATACACACCTTTCTTTATTAGCACTGAATTGAAATCTTTTAAGTATTACTCACTTTTCATTTACTAAGTTTCACTAGTAGGTATACTAACGTAAAAACAATTTAAACAATAATGTTGTTAAAACTGAACAATATTGAAACACTTACCTATTTTCCGCAGTATCGTGTACGTGTCTTCCTTGTTTTGTTTCACAATGTGCTCTTAGTAGCATCATAATAAATTCGTTTTGTTCCCTAACCGAGTCAGTTTCTGCACCTCCAAATTTAGTTAGAATTGTCATTTGTTCTTCAGGGTCTAATTGTTCTAACCTAAAAGTTTCAACGGTTGATACGTGATTCTAAAATTTCTTGGAATCCCCTTCCACCTTTGTACAGAATTTTTCTGACACAAAAATAAAGCAAACACAGTTATGTAATATCCGAAATTCAATTAAATTGACACTGACGTCATAGTCAATAGATAGAAGAACTCATTATAAAATGTGCGCCCAAAATATCATTGATTCATAATGTAGGGACTCTTGTTGAAAAATTTACGATGTTCGTCGTCTACCAGTCTACCAATCATTAAATTTATAATAATTATTTGTTGTTCTATTAACAACCCATACCTTTTACCAGTTTAATTAAGCAAATTAAAAAACTTACGAATTTGGACACAGGTTCTTAATTTTTATTGTATTTTTTTATTATATCTATAAACAAATACAAGCTTAAGGAAGCTTGTATTCACTTCTTGCTTCATTTATCAAAAATATAAAAAATGTTACCAAAAAAAATTTGTGAAATCCTACATATCAACTCACAGACCTTCTCAAAATAGCTGCTTGGGTCTTTTTATCTGACATATGTTCTACTTCTGCACACAATTTATGGAACCATACCATTGGGCAATGGTCACAAGAAGTAATAACTGGTCTTGGTTTTTGTTCCGTTGATAAAAATGCTTGTGTTATAGCTGAAAAGAAGTAAGACTTTTTAAATCAGAAAGCTTGCGAGACCTGCAACATTTTACTGATAGAGCTTGTATAATTTTTTTGCATATCTGTAAAAATGAATACATACATATATATATATATATATATATATATATATATATATATATATATATATATATACATATATATACATATATATATATATATATATATATATATATATATATATATATATATATATATATATATATATATATATATATATATATAGGGTGACACAGCCAACATAAAACAACCTGTATTTTTTTATTTTGAAAGTTACATATTTGCACTTTTAGATACCAAAATGGGACATTGTTAGGCTTTTTTATCCCTTAAGAAATATTATTAACTACTTCCGGTTTAACCGGAAGTGACTGCAACTATCTTATTTTTAATGGAACCCTGTACATTTTTTATCAATTTCAATTCGCTTTGAAATTCTCTAACACTGTATTACAAGTTGACATTTGTTTGACATATGACCGGCAAAAAAACTTTGATACTTATGCAGCCATGGGGGACATACTAGCAATTGTTTTTATTCGTTTTATCTCACTTTGGAAAGAATTTAAAACTTTTATCGTGCCATTTTCGCGAGTCTAAGTACCTTCTACAAAATTTTATGCTTTACATTCAGTTACAGAATTTTCTCTTTAAATAATGATCAATATCACCGAAATTAAGATAGGAACACGTATTTTTAATTTAACCTAGTTACACATTATATGTTTTTTTTACCAACATACATCTAACAAAACTATCTAACTCCAATTGGATTTATTATTATTTTGAGAAAATAAGAAACGTATTTATTAAATAAATATTTAAATGCAAATAATAAAACCAAAACATTTAATAATAAGAATAACACAACAAAACCGATAATTGTAATTAATTAATATTAGAAAGAAGTAATATTTTAACTAAGTAACACAATAAAAATAAATAGGTAAAACTATTTTATACTAGATATAAATTTGCTAGGTATTTATTCCAAATGTTCAAAATGCTGTCCGTTGTTAATCCTACACAATCTTGTTTTTCTCACCGTTGCTCTCATAACTTTCTCTAACTGAATTTCAGTAATTTGATTTAGTGCTCTTCTTAAGCGCATTTCTAAATCATTTCTTTTAGATGGTTCGATATAAAAAATTCAAGAGGCGTAAGATCTGGCGATCTTGCAGGCCACTTATTAGGTCCATTGGTACCTAACCAATTTGCACCAAATCTCTGATTCAAGTAGTTTACTACATTTCCACTATTGTGGGCTGAAGCGCCATCCTGCTGGAAAATAATGTCTCCACGATTTAAAGGTAAAGTTTTTAAAAAATCGTCAACATCATTTTGAATGAACTCCAAATATCTTTTTCCATTTAAAGCACCATCAAATATAATAGTGCCAAGGATACCCAACCACACGTTAAGGCCGAATCTTTCTTGATAGGCACTTTCTCGCATAATTCTAGGATTTTCTTGAGCCCAATATCGAGTATTGTTACGATTAAATAGACCCAAATTCTAGATTCATCCGAAAACAGAACGTTGTAATGAAATTGGTTATCAAGGTGGTATCTTTGCAAAAACCAAATACGATAATCCATTCTTCTTTGGTAATCTGTTTGAAGTAAATGTTGATTTATTTGATATTTGTAGGACCTGAATTTATATTTTCATAAAAGGCGGCGAGAGGTTTCACGATTTACACCGGTTTGTTCTCCAACATGTCTTATAGAAATTGTAGGATCTGCCTGAACAGCGACCAATACATTGATTTCTGACTCTTCGTCACCAATAAATATATCAGCAGGTTTAATCGGTTGCCTTCTAAACTGCTGCTCTACCGTTACAAAAAATAATTGTTGGGTGCCTCCTATCGGGATATCTTACCATGTACAACTCGGCGGCTTGTCGGCTATTCTTTCTGCACTCTCCATAAATTAATAACATGTCTACTTTTTCATCCATTGAATACATTTTTGTTAACGAAAAATTATTTTTGACGTAAAGTAAACAATACTAACGGCCATTTTGGTAACACGCAACAACCATGACTTTCGGTTCGTCTGTTTTATCACAGTCCGTAATGGAACTTGTTGATATCTCATTATTGCATAATAAAACGGTTTATTTTCTGAAAATTATATTAACTCCAATTGGCACTTGATAGTTCTGTTAGATGTATGTTGGCAAAAAACCTGGAATGTGTAACTAGGTTAAATAAAAAATATGTGTTCCTATCTTAATTTCGGTGATATTGATCATTATTTAAAGAAAAAATTCTGCAACTGAATGTAAAGCATAAAATTTTGTAGGAGCCACTTAGACTAGCGAAAATGGCACGATGTCTTAAACTCTTTCCAAAGTGAGGTAAAACGAACAAAAACAATTGCTAGTGTTGCCGGTCACCTGTAAAACAAATGGCAACTTGTGCTACATCGTTGAGTAAAAAAATTAACTCAAACTATATGGCTTCATTTCAAATATTTTTATGGATTTTAGTATCATTTGAAAGCCCATTCTATTCTCTTTCTGAACGGATTGAAAGGGGAAACAAGGAGAACAAGGATTGAAAATAGGGGTTAGAGAAAAGAAAAATTAAAAAAAAAAAATCAATATTTTGTATTACCTCCCTAGCTCTTATTACTACTCCCAGCCGGTTTTTCATGGAGCAGGTGAGCTTTTTCACCACTAACTGTGGGATTCTTTCTCATTCTTCCGCCATCGCAACTTTTAAGTCCCTCAGCGATGCAGGGGCTGGACTTTTAGCTCGAACCCTTCTTTTGAGCTCATCCCACATGTGCTCGATTGGATTGTGGTCAGGACTCCGCGCAGGCTAGTCTAATGTGGATAATCCCACTTCCGCCAGGTATTACTGCACCGACGCAGCAGCCTGTGGCCTCACATTGTCGTACATTAGCAAGAAGCTATCGCCAATAAACCTAGCGTACGGAGCTACGTGTTCCTGCAGAATCTCCTCGACGTACCGGTGAGCAGTTGATCCACCGCTACGAGTCTCAGCAATCACAAAAACCAAATCGGTTTTGGCACCTAGTGAGATGCCTCCCCGCTCCATGACAGAACTTCCATCATTGCTATGTAGGCACATTCGGGACTCGTCGGAGAATAGAATGGAGCACCATTGCTCTAAGATCCAGTCGACATATTCTCGGGCAAATCTGAGTCACGCTTGTCGATGGCTGCCGTCAATTTGGGTCCATTAGCTGGTCTCTTTGGATTTAAGTTAGCTTCTTTAGGTCTTCTTCTGACTGTCCAATGACTGACAACCTGACCGCGAATTTGTCGGAGCTCCTACTGGACCTCAACGGCAGTCAAGTGACGATTTCTTGGAGTTGTGTTGGCAGTGAAGCGGTCGTCTCGCTCCTAGGTATACCTTCTTCTTCCTGATCCTGGTCTCCGTATAAAAGCTCCAGTTTCTTGATAACGTCTGTAGACTTTGGAGACAGCTGACTGGCTCAGGTGTAGTTGCGCAGTGACTACACGTTGGCTATGCTCTTCTTGCAACTTGTGCCGTTTCTTCCGGGGTGGTATCCATTTTCCGATGACATAATTAGTGAGCAGGTATAATAGAAATGTTGATGGTTCAAGTTCCGATAAAGGAATGATGGGAAAATGTACTTTTTATAGGGATGAATAGCGCGCAACGAGTACTTTGCTGAGCGAGCAAAAACGGTTCTGTTGAGTAAAACCATTTGGAAATCCAAATATTTTTGGTATTATTGGAATGAATAGAAAATCACCATTCTGAAAATACCAAAAATAATACCGCTGTTTGAAAATTAAATTCAAGGATCGGTGTTAAATGTAGCAAAATCTTTTGAGTCGACTTTTTTTTTACGCACCAGTGTATATATAATATATATATATATATATATATATATATATATATATATATATATATATATATATATATACGTCTACATATATAAAAAAATAAAATAAATTTCGTATTTAATTGAATGCCAAAATATTGCCAAAATGACAGCCGAAAATTTTACAAGTGGTGCCAAAATTTACATTTTGAGAGCTTACGTGAGAATTCCAAATAGTTAGAAGTGATCAGCAGATGCTGGTACCTATATTATTTTATAATGATTAAAAATCAATAAACGGGGAGTACACATTTTTTACAAAAAAACTTCCAATTAAAAAATCTCTCTTTTAAGCGGCATAGTTTCTACAAACAGCAGGGGAGGTTATGCCACAACTAACAATAATTAACGTATCTTTAACATGCTTGGTTCAGTTTGGACTTGCCAAAAAGCTAATTTACTTGTAATTAACTTGTTAACTTGTACCAGATACATAAAAACTAAACTACATTGCTTTAAGTTAATTTAAAAAAAAAAACACCTATGTTATTAGCTTATGTTAACCAACCTGAACTAAGGCATTTGTGTCCTTAATTAAAAACATTAGAAAAGAAAAATAAAATTTCAGTGATATATGATGTTACCTGCAACAGCATCCGTAGCTATGGAAGCTGATTCACACTTAAAAATGTATCCTGTGAAGGATTGTACCTCAGTTGCAGTTTCCTTACAAATAAAGCCAAAGTGTTCAGATCTTATCAATCCCTAAAAAAGTAACAAAATATAAGTAAAAGTTGATATTCTTTTCCTGAAAATTGAATCGGATGACACATGAAGTTCAAGATATAAAAATACTCTTCCGGTACGCTGGTTCTCATAAGTAAACAAATAAAAAATAACGTAACGTAAATTACCATTGTAAAGTAATTTTATACTACTTTTAAAAAGGGTTATGTATTAGACTTTTACTGGATGAGAAAAATACGGCTGAGACAAAATGAAATTTATTATCAAAATTATTTTATTGTAACTCACAAACACTGACAACTAAATAAATATTTTACAGAATTTTAAGGTTATGGCTAACTTGACTCTATCTAAAGCGAATCCATCTTATTGGTTTTAAAATGATTTGGGTGTAGTTTTTAAATGTATTATAAACTGATTTGCAATCATGCGATTTTCCCTTGTAGACCTAAGAGGTTCCCAACTTTTTCTGGACCACCGCTCCTTTACAGAAAAACATCCATAGTAGTTAATTATACCATATATTAAAGTATTGTTGCATATTATCTATGCCTATTTTATCAGTCTATCTATATGTTAAAAATCATGAAGTAGAATTTAATTAAAACGACCATCAAATGAAGTAAAAAATTATTTATTAAAAATTTTAAATAAACACAAAATCAATAAGAAATAAAAAAAATGAGACGGTTGAGGCTGGTGGAGTTCCAATTTCGTTATCATCAAGTTGCAAATTGCCACGTTTAGTGATGTGCAGTCTGTTTCTTTTCTTAGACAGTAAATTACTTATTGCACTGAACCCACACTCAGCCAAATACGATAAAGGAAAAGCAATTAAAAATTTCTGTACTCTTGCCCACAATCCAGAATAGAGAGCTGGTATTGATTTTTGAAGAACTCTTGGTATTTATTTCCGAATTTTACTTTTAGTTCCTCGTTAGTTGTGAGTTCTACGAGTTCCTCTTCTAAATTTGATGATTCTGCTGTATCTGCATTTGCTAAAGGATCTAAAATCCAACTCGGTATATTCATGTTTAAAATATTCCGGAATCGCTCCTTAAAATCAGCATAAGTAAATCTTCCTGTTTTGCAGAGACTGCTGATAATGTGGGAAAGTAGCTGTATTCACTTCTACCTAGATTTCGTTTGAACAGAAGAAATTTGCCCACAAAAGCAGCTATGACGTTTTTTATTTTAATTAAATTCAACTCATCACCTTGTAAATTGACTTCATTAAATATTTTAAACAGGTCTCTTAAATAAGCGATGTCATGTAATTAAGTTTTTGCGCAGTTTTTCGTCTCTGTTTTCCAGGAAGTCCAGTACTGAGTCAAATAAATTGAAAAAACGATTTAGACAAATACCTTTTGTCAATGAACTTCTATGTGCAACAGCAAGCGATTGTAATCTTCATCATTTTTACTGCAGAGTTGGCATGCAATGAATTGCTTCTAATCTTATTAACTGCTCTAATAACGTAATGAAGCGACGTATGCAGGCGTTCATTCAAATTCTTTGCAACCAAATGCTGACGATGTGCAACAGCAAACGATTGTAATCTTCCTAATTTTTACTACAGAGTTGGCATGCAATGAATTGCTTCTAATCTTATTAACTGCTCTAATAACGTAATCAAGCGACGTATGCAGGCGTTCATTCAAATTCTTTGCAACCAAATGCTGACGATGAATAACACAATGTACAGCGAGTATATTTAGTACTGCTTGTTTCAGATGGGCAATGAAACCCTTATGACGTCGCGCGATTGCTGGAGCACCATTAGTAGCAGCTGACAAAATTTCTTTCTCTTGAAAAAACTTATTCATGGTATTAAATATCAATTCTCCCTTTATATCGGTTTCCAAATTTTTAGCAAATAATAACTCTTGACAATTGTTTTCTTCTTTTATGAATCGAAGGAAGTCTTTAAGTAGTCGCATAATGGTATTTCAGTGTCTTCAGCCATTTTATCTATTCTTCTTTGCACCGAATTATTACTCAGACGAATTTTTCTGATGATATCTGGCTATGTCTTACGATGAACAACAAATCTTTGATTGCTGACAAGATTAATTCCTCGCCAATTGTGTGTGGTTTTCCCGCTTTTGCGATTAACAATGAAATATTATATGAGGCTCGTAGTCCATAATCTTCTTGTTTGACTCAAAAAAGGTTAGATTTTGATTGATTAAATTTAGATATGATGCTCATGCTTTAGATTTGAGGCATAAATTTACCATCACTCCTCCTTATCATAGAACAGCTTTATTTGAACGATCATTTAGCTATCAGATATCAATGTCTTACAATAAGTAAGCAGTAAGCAGACTTAAGACAATTAAAACCCACCGCGTTTAAACATAGGGCATGCAACATATTGATAACATTGGCGTCCCGTGCATGATTTGCCTTCTGTTTTGATCCGGACTCTTATGTCACCGTTGCGTCGAAATGTAGTATTATTGTGTTTTTACCATGTCTCGAACAACATTTGTGTCACAGTTATATTTATGTATTAGTTTTTAGTTCATATATATAAATTTAGTTATTATTATTGAATCAACTGTATAGGTTAAATGAGGAAGCCTGGCTTCAATTTCGCCTTTTGTAATATTACCCTGTAAATTACAACAAAGACATTATTATTATTATTATAAAAAAGTTCTTCTTTCTCACATTTGGTCAATGTGGTTCCATGTTTGGCTGACGAGCCAAAGCCAAGTCAGCACAAACGCATTACCATTGTGTATTAAGGAATGACTGACAATGTTACATGTTTTCAAAATCACTGACTTCTGAATGTTTTTATGTATGTTTGTGTTGAGTCCTAATTGTACTAAGTGTGGTGTGAATGTTATTGGTGTAAGGCCTATGGCTGATATAATGAGGGGGACAATGATGACTTTTTCTTGTTTCCATAGCATTTTTATTTCCGTTGCAAGGTCTGTGTATTTGGAAATTTTTTCTGTGTATTTCGTTTGGATGTTTGTGTCGTGGGGGACCGCTATATCAATTAGATAGGTGACTTTTCCTTTTTTGCATTAAAAAGTAATATCGGGTCTATTGGCGAAGACTGTTTTATCCGTATGGATACTGATGTCCCAGTAGAGCTTGTAATCTCTATCTTCAAGTATGGATGTTGGTGTGTATTTGTAGTAGGGATCTGTGTTTTCTATGAGTTTGTATGTTGTGGCTAGTGCTTATTATTATTATAAAAAATTCTTCTTTCTCACATTTGGTCAATGTGGTTCCATGTTTGGCTGACGGGCGCAAACCAAGTCATCACAAACGCATTACCATTGTGTATTAAGGAATGACCTGACAATGTTACATGTTTTCAAAATCACTGACTTCTGAATGTTTTTGTGTATGTTTGTGTTGAGTCCTAATTGTACTAAATGCGGTGTGAATGTTATTGGTGTAAGGCCCGTGGCTGATATAATGAGGCGGACAATGATGACTTTTTCTTGTTTCCATAGCCTTTTTATTTCCGTTGCAAGGTCTGTGTATTTGGAAATTTTTTCTGTGTATTTCGTTTGGATGTTCGTGTCGTTGGGGACGGCTATGTCAATTAGATAGGTGACTTTTCCTTTTTTGCACTGAAAAGTAATATCGGGTCTATTGGCGGAGACTGTTTTATCTGTATGGATACTGATGTCCCAGTAGAGCTTGTAATCTTTATTTTCAAGTATGGATGTTGGTGTGTATTTGTAGTATGGATCTGTGTTTTCTATGAGTTTGTATGTTGTGGCCAGTGCCTGGTGAACCACTTTGGCAGCTGAATCATGCCTGGCTGTGTACTCTGTTCCGGCCAATATTTTACATCCGCTCGTTATGTGTTCGATCGTTTCTTTCTGCTGGTGGCATTTCCTACATCTGTCCTCCGCAATAGTCGGGTCTTTGATGATATGCTTTTGGTAGTTTCTGGTTAATATGACTTTATCCTGGATGGCAAGTAAGAAGCCTTCTGTTTCAGGGAATAGCTGCCCATCCTGTAACCAGGTGTATGATTGTTTTTTATTTATATGGTCTTGTTCTGTATGGTATCTGTGTTTTCCGTGGAGTGTTTTCTCTGACCACGTTTTCATCTTTTCCTGTTGTAATTGGGTGTGACTGTGTGTGTCTGCTGAGTGGTCTGCCCGGGATAAGTCGAGAGGTGTGTAGTTTTTGTCTGCTTTCACTGTCGCTGTGTGGAGGCTGGTTTGCTTGCTGTGAAAGAATTTCCTAAGTGCTTGTATTTGTTTTGTGTGTAATGATCTGATGTCTATAATTCCTCTTCCTCCTGCCTTCCTCTCGATGGTAAGTCTTTCTTTGCATGCGTTGGGGTGTAATTTCCTGTATTTGGTGAATTGAGATCGTATAAGGATATGAATATTTTCTATGTCTGTTTGTGACCATTTGATGATACCAAATGAATATGTGAGTATAGGTATAGCGAACGTGTTTGATGGCTTTAGTGAGGTTCTTAGAGTTGAGTTTTGTTTGCAAGAGTTTCGTCAGTCTGTTTTTTGAATTCGGTTCTGAGCTCTGTTTTGATGTGAGTGTGGTTGAGTTTGGTGCTTTGTTGGAAGCCTAGATATTTGTATGTTTCTTTGTCGAACATGTTATCGAGTGTTTCATTGTTGATGGTTTCTGTCTCATGGTGGCACTTCCATTGGCCTTTGTTGATGTGGAGCACTTTGCATTTACTTATACCAAATTCCATATTGACATCTAAGGTGAATATTCTGTGATTTTGAGGAGTTCTTTCAGGTGTGTTTGTGTGGCAGCGTAGAGTTTTATGTCGTCCATATATAGGAGGTGGTTTATTTTATGTTGATTCACTTTTTGGTGTCTGATATTGAAGCCATGCTCTGTTCTATTTAGTATATTTGAAAGCGGATTGAGGCAGAGACAAAACCATAGAGCGCTGAGCGAGTCCCCCTGAAATATACCCCGTCTGATGTACAGCTCTTCTGTTTGGATGCGTTCGGTTTGTGTTTCTAGGCGTATTTTGGTTTTCCATGTTTTCATAATTTGCGCGAGAAACTGCCTGAGGTGTTGGTTGATTTTTATAGATTTCTAGGGCTCTAATTAACCAGCTGTGGGGTATGGAATCGAAGGCTTTTTTATAATCTATGTAACCGATGTGAAGGTTTCTGTGTTCTTTTCTGGTTTGTCCCATAATCACGCTATCTATAATCAGCTGCTCTTTGCATCCTCGACTATTTTTCCTGCATCCCTTCTGTTCTTCTGTGAGAATATTGTTATCTGTTAGGTGTTGTTCTATTTTCTTCGAAATTGTGGCTGTGATGATCTTGTATAGGGTTGGAAGACAGGTGATAGGTCGATAGTTTGACGCTTTGTGGTGTCTGAGCTTTTGGGTTTAACGTATGTTATTCCTTGTGTAAGGAAAGTGGGAAATGTGTGTGGTTGTAGAATGGCTTTGTTGATTTGGCGTGCAAGTGCTTCGTGTGTGGTGGTAAACTGTTTGTACCAGAAGTTTTGTATATTGTCTATTCCAGGACATTTCCAGTTGTGTGTGTGTTTGATAGTTTCTGTAATTTCTTGTGTATTTAATGTGGGATTCTCTTGTTCTGTCACATGTTTATGTTTGTCTTCTTCGGCTTTGATCCAGGGGGTGTTATTATTGTGTAGTTTGGGTTCTGACCAGATACTTTTCCAATAATCTGTGAGTTCTTGCTTGTTTGGTGGTTCAGTCACTGCTATCTGTTTGTTGTACATAGTTTTCCGGTAGAACTGTTTTTCGCTTCTTAGGAAGAGGTTGTTGGTGTCTTTCCTCTCATTTGATTCTTTGTATCTACGGAGTCTTGCGGCATATACAGATAGTTTTTGTTTCAAGGTATCGAGGATTTCTGGCAGTGTTCTGTTGGGAGACTTAGATTTGATCTTGTTTGCCCCCTGTATGACACGTTTGGACGCGTTCCCACTTATAAACTGGGTAAGATGTCCTAGATCTCTCCTGATGTTGTTGATTTTGTTTTCTATTCTTATTTGCCATTTGTATTTTGGTTTTGTCCTGTTGGGGTTTCCTTGTCGTTGAGGGAGTTTTTGATTATTTTGTGTTAGAGTGGTGATTGCTGCTGCGTATATTATTGTGTGAATGTCTTCGATTGTGCTTAAGTCTGTTATATACTGAGGTATTATGTGCTTGTTTAGTGTGTTGAGGATTGGTTGCGTGCTCTGTTTGAAGATTAAACGAGGGATGGGATTTCTTGTTGTGGGGTCGGTGCCTGACCATCGAGCTAGATGTGACTCCATTTTTGCTTTAAGTGTTTGTATGAGAGGTGATTCGCGGTGATGTTGTGTGGATGTTGTTGAAGGTGGCGTGTGAGTCATGTTGTTTTCTGTGATATGGTGTTGCGCGGTACCCGCAATATTATTTTGCGTTATGGTCCTCCTGGGTGGTGGATCTTGTTGTGTTCGACTGGGTGGTTGTGTGTGTGAGGCTGGTTCGGAATCTGCTTTATTGTTTCTATTGTTTGGTTGGTCTGTGTTCAGTTCAACAGCCACTGTGTCCTTGATTGTCTGCAATTCGAGAGGTGTGAGACGATTGTTCTTGGTAATAACTCTTTTTTGGTCTATTACTCTCTGTTCTGAAACAAGTAATTGCAGATGTGGATATTCGGTCAAGAAAAGTCTGTGCAGTTCCGGTCTGTAGCCCGATGTTATTGTTCCGAGTTTGGTGGCGGTGTAGTAACAGCGCATCACCGTCCTATTCATCTCGTCCGTCCACTTTAACCGCTGTCTTGGTTTGCCAGCCTTGGTAGTTGCGTGTTGTTCTTGCAAAACATTCGGACCCTGGCCTGGCTTTGGTGGTTGTGTTTGTCCCGCATCTACGTCGGTTGCGCTTGGGATTGGTGGTGGTGGGTCCAAGCGGCGAGTGATTCTCTTCTCAGTGATTTCTTTGTCAGGTGTGTTTTCATTACAGCAACGCATGGCGTGTTCGTTGATTCCTGTGGTGCAACTCATGCGCTGCTGTGATTTTCCCGCCTTGGTGGGTGTCGGCTTAGTCGCCGACACAATACTTTTGGCAGGTCCATTTTCGGTTGCCTGGTCTTCATCGTTTTGGTCGAGCTGCCATTTCCCGCGACGTCCTCGACCATTACGTCGCTCGCCCGATGCTTCTTTTATTGGTCTGCTGTTCTCTGGAATGTTTTCAATGTTTTGTGGTGTCAGAAGCTCAAAGTGTCCCGACATTGGGTTGCCTGTTAGTAGAAGGTAAATGGTTTTGTTGTATTTTCCCGTGCTTATTATTGTTGGTCTGTCTGTAAAAGTTATTTTTGTATGTCTTGTTCTTCGTTGTTTTGAGAAGATATGAAAGTTGCTATTTTGTGTTTCCGAGAGGGCAAATATCTCTAGGCTCGTTCCATAGGTGCCATTTTTCCTCATATAATTATAATAGTTATTGAAGTCTTTTATATCGTCGACTTCAATTAATGAAAATGTGTGAAGTTCCGACCAGTTTTGTTGTAAATATCTTAGAGCAACCTCTCGGAGTTTCTCATGATGGTTTTGGTGGCCATATAAGTGTAAGCTAACTGCACGGAAAAGACAATTTCCATCACCTACAATGTCGGATCTGGTAAAACTATCGGGGGTAGTTTCGGCTGAGGCGGTTGTTTGGTTCGTCTGTCGTTGTTGTTGTGGTGGTGTTGCTGTAGCTGTTTGTACGACAGGGGTCCGCCTCCGCAACACCCTTCCATTTTCATTATTATAATTATTATTATTTAACATAGTATTCCCACGAGTATCCTAGGAAAGAACGGTCGACTGCGGCAGAGCCTGGATGCCACAGCAAGGCTACTTACTCCCGGAGGGCGCCCGGTATCCGAGGAGGCCGTTCGCGACTCATAAACGCTGAGCCATTCATCTTCTCGGCACGGTAAACACCTTAAGATTGCGTTTTTACTACACATAATCTGGACAACACAAGACAGTACAACATGACTCAGGTACCTCGGGATCGTCAATGCCCGTACTAGGAGAATCCTGGGATTCCCCTAGCCCCTGAGGGGTTATTATTATTATTATTATTATTATAGTTAGATGTTTTTAAATATTTCTTTTCCAATCCTTGAAAATAGGATAAATCCATGTTCTTTTTATCAGCATGCATTTTATTCAAATGCTCTTGTAGCCTAGAAGACTTTACGGCTTCAATTGAAAAAACTTTTTGGCAAATTAAACATATAGGTATTGATTGGTTTGCAGGAGAGTTCGTAAATCCATATTTCAAATACTCACTACTGTACTGTCGGCATTCCTTCTTGAATTCAGATATTTTGAAATACAAAATTTGCTATAATGACTTCTATCACTTTCAATCACGAATATGGATTATTGGCGAAGCACACAAAAATAATAAGACATTCCTAGAGCTGTCCCTCCCTTTTATAGATTTGATTTCATGAACGCATCAACTTGTAGGCCTTTGCTTGTTTCCAATGCCGGTGCACTTGCTCTGTAAACAAGTCATTACAAGCTCCCATATTTTTGTCGAATCATGTTTGATTGCGTAAATCGCGTCTTTGCTTACCAACTTGCAAAGACTTGTCACCGACAATACTAAATTAAATTAGACAGACGTATACCTAATACTAATTTAAATTTTTTATTGCTTATTTACGCGATAACAATAAGATAAAAATTTTAAATATCTAGATAAAATATTTATTCATGAAAGCAGTACGTATTTTCAAAGTATTTTGTTATATTAATTTTTTAAATAATTAGGTACGCCACGGCCATCCCCCTTGACTTTCTTAACGCTCCTCCGCATTCTGGACCCGCTACCGCCCCCATGGAAGGCCCCAGCGCCCATTGGGGCGGTACCTCCCCCGGTGGGTACCTATGACCTAAGAAAATATATATAATATCTGTACAGAAAATCTGTAAAATTCTCTATCGTCTAATCACTGACATCATACTTTCCCCTACTGACTTATATCAGTTAAAAAAAAAATAGATTTAAAATCTGAATACCCCATATCCAAATGATATAAGAATGATAACCACCAGGAGGAAATGATATGCTAACAAATACATATATTAGGCACTTTTTTCTAAAAAGGCTAACATTGCTAAACCCGACCTAGTTATATCAGGGCACACAATTTGCCGGGGTTATTTTGGAAGCGAATATGTATATGCATATTGCAAATATAGCAAACAAAGCTGCTCAAAAACTGGGAATATTATTTCGAACTAGAAAGCTTTATACTCGACAACAACTGTTAATTCTGTACAAAGCTCAAATTCGACCAACGCTGGAATACTGCTCTCATGTTTGGAGGTCTGCTCCTAAACATTCACTGCATTTGTTGGATTCTATTCAGAAGAGACCTATTCGCCTGATTGAAGACCCAGAACTAACCAACGGCCTTGATTCCTTCGAACATCGAAGAACGGTTAGCGACTTAAGTCTATTCTACAAGTATTTTCATGGAAAGTGTTCGATAGATGTAGCCCGCTTAATCTCTCCCCCCCCCCCCCCCAAGCAATGCATGCTAAGAATACACGTCGCGCTAATACTTCACATCTGTATGAAGTTCAACTTATCACTCCTCGTACAACCCTTTTCAAGCAGTCTTTTATGTGGCGAACCTCATCCCTTTGGAACGATTAGCCCAAGACTGTTTCCCAGCCAGTAAAATTTACGGTGTTTCTCAACATCGCGAATCGCTTTTTCCACACACGCGTCGCTCTTATAGCACTTTAGGGATTTCCCTACAGTACGTATGCTATACCCTGTGACCTGTCACGTTCACGGTCAGATGTTTGCTACAAAAAAAGAAAAAAATCCTTTTTACTTAGTTAAAATTAAACTTAAGCAGCATGTCGAGAAAGATTGTAGATTTGTAAGAATAAAGAATATTATGAGAAAATAACCCGAATTCTACTTCATTCACATGGAGAATCAAAATTTTACACCTATATTACTCATAACTTTACACGCATGTAATAAATAGTAAATAGTTAAGGTAACAATGAAAGAAACTCGTTTACAGAGATCGCATGTAATATTACCTGGACACAAGTAGTAATATCCCTATGATGCTTATGAAGAAGTATAACTTTTCTATCTGGACTTATTAGCCTTAAATCTGTTCGATCAACTTGTAATACCATGGTTCTATTGTGATCATCCATATTAACTGACGACTTAAATTCCTTAGATTGCGGTTGTGGTGAAGAATCTTTGTGTGTCTGTTCATTTGTGTTGGAAGTTGCAGCACCTAAAGTAAAGGTAATAATTCTACATCTGCCAAAAATGAAAAATTTCAGCAATAAAGATATTCGAATGCAAAAATTAATTACGATAACCAAACAGATAAGAATGAAGTTATCCTTTTCTGTAACGCGATTTCTTGGAGACTGGAATCGAATATTAAAAAAGGGTATAAAATCTAAGCTCAAGTGGGTTATTTACTACTTAGTTATCAGTAGTAGTTAAGGCCTTTCATTTTCTCATGACTCTTGAAGATGTCTTTAGACCCATGGACAAGGAGATATGAGAATAGCTTGGTCTCATGCTAAATGGGGTGACTTCATCGAAAAACAGAATGGGTGTTCACTAAAAGGAGAAAAAGTTTGACCTTGTCTAGTTGTAATGAAATCTAAAACCTTCAGTTATCCAGTTGACAGTTTAATATTTTGTATTACTATCGTAAAAGTTTTTACAAGCGAACTTAATATAAAAATCGAGCGGCTAAGGCGTTGGAGCAAGTAGAAAATACAACAGTTTTTAGAATTCTAGCATAATATTTCATTATTATCATAAACGATAATCATTTATCTGGTCGTATACTCATAACTAAGATCAATTTAAAAATCAGTCCTTGTTAGCGAATTAAGCAGAGTGTTCTATAAAATCATTGATTCGGTACAGCTGTCTGCCGTCAGAAACATTAACGTTTGGGTTTTTACGGAGAGCAAGTCTAAAATCAGAGACCAAGGAAATACTTTTTATCAAGTTAACCTACTGAATTGACAAATATTAAATATAGAGTCTGCAGCAAATAGAAAATAACATTTTTGCATTTTCTAAAACAATGTACTCTGCATCATTTTTTTTTTTTTTTTTTTTTTTTTTATGGGTCTAGCACACGTGCTACAGGGAAGTCCCTAAAGCGCTACAGGAGCGACACGTGTGCGGAGAAAGCGATTCACGTTGTTCTTGAATCGCTGTAGATTGTACTCGGTGGGAAACACAGTCCTGGGTAGACCATTCCAAAGGTATGATGTTCTCCATATAAAAGACTGCTTGAAAAGCGTTGTACGAGGAGTAACAAGCTGAACCTCATACGGATGTGAAGCATTAGCGCGACGTGTACTTCTAATATGCACCGTTCTGGGAGGAATTAGGCGGGCCACATCTTTCGAACACTTTCCATGAAAGTACTTGTAGAATAGGCTCAAGTCGCCAACCGTTCTTCGATGTTCCAGCGAATCAAGGCCGTCGGTCAGTTCCGGGTGTCCAATCAGACGAACAGCTCTTCTCTGGATAGAATCCAACAAATGCAGTGTATGTTTGGGAGCGGAGCTCCAAACATGGGAGCAGTATTCCATAGTTGGTCGAATTTGCGCTTTGTAAAGAATTAACAGTTGTTGTGGAGTGTAAAGCTTTCTGGTTCGAAACAATATTCCCAACTTTTGAGAAGCTCTTCTTGCTATGCCTGCAACATGTTCATGCCAGGACATATTTGCTCCCAAATTAACGCCTAACAGATTGAGTGACGATGTTAGAGGGATGGAGTGCCCCGACATAACTATGTCGGGTTCTGCAACGTTAACTTTTTTAGAAAAAACTGCCGCCTGGGTTTTTGTAGCGTTAAATTCCACTTGGTTACTGTCACCCCCAAGATAGAATTTCTTCCAGGTCTTTGTTAAGTTGAATGACTTCCTGCTGTCTGCGGATATTCGTCTGAGTAGTCGATGTCCGAGCGTTCAAAGTGAATGAAGAGATAAGTGTACTGTCATCTGCAAAGCTGTAGATTGGATTCTCGGTCTTTTCCAGCAGATCGTTAATATAAATGAGGAAGAGAGTAGGAGACAGTATGGAACCTTGGGGCACACCGGCGTTGATAGTGAAGGTGTTAGAAAGAAATCCGTCAACTGCCACTCGTAAAGAACGCTCTCTGAGGAAACATGAGAGCCACAAACAGAACTTTTCAGACATACCATAAGAACGTAGCTTAGCCAACAGCCCATCGTGCCAAACACGGTCAAATGCCTTGGATATGTCAAGAGCAACCGCTCGAGATTCTCCAAAGTGTTCAATTGCGTTGTTCCAAACATGTGTTACATAAGTCAGAAGATCTCCTGTTGATCTATTTTTACGAAAGCCATATTGCTGATCACTAATAATGTTGAATCCTTCAAGATATTTTAGAAGATGCTGATTGATAGCCTTTTCCATTACTTTCGATATTATTGAGAGTAGTGCGATTGGTCGGTAGTTATTTGGCAAGGTCTTCTTGCCTTTTTTAGGTATCGGCTGAACTGTGGCACATTTCCAGCAGGAAGGAAATATTCCCTTTCTGTAGGATAGGTTGAAAAGTCTACAGAAAACTGGTGTTAGTTCCCTCGCACAGTTCTTGAGAACTATGGCAGGTATTCCGTCAGCGCCTGAAGCCTTTTTGGTGTCTAGCTTCATCAAAATACGTTTTATGATACGCTGTCTGAAGACAATATCGGGCATCCTTGACTGCACTATGGGAATAGTAGGTGGTGTTTTTCCTTGGAAATCGACAGTAGAATGTGAAGCAAAGAGTTCAGCCAACAAGTTCGCTTTCTCAACAGGTGTCGTTGCAATAGAATTATCTGGCCGTGTGAGTGGTGGTATGGTGGATTTGGTGAAATTCTGACCAACTGCCTTAGCGACTGACCAAAAGGACCTGGAATTGCCGGGACAAGCGAGAAGTTTGTTTCTAATCCGTTGATTGTGTACCTCCTTGGTTTCGTCGATAATTTCTTTGCATCTGTTCCTGGCACGAACAAAGATGTTACGATTTATGGTGTTAGGATCTTCACGCCACTGTCGGTATGCAAGATGTTTAGAAGCAACAGCTTCTTTGCATTTTAGGTCAAACCAAGGCTTGCCGTTGGAAGGGCATTTCTTCGAAAAAGGGATGTAAGCATCCATACCGGCCAAAATAACATCGGAAACCTCCCTGGCGCAGTCAGATGGGTCGTCGAATCGAAAACAAACGTCCAACCAAGGGAAAGTTCGAAAATATTCCTTGAGATCTTCCCATTTAGCAGATTTGTAGTGCCAAATCTTATCTATGCAACTTTTCTTGTCCTCTATTACCTTCTCGTACGTTATGAATATGGAAGGTGCCGTATTTATTAGAAGCTCGACTTTTCTACCACAAGGTCTCTACAAGCCAATAAAAATAATATAATCTTCCATAAGGCAACACAAAAGGGGTGCCTTAGGATTGTCCGCACCTGCTTACATAATTCGTAAGGACGGAAAACGTTACAAGTTTACGTTATTTAATTTAATAATAAATAATAAATGAAATTTATTATTTAATAGAAAAAAACAAATTCAATAAAAACATATACCTGGTGTACAAGTATGAAATGCGGATGTTTTTTCTAAAAAAAACATGTTGAATTAGGAAGAATGATAAAAAGTGCTTTATTCAAAGTATGCTCCATCGCTTGTTATACATTTTTCCCATCTTTCGGGCAATTTGTGAATACCACGCCAGTAAAAATCTTCCCCTTTTGCTGCGAACCATTCATCGAGTCATTTTTTCACATCTTCGTACGAACCAAAGCGCTGCTCAGCAAGTGTGTGACCCATCGATGCAAACAAGTAGTAATCGGAAGGAGCCAAGTCTGGTGAGTAAGCCGCATAGGATAGAACTTCCCAGCTGAGTGCTTCCAACGTGTCGCGAACTGGTTTTGCCGTATGTGATGGAGCATTGTCATGAAAAAAAATGACTTTGTGTTGCCTCTTTCGGTATTCTGGCCTTTTTTCAAGCAGTGAACGGTTCGAATCGGTCAATTGTTGTTGGTAACGTTTAGTATTAACCGTTTCCCCAGGTTTTAACAGATCATAATAGACCATACCCCTCTGGTTCCACCAAACACAGAGCATAGTTTTTCTGCCAAAGCGATTTGGTCTTGCGGTCGATATGGATGGTGCGCCTGGGTCTACCCATGATTTTTTGGGCTTGGGATTCTCAAAATAAATCCACTTTTCATCCCCTGTAACTATACGATGCAAAAACAACTTCCTTTTGTACCGAGCGAGGAAAATGTCACACGTGTTTTTGTGCTTTTCCATTTGCCTGTCGTTCAACTCATGTGGTACCCATCTACCAGTCTTCTGAATCTTTCCCATCTCTCGTAGCCGATTGGAAACAGCTTGTTGACTAACACCCAATTGCTCGGTGAGTTGTTTTTTTGTTTGCGAATCATCTTCGTCCAACAGCTTGCAATTCTACATCTTCGTATTTTTTTGGCGGTTTTCCACGTTCCTTGTCTGCAACGCCGAAACCATCGTTCGCACGTATCTTGCGATGGAGCATGTTCACCATAAGCTTCTCGAAGTAATCGGTATGATTCAACAGCAATTTTCTTCAAATGAAAACAAAAAATTAATGTTGTCCGCGAATGCACTTTGTTCGGTATAAATTTCAACATATTGAACACAACAACACAACACTATGCACACACTTTTCCAATTTATCGCTCGTGCGCGTCTAACACTTGTTGATGATACAACAAAATGGCGCAGTATCAAATCTTTATAGCACAAACTACATTGGTGCACCATCTGTTGTCTGAAATCCGCATTTCATACTTGTACACCTGGTATTATATTCATATATAGCCCAGTCGCCACCCAATTATAAGTATGGGCGTTTTTAACTAAAAAAAAACGCCATTTTTCAACACTGTAAACAAAAAAGTGCTGGAGAGATGTTTATAGCAAACCAAAATTTGACGAGATTAACGATACTAATCAAAACAGACAATAGAATTAGGCCGGATTAATTGTCCATTTTGATTGGTATTGTTATACCCGCCAAATTCTCATTGCTATAATCATCTTTCTCTTGCTGTTTTGTTTGCGATGTTGTAAAATGGTGTTTTTTCCTTAATTACAAACGCCCATACAATCTTGCATATGAGCCGCATATTCTGTTTTCAGGAGATTCAGTAATAATTTAGTCCTTGTCAATGAAGTTCTAATAAAAATATAGACAATATTTTAAGAATATCTAGATAAGATCCCAGCATTCTTGGCTAATTAATTGGTAATGACGAAACATTTATTGAACGGTTATCTTTGATTCACTCCACTTGCTCAGGTAGATAAATTTGGTGAATGATCACGAACAGAACGGGCTGATTGCTATTAATTGACCACACTGTGTGGCAGTCTATCTGATTCGAAATCTATTACGTTGGACTTTTTTCCAAATAAAATAATTAATAAGTTATGATCTGTATTAAATAATCCTATAAAATTTAATATATTTCTAAGAAAACAAGTTTCAAGAATTGTTATTATTTGTCATATCTTTTAATGAGATATTTACAATAATCTTACCTTACAAATAGTTACATTATATTTTTATACAATTTTTTTTAAGGAAACGCAGATGGTGGATTAGATAAAGGTAAGCTTAAGTATAAGTTAAGGGACAAAAATATAGTTGTTTAAAGGTAGATCAATAATAAGAGATATGAGTAGGATTTCAACTTATATAAAAGTTGTGAGAGTTGAGTTCCGGATGTGAATCGAACGCCTGGCAGTGGTCAACTCAAGCATTATTACGGTAGTGTTTCGATATATTTAATTATTTAATTATTTTTGTCGATTGGAAACGAGAGGGACTAGAAATAAAGCAGAGTGTAGTGTTAGAATTAAGACAATAAGTTTAAAAAAAAATTCTAAAAGTTTAGGAGAGAAATTCTGTAAAATTGTATGAAACTAACGAAGCGTTAAATGACGATCTTGATCGTTTTGTTCACCGCGTATAAGGTGAGCGAGCCACCGGAGAACGATGATAAGAAGTATAAACAACAGTTTTACTAAGACAGAAACTTGAGCATATATTAGAAAAAACGCAGTTTGGTTTTCGGTCAGGTAGAGGGGAGGAATATACAACTCAGGAAGAATTTGAACCTGAAACCAATGGTGGAAAAAGTGGAGGAAGCACAACTAAGATGGTATGGACACATTGAGAGGATACCTGAACAAAGAATAGTTAGACAAGTGTTGGAAGCCAAAGCGAGCAGGAAGCAAGAAAACGACCCAGAAGGACATGGTTGGGGGATGTTAGAGAGGTAGTGGCCAGAAGAGGAATAGAGTGATAATACGCAAGACTAGCGACACAGGATAAAAAAAAAGGTGGAAGGAAATATGGAAAAGATAAATATAGAATAACTCAACTCCATGGGCTTTACACCTCTAAAAAGGGGTAGAAAGGCATAAGGATTAAGTAAGTAAGTAAGTAAGTATAAAATATTTATTTACTCACCTGAAACGTGGTTATTATTTTTTTCATCTTGCTCTTTTGAATTCTTATTTTCATCGGCAACATTACCAATACTCTCAAGTTTGCCAATATCAATATCCTTTTCTTGAGGTTTTGAGGTATTTACTTTCTTCAAGATATTTGAGTGAACGGATATTGATCTAAGAAGTGGTCCAATTGTTGCTGTACTTGATGAACTATCCACTGAAGTAGTTTCACTGGTACCAGAGTCCTAAAAATTGAATACGTTAATAAAATTAAATATATTTTCCTCATGTTACCTTAACAAACAAGGAAATAAGATGGGTTAAAATACCTAGTCAATACACAGCTCCACACATAAAAATGAAAGTTCATTACCACGAACCAAAATATATGGATCTAGTGTATTTTTCGACAATGAATTAGAATACGCAGTTAAAGAAATATTTATCGTGTCATTTTTTTTTGGCCCGAAACATCCCTTGAAATGGGCTCAAACTATAGTAATTCTCTAATGACTTTTAATAAAGTGTAAAAAATGGTAGATATTTTATAGTCTAGAGAAGAGAATATGCATCCAAACCACAGCAAACTGTTTCTATTAATTAAACCAAAATCCACCTAGGTAGGGTAAAAAGTACCTTTAAAAGTTAAATAACGCACCTAAGTTTAAATAACATATAAAGGAAAAATTCTTGTAGCTCTTGGGACGAAATGTCTGAATCTGGTGTGATAACCAGACATTACTCTTAAAGGGTTGAGGCTCACTCCTATAGGATGTAAAAACCACCCCCACCTACGAAGGTATCTCACAAATTTCAATATCGACGAAAAAAGTTCAGGTTTTTGGCAGGGTAAACAAATGTGGAGTAGATTCGCTTGAAACATCCATACACGACTATAAACTGCCCTTAGAGGGTGGTAGAAACTACCCCTATGCTTTAATGATGCACATGGATGTTATTGAAATTCGAAAAGGAACAAGTACTTTTATCTCATTGCGCCAAACATTCAAAACAACTAGATCGTCCTCCTAATAAGGTCGAAAATCATCCCTAGGAGGGGGGACTAGCCCCTGGGTTTGATGGATCTTAGAAGTTATAGCATTTGAGAAAAAAAATACAAGCTGTATTTGTCCATGCTGCCTATGTCTACGAAAGCCTGTATTTTTTTTTCTCAGATGCTCGAACTTCTAAGATCCATCAATCCCAAGGGGTAGTTCCCCCTCCTAGGGATGATTTTCGACCTTCTAGGAAGATGATATAGTTGTCTTGAATGTTTGGTACAATGATATAAAAGTACTTAATCCTTTCCAAATTTCAATAACATCTTGCGCAACATTAGAGCTTAGGGGTAGTTTCTACCACTCTCTAAGGGCAGTTTATACTCGTGTATCGGTGGTTCAAGCGACTTTACTCCATATTTGTTCACCCTGCCTAAAACTACAGAAGCCTGAACTTTTTTCGTCGTTACTGAAAGTTATGAGATACCTCCATAGGTGGAGGTGGTTTTTACATCCTATACGATTGAGCCTCAACCCTTTAAAAGTAATGTCTGGTTGTTACACCAGATTCAGATATTTTGTCCTAAGAGCTACAAGAATTTGTCCTTTGTATACGTTATTTAAAGTTATGTGCGTTATTTGAGTTTTAGAAGTACTTTTCACCCCCTATAGGGGTGGATTTATTAATTTTAATTAATAGAAATAGCTTGCTGGGGTTTGAATGCATATTCTCTTCTCTAGACTATAAAATATATTTTTCACACTTCATTAAGAGTCATTACATTATTACTATTGTTTTAATCCGTTTCAAGGGATGTTTATGGCTAAAAAAAAATAAGAAGAAAAATCTTTTTTAACTGCGAATTCGAATTCAGCGTCAAAAAATACACTAGATACATGTATTTTGCTGCGTAGTAATGAACTTTCATTTTTTTTATGAGGCCGTGTAATTAGTCACTAAATATAGCATTACTGTCGAGTCTCTATATTAAAATATTATTGCTTATATTTTTAAATTAATGATTACATGTACACAGTAGTTGTTGCGCAGGATAAATAAAATCACAAATATTTTTTAGATGGTGAAAACGGGGGTACAAAAATTTGGTGATCATGAGGAATCCCAATCAATAAACTACGTTATGTTCCAGATTCTGAATCGGTATATTAATTGGGAAAGTGTAAACACAGCATGTTGTAATCCTTATCAACTTTTTTAAGCGAAAAACTAGAAAGTAGTTCTACCGGTGGTGATGGAAGGGAAAGCTAACCCAACTTAAACATGATATGATTTCTAAAATTTCTTGTGTTTCAGTTAAAACTACTTTCTCTTATTATTTAATAATAAAATAATATATATATATATATATATATATATATATATATATATATATATATATATATATATATATATATTATGTATATATACATATACGAGTACACTAGTCACAAAAATTAAGGGATATTAAAAAAATTCCAAATTTTTGGGTGTTTTTCAAAGAGCTGTAACTTGGAGGGAAATTGTTGTAGAGAGAATCAAAAAAAAAGGCGATTGAAGCTTCGGATCTGGAGCTTAAAATTTTTTAGCGTCAGAGGTTTTTGAGTAATCATAAGAAAACCAACGAAAAAAAAATTTCTTTAAAAAGGTCTATGGACTTCAATAATTTTTTTTGGTAATTTCACCGTACAGCTCGTTTAGATAATTTAATTCCCTTCAATTTGAGTGGTATCCCGGTACGATGATTTGTTGCTGAGTTCTCGTCGATCAAAGCAAAAAAGTCATTTTCAACTTTGGCAATTAATTACTCGGAAAATAATGATCGTACAGAAAATCCAAGTAGGATTTTGAAAACTGCAAAATATTCTCTACAAGTTGTAATTATTGGTTTTTAATATAAAAAAATTTTCGAAGTGAAAATGTTGGGTGGAAAAAAGGGAAAAAATTACATAGTTAAGGATATTTGAATAACTTGGCATAACTTTGCAAATAATAGACAAACTTTAATTTTTCAACCTCAAAGTGTCCCGAAGGAACCCTGATAGTTTTAAAGCGCTGCGATTTTTTTTCCTAGTACCCGGAATGTTTAAATTTGTCGTTTTTGCTAAAAATCAATGTAATTTTTACTTTTTATTCATTTTTTTAAGTTGAAAATGGTTTTTTTGGCAATAATCCATATCTTTTTCATCAAAAAGCGTTAATAATTGAAAAAAAAAATAATAAAAAAAATTTAAACATTCCGGGCACTAGGAACAAAAATCGCAGCGCTTTGAAACTAACAGGGTTTCTTTGGGACACTTTGAGGTTGAAAAGTTACAGCCAATATCCTTACTTTATCCATTATTTGCACAGTTATGCCAAGTTATTCAAATATCCCTAATTATGCAATTTTTTACCTTTTTTCCAACCAACATTTTCACTTCGAAGAAAATTTTTTATCAAAAACCAATAATTGCGACTTGTAGAGAATACTTTGCAGTTTTCAAATCCTACTTGGATTTTCTATACGATCATTACTTCCCGAGTAAAAATGATTTTTTTGCTTTGATCGACGGATGAAAAATCATCGTGCAGGGCTCCGGAATCGCTTAAATTGAAGAAAATGAAATTATCTAAAAGAGCCTTACGGTAAAATTACCAAAAAATTTTTATTGAAGTCTATAGACCTTTTTAAAGACAAGCAAAAATTTGGAAAAATTTTGTTTCGTTGGTTTTCTTATGATTACTCAAAAACCGCTGACGCTAAAAAATTTTAAGCTCCAGATCAGAAAACTAGAAACTTGACGCTTCAATCTCCTTTTTTTTGATTCTCTCTACGACCATCTCCCTCCAAGTTACAGCTCTTTGAAAATCACCCAAAAAATTGGGATTTTTTTTAATATCCTTTAATTTTTGTAACTAGTGTATATATATATATATATATATATATATATATATATATATATATATATATATATATATATATATACACTTGGCAAGGTTTTCAAGTTGTTTTATGCAAAAAAATTACCATAATTCCCGTCCATGCAGCGCCGCTAAAAACCGAAATGATCGCAAGTCTGCTAGTAAAACTTGTTCGAAAAACAAGTAACTGTTGTCATTTATATTTGTTAATTTTAGTAGCATGTTGTTGTATATAACTTATAGAAGTAAAAATTTAGAAAACATTCAGCTATTTCGTATAAATATTATACTATTTACTTTCTTCTCTATTAGCTGAAACTATGCACGATAATTTTACTCCATTAGATTAGACTTTTGTGTTGTGTTCCGGGACACCAAAACTGCTTGACTCGCAAGGAGGTGTGGTTTGGCGCATTATCGTAGTTAAGCACCCAGGTATCGGCGCGCTCCACCTTTTTTTTAGTGTGTTCACCTCTCAGAGTTATATAAAACAAAACATTGACGGTCTTCCCGGCAGGTAGAAACTCCTAGTGGACCACACACTTGGCATCAAAGAGTTCCTGAGCAGGGCTTTTTCTTTCGATTTCGGTATGCATGCCTGTTTGGGACGAGGAGACCCCGAGATGTGCCACTTCCAACGTTGCCCCTCTGTTTCCATACCATACCAAAAAAAACCACGTCTCATCACCGGTTATAACCTTATTCAAAAAATCAGGTTCACTTTGAGCATGTTCCAAAAGTTCCTAAAAAATGAGCAATAGGTTGGCTTTCTGGTCGTCGATCAACACTTTGGGGACATTTGCAAATTGTCAATAATAATCTCGTGGACAGCGGTTTTTGGTATACCTAGAGTCTCTAATATTATCCGAATACTCGTTCGATGGTCTTCATTCAAAAATTCACCCACACGATTCACATTGTCCAAATTTCTGCTCCACTCCGGGGTTCATCGTCGACGCCTTCTTGTGCCATCTCAAAACTTAGAATTTTGATAGATAATTTTCCCCGAAGGCCTGCCGAATTATGAGAAACGCCAAATGAGATACTGGCGAAAAACGACCAATGGATGTACTCCCAAATCTTCAAGAATATATATATATATATATATATATATATATATATATATATATATATATATATATACATATATATATATATATATATATATATATATATATATATATATATATATATTATATATATATATATATATATATATATATATATATATATATATATATATATATATATATATATGTATATATATATATATATATATATATATATATATATATATATATATATATATATAATATATATATATGTATATATATATACATATATATATATATATATATATATATATATATATATATATATATATATATATATATATAATATATATATATATGTATATATATATATATATATATATATATATATATATATATATATATATATATATATATATATATAGAACCTATCGGTGGTCAAAACAGTATTAGCTGATACTTGGATTGTCGCCTCAGAAAGTCCATAGAGGAAGAGAAATCCTATGTTTTTTAAGGATAATCAAGAGACAATAATTTGCCCTGATCTAAATAAAATAACCAGAAAAGGCTGATCTATTGTTGTTTTTTTTTAAGTCTTCACGTAGAACAGTTTAATATTTTCCAGAAATGTACAGTAGATAAGCTATGCTATCTGCCATCGGTGGCATTTCAAAACTGTTAAAAACGAGTTTACATTGTACTTTATGATACTTGGTCCTTTAATCAACTAAATCGTCAAATTTTTGTAGTTATATGACCCAGTAACAGATTTGATTACAAATTATGTAAACAACTATGTGAGCTAACTGACGAGTAATATAACTGTAAATCAAGCAATATATATATATATATATATATATATATATATATATATATATATATATATATAAACATCTCTGATATACCTGCTCACTAATTACGTCACTGAAAAATGGATACCACCCCGAAAGAAACGGTACAAGTCGTTGCTCTACTGCAAGAAAGGCATAGCCAACGTGTAGTTGCTGCGCAACTGCAACTGAGCCAGTCAGCTGTCCCCAGAGTCTACAGAGGTTACAAAGAGACTGGCGTTTTTACACGGTGACCAGGATCAGGAAGAATACAACTCTAAGAAATCGTCACTTGACCGGCGTTGAGGTCCAGCAGGACTTCCAACAAGTTCGTCGTCGGGCTGCCAGTCATTGCACATCCGAGTTCACCTTAAAGCAATGGCGCTCCGTTTTATTTTCCGACGAATGTGCCTACATGATAATGATGAGAGAAGAAGAGTCTATAGGAAGCCTAGGGAGCTCTAAGCGTGGTGCTGCATTACGGAAACGGTTGCCTACGGAGGAGATTCTGTCATGGTGTGGGAGGGCATCTCACTAGACGCGAAAGCCGATTTGATTTTCGTGACTAATGGGACTCGCAGCGGTGCATTAACGAGGAGATCCTGCAGGAACACGTCGTTCCTTGTTGGTGATAGTTTCGTGCTTATGTACCAGGCCACATGCTGGTGGATCTGTGCGGCAATACCTGGCGGAAGTAAGAATACCCACATTAAACTGGCATGCTCGGAGTCCTGACCTCAATCCAATCAAGCACATGTGGGGTGAGCTCAAAAGAAGAGTTCGAGCCAGAAATCCAGCCTCTGCATCGCTGAGGGACTTAAAGGTTGCGATGGCGGAGGAGTGGGGAAGAATCCCACAGACAGTGGTGAAAAAGCTCACACGCTTCATGAAAAACCGGCTGGAAGCACTAATAAGGGCTAGAGAGGATAATACTTTGGTTTTTATCAATAAATTTAATTGTTAAACTTAAAATTTGTTTAATTATTTCCTCTCTCTTATCCCTATTGTCAATCCTTGTTCTCCTCTTTCAATCATTTTAATCAGTAAAAAGCATGAGGTTTGCTAGAGAATTTGGTATTTTTTGAAAGAGAATAGAATGGGCTTTCAAATGATACTAAAATCTGTAAAAATATATGAAAATGAAATTCTAGGATCCGTGTTAAATGAAACCAAATAGTTATATATATATATATATATATATATATATATATATATATATATATATATATATATATAATAAATAAATAAATAAATAAATAAATAAATAAATATATATATATATATATATATATATATATATATATATATATATATATATATATATATATATATATATATAAATAAATAAATAAACAAATATATATATATATATATATATATATATATATATATATATATATATATATGTTTAATTTTCAAAAACGGAGGCATTTTACTCTCCATACCTGATGTACCATACAAATTTTTTTATCAAAATATATCTAAAAATCCTAATTCGAAAAGAAAATGAATAAATATTTCTTGTATAAAAACTTATTATTAGTAACTTACTATCGACCCTCTCCTCAAAATATTATCTTCACTTTGCAATCTTCCTATATTTCCTAGAAGTCTTAATTTATTTTTTTCCAGTTCATGTAGTCTAAATCTTTCTAATGCATCGTCTATAAACGTATTAGGAACTTTCTTTTGCCATACTTTGATTTTTCCGATGTATAGGACCTGTAAAAAAATAAATATTTTAATTGGTTAATATTAAAAAAAGAACGCGACTTAAATTCTAACAACTGCATAGTTACAAATGTCATAAAATAAAAAAATAAACACATTAAAAATGTATTACAAATTTCTCCCGGACTAAAATCAAGGATTTTTGAGAAAAACAAATTTTATTGCTGACAGCCGGGATCAGCAATCATTGGCCATTTTCGGGTATTTAGGTCAATTATCGACAAGAGTTGTACTTAACCTCGGAAATATTTTGCCAGATTTTTTATTTAAACATTGCGAGTCGAACTATATGTTTTGATAAAAAAGCTAATCAGTTACTAGTTAAACTCAAGCACCGAGAGTTCTGTGCCTACCCATCATATTACAGATGACAAGTAAAACATATTGAAAATATAACAAGCCATTCACGAGCCTTTATCTACACAGGAATTTTAAAAGGAAACAAGATATTTCCCGAGGCTTACATATCTAAAAATTTGCGAGCAGAATTCAACCAAACTGTTTACATAACTAATTTTGAATAAATAGCCAATATAAAAAAAGTCGGTCATATGCAACCAACCCGGTTTTCAAGATATATTTGAAAATACAGAAGGATTAGAGACCTTTTAATCAGATGAAATATGGTTTGCCGAATAATATTTGATGCAAATTACACGATAATATAAAAATTTGTAATGAAACAGCTCAGAAACGTAGCATAAAAGTGCTTCTATTAAACACACAAATAAAAGTAAACCACTGAATATTTTAAATTTTAGGAATCTGACCTTACATTCAACCAAATCGTAACTCATCGTTCAGTCGCTTGTCCTTGTGATTTTAGATCATGTTTAGATAAGAAGAAATGCAGCCTTGGTCCCCTATTGATCAGTGTTTGCCAAAGTTTCATTTGGCATTGTCGCCGCTTACTGGTCTGTAGTTAATAGTAAACTTGGGTTAGGCAAATTCAAATTTATCCATGGTCCCCAAAATGATGTCTTTTCCGGGCAGTTTTAATTCAAGGAAACAAAAGAAAGTCTAACGGAGCAAGGTCTGTACAGCGGCCGGTGCAACTTTCCACGTTGTTTCGGAACACAAACACTGCTTGACTCGCAAGGAGGTGTAGCTTGGCTCGTTATCGTGGTGAAGCACCTAGATGGCGGCGATGTCTTTCCTAATGCGCTCGATCTTTTTTTGAGACTCTTGAAGGCTGTCACATAAAACAAAACATTGAAGGTCTTCCCGGGGGGTAGAAACTCCTAGTGGGTCACACCCTTGGGGTCAAAGAGCACAATGAGCATAACTTTCGCTTTCGATTTGGTCATGCGTACCTCTTTGGGGCGAGGACGAAAGGTTGTCAAAAATGAACGGGAACTTATACCTTATTCATTAATATTGCTGACTAAAAAAAATTGGTGAGATACTGGCAATTAAGGAACCACACAAAGTGAAACTTTAGTAACCTTATTGAAAAGACTGTAAATTTTGTAAATTTTCCATATGATTGTCAGTGGATTCATGAGAACTGAATGAGGATGACTTTGCAAACTAAAACTCTCTGTGTTCTATAAACTAATCATTGGAGAAAAGCAAAAGTTAAGGCCTATATATGTTCAGAGTCTTCAGAATTTATTTACAATATGATATAATATCTATAAATACTAAAACAATTTTATCATTCAAAACCATTCAGGCCTTCAAACCTCAAGCACAGGTGAAATAGTTTTTCTAAAATATTCTTTTTAACTGTGGTTGAAATTTTCACAGTCTTATTAGGTTCCATACAACACAGGGCGAATCAATCCACGAAACCCAAAATATACCTGAATTATACTGAAAAATAACCTTTAATGTTTTTTTTTTATGGTTTTTACGTCTTTAACGTGTCTTGTATGTATATAATAAGAATTCTATTTTGCTTGATAAACCAAAGAATATAATAATCATAATGTGTCAGCGCGACCTCTTGTAGCAACTATACATCCTCGTAATTATTATAATACTCATGCCGTAGGTCAATAGCTATATTAATAATAATATGAAGCAGACGCTTCAATACCGCTGCGGCTAAAAGAACATGAAATGCACTGCCACCGTCGACCGACCAATAGAACCCACAAGTCTGTTTAATCTTCATGAATGACATTCAAATGAAGTCACCGAAAAAAGTTGTAACAGCTATTTTCAAAAATAAAAATTCTCTTTTTAGATGTACGGGACTATACACACTAATAATTCTAATAATGCTAGGGCTGCACTTATAACTGCTCTAAAGATGCCCACCCAGCCAACTCCAAAATCGCAATGGAGTGTAAATGTGACCAGTTAGAACTATCCTCTAGAAACAACAGGGATTAATTACTATGAATTCTAGGACATTCAGGAATAAAAGGTAATGAAAAAGCGGGCGAATTAGTAAGATTCAGAACTACAAAACTATTCAGGTGTCCCGAGCCAGCGTTTGGTATACCAAGACAGGTGGGTAAAAACAGCAGCTAACAGATAATCATATCATCAACATCTAGATCGATGGCTCACAACATCTGGCCAAAGACATGCGAGGCACGTAATTAGCGACCTCTCAAAGAAACAACTAACATCCTTCGTTTAACAAGGGCCCAGACCAAACTAGTAGTTGGAGGGCTCACTGGCTACTGTCACTTGAAGAAACATTTACAGAAAATTGGTATCCACGATGCTTCCATGACATGCAAACTATGTGGTGAAAAGGAATCAATCTCTATGCACATCGTATATTAATGTGCGACTTTAACTCGGAAGAGTAATAAACTGTTCGGAGATCTACATTGTAGCAATAAATTACCATATGAAGGGCTTGGAAGGAAGCTAATAAACCTCACACTGCTTATGTATGAGGATACGACAATACGACTATGGAAATATGAAACGCACTGTCACCACGAACAAACCAACAGACGCTGCAAATCTGGTTGGATATTTTCAGAGGTACACTCTTCTTTCTAGATATGCAGGACCAGGTCCTACCATATGAGGGAGCTGCTGAGATGCAAGTTGCAGAGAATTATATTAAATATAGAATAAGCAGAAAAACTGAAATTATCATAATTAAATTAGATGTTTTATTATAAATATGCTTTGAAGTAAATTCTTCAAAACAACTAGTACAAGATATACTAATATAGGATTACGTTAATAAATCAAACAGTCAGTCTCAATAGACCGCATATTGCATTAGTAGATGAATTTTGATTTCACAAAAGGTGGAAAGATGTCGTCATCACCATCACAACCTACAGGAATAATATAATGAGGAAATTGCTAAATAAAGAGATTTGAAAGTACATATAGGAAGAAAGGAATAGCATTCAAAGAATTTGTTTTAACGTGTCGGCAGTGAATGTGATACCAAAATATGTATAAAATGTCAATATTCTTAAACTTAATGAACATTTGTAGAAGACCATGCAAAAGGCTTCCAGAATTCCTACTACTTGGAATCACCCGTGCAGTCCGAAAATTCGTGAAACAAGTACAACGCCACCCAAGATCCAATAACATAGAAAGGGTCCCAGCAGGGCTCAATCTTTATATTTAGGCATATGTAGATCAATATTTACCCTACGGGGAGTGCAAAGTATTACTCAAGAATATAGTAACATTATTACGGCCAAATCAGATTTTCAAAAACTGCGTTGCGTTGATGTCGCATAAATTTGAGGTGAATTATAGTTTTCTTATTAGTTTTAATTTTACAGGAATTTAAAAAAAAAATTGCACAATAAGGAAAACGTTATTGTTTATTTCTAAAAAGATTTTGAAAATAACTCGCATATGGAAGCTAATATTATCATAACCACATTTTACTGCATTATAAGCCATTTTTAAACAGAACGTTCTAAAAAATATTCCTCAATTGCGTTTTAATTTTCTCCATGTGGAACTTTAAACATAAATGTCATCTTTTTACATAAACAAAACCAAAAACCTCTTTGGAAATATTCTTTCACTTATATTAAATATCAATAAGACTCAAACTTCCTTTCAATCTTAAAATCAAATCTTAATCTTAAACACGTTTTAGTATTTGAAAGAAACGAAACAAAGATATATTTACCTTACATTTGTAGACAGCCATAACACCAATTCACTGTAAAATTTAAAAAATAATTTTTGCTGTATTGTATATTAGTTATCGGTACTGGTTAAACTGTGTACTTTAGCTTATTTTTCTTAACGGTTTTTCTACCAGTGGTGTCTCGGCAGATGTTTTACTAAACTTTGTTCAAAACATATATGTACCTAATATTAAAATTTATAGGAAATAGAGAATTCAATGCTAACTAGCAGAAGACAGCAAATTTATTTTCTCCATTTTCTCTTAATCCTGTCATTTTCAATTCCCTCGGACATTTTCCTTTTAAAATAAGTGATGTGTAGTATTTAATTTTTAAATTTTCTAACTGTTCATATTAAAATCATTTTTTTTATGGGTCTAGCACACGTGGTGCAGGGAAGTCCCTAAGCGAGCGACATGTGTGCGAAAAAAGCGATTCACGTTGTTCTTGAATCGCTGTAAATTATACTCGGTGAGAAACACAGTCCATTTAAAAGACTGCTTGAAAAGCGTTGTACGAGGAGTAACAAGCTGAACCTCATACGGATCTGAAGTATTAGCGCGTCTTGTATTTCTGTCATGTACCGCTCTGGGAGGAATTAAGCGGGCTACATCCTTCGAACAGTTTCCAAGAAAATACTTGTAGAATAGGCTCAAGTCGCCAACCGTTCTTCGACGTTCCAGCAAATCAAGGCTGCCGGTCAGTTCCGAGTCACCAATCAGACGAACAGCTCTTCTCTGAATACAATCCAACAAATGCAGTGTATGTTTGGGAGCGGAGCCCCAAACATGGGAGTAGTATTCCATAGTTGGTCGAATTTGAGCTTTGTAAAGAATTAACAGTTGTTGTGGAGTGAAAAGCTTTCTGGTTCGAAATAATATTTCCAACTTTTGAGAAGATCTCCTTGCTATGCCTGCAACGTGTTCATGCCAGGACATATATGTTCCCAAATTAACGCCCAACAAATTGAGTGACGATGTTAGAGGAATGGAGTGCCCCGACATAACCATGTTGGGTTCAGCAACGTTAACGTTTTTAGAAAAAACTGCCGTCTGGGTTTTTGTAGCGTTAAATTCCACTTGGTTACTATCGCCCCAAGATAAAATTTGTTCCAGGTCTATGATAAGTTGAATGACTTCCTGCTGTCTGGGGATATTCGCCTTAGTAGCCGATGTCCGAGCGTTCAAAGGGAATGAAGAGATAAGAATACTGTCATCTGCAAAGCTGTAGATTGAATTCCCGATCTGTTCCAGCAGATCGTTAATGTCAATGAGAAAGAGAGTAGCAGACAGTATGGAGCCTTGGGGCACACCGGAGTTGATAGTGAAGGTGTTAGAAAGAAATCCGTCGACTGCCGCTCGTAAAGAACGCTCTCTGAGGAAACATGAGAACCACAAATAGAACTTTTCAGACATACCATAAGAGCGTAGCTTAGCCAACAGTCCATCGTGCCAAACGCGGTCGAATGCTTTGTATATGTCAAGAGCAACTGCTCGAGATTCACCAAGGTGTTCAATTGCGTTGTTCCAAACATGTGTTACATAAGTCAGAAGATCTCCTGTTGATCTATGTTGATCGCTAATAATGTTGAATCTTTCAAGATATTTTAGAAGATTCTGATTGATAGCCTCTTCCATGACTTTCCATATTATTAAAAGCAGTGCGACTTGTCGGTAGTTATTTGGCAAGGTCTTCTTGCCTTTTTTTAGGTATCGGCTGAACTGTGGCATATTTCCAGCAGGAAGGAAATATTCCCTTTCTGTAGGATAGGTTGAAAAGTCTACAGAAAACTGATGTTAGTTTACTGGTGTTAGTAAGATTATAGATATTTATATTCAATTTGATTTATAATTTTCCTACTTATTATTAACTGTATTTACCATATTTAATGTTCCGTACGGAAATCTTATCAGATCACTTCGGTGCCTGTCCGGCCGTTCGTCTGTCTGTCACACCCGATTTTCTACGAAACTATTTGGCATTGAAAGTTGAAATTTCGTACTAATATAGGAATTGATGCCTCATCAGAGCCATGTAGTTTTGAAAGTTAAATTTTGACTTAAGGGGTTAGTTCTGGGGGGTGAAATAGGAAGTGAAATTTTTTTTTTTACTAGATCATCGAGTGGTATGTAAAACACGAGTTTAAAAATATATATAATATAATACTTGCGTACACGTCTGTTTATATTATTTTTAAAAAAATCGCCAAAATCGCTGTCACCCCACTTTATCTTTCGAAAAGTACTGATCAAAAAATTTTGAAAAAATTCTGAAATATTCACCACAGGTTGTAGATTGAACGAAAATTATCACGAGTACATTACTTTTAATAATTTATCTGATATATAAAAGAAAAACAAAAATTTCAAAGTCATCAATTTTCAGTAATGATCGGAAACAAACTTTGTTAAAAAAAATCATTTGGGGTGTCTTTTGTGAAGTCACTAATCATTTTATATCTCCGTTATAAAATTTTTTATTTTAAAAACAATCAATATACGGGACACTAATTGCGCAAGTTCAACTTGCACTTGACCGGTTTTCTTTTAGCAGAATTAACTTTTTCTGTTTTACATTCCAGTCACTGTTTTGCCATGATCCAAGTAGTCTTCAATCTGTAAGAACTAACCACTCGACTATCAAAAACAACAAATTTTCCTGTTGATTTCTGTAAGCGAAATTTCATGAGGTGAGGTGGCCTAGCATATTTCCATTCTTTCGACTATACCCATGTCTTTAAATCATAATGATGGACCCACATATAATCCAGAGTCACTATTCGACCAAAAAATTAGATGAATCTTCTTTAAAATAGCTATAAATCAACTTGATTGATTCTCATACGTTTGTGGTCGGCTTTAAGTCATTTAGGGATTCATTTAGCCGATTATTTTCTCATATCCAATCAGAATGGACCATGTAAAAAACATGTTCGTATGAAATAATCAGATTAGTTCAGGTCTCTGCTATATATTTCTATCCAATTTGTCAATTTTCTAAATCATTTAATGAACAAACTATTCGGGTCTTTCGGCACGATATTCATCATTGAGTCGATTGTTCCTCTCTTGAAATTCGCAACCCAATTTTTGATAGTAGCGTATGATCTTTCAATTTATTCAGAATGGCATCGTAAATTTCTTTAGCGGACAGTCCTGTCATAAAATAAGTACTTTATCATCCATCGATATTCGATTTTACTGAATTTACAATTTTTGTCGGATCTAGATCAACCAAACTTGATGGACATATTTACTAAATACCAAACTACTACCAGTAGCAATTGTATTTGTATTTGACAATGGGAAGTGGTTTAGGCTAACTAGTTATCAATATTCGTATTACTTTCATATTTATTGTACCAACTATCTCCAAGTAACTGTTTACTTCCATAAGTACTTGACGCATATTAAACTGTCACAGTCTCCAAATCCAAACTATACTTGTTCCATCAATATAACAACAATTTTTGCAACTTAATACCTACTGGGTTGCAACAATTCAGCATTTGTTTACACTTAACTGCGCTGATGATCTGGTGGTTCTCACTCAGGACGCTGCTGATTTAGAATTTATGGTAACAAGGATGCACAAAGAACAGAAGCAATGAAGTCATCAAGTTAGCAGGAAGAAAGCTGAATATATAGTTATTTACTAAGAAACTAGATTCGAAATTTTATTTAATAAACATTAAAACGTAAAATAGGAAAATAAAACTAGGTATTTTGGAATTATGGTCAACGATCAAAAAAGTTTTTGAATAAATTTACTTTATTCTTGTGGTTTTTCGTGTGCTGAATTCAAATATAACAATAAAAACCCACCATCTTTTTACATTTCAACACTCAATATTTAAAGAAATTACATTTTTAGCGAATTCAACGATATTTTACATACTTTTTAAAATGGTAAAAATAGATTTAAATTCAGATGTCAGTAGTATCACTAATCATTGTGATGGAGTAAATTTCATCACTACGAAGAGTACGAAGAGTAGTTACAGTCAACCTAACCTCACTCTTCTACCTGTTAGTGCATGTGTTTAGTACGATGGGTAGTCAGTAGTTTTTGTTATGATGTGAAATCTAAAAAAAAAATAAAACTGTTTTTTTTTCACATATAGGGGAAAGTTTGTGTAAATAATTATTTTATTATTTTTTCACATTTTACATAATAACACAGCCCCACAAAAAAAAAAGTGGGGTATACTTTTGATGCGATATATCAGATCCGTAGTATTTTTGCCCGCTGATCACGAATCTGAGGTCAGAATATCGCCATCACATCTCAATTTTTTTCTAACCTCAAAAAACAGGTAAAAATTAAGAAAAATATACTCCTAAAAAATTGATTCAAGCTTTTTCATGAATCCAAAGATGTATTAATATGTATTCGGACACGCTAAGCTAATATTCATCGGTTGGATTGAGCCATACAGTTCTGTTTTCTTTCTAACCTCAATAAATCAGACAGATATAGTGCTTCTCGAATGCAAAAACGAATTCAAATTAAAATTCAACCGATCCTTACCAAATTTGGTACACGGGGATTTTTTGGGTCGCTGATCACGAATCTAAGGTTGGATTTGCAAAATTCAAGATGGCAGATGTTTTCGCGCCATTTTGAACGCCGAGAAAATTCATCGGTCGATTTTTATTCTTCTATCTGCATTCAGGGCACCTCCACGTGGTGACGGTGGGCAACGGTGTTACTCCACTAGCCGGCAGAGTCCCTGGATATAACGGCTTAGATGCCGTCATGGCAGGTAGAAGAAAGAGAATTACGATGCAGGGACTCGGAAACCCAGTATCGGCGGTTGGTCAGGGTGGGAAAGCGGGCCCGCAGCCGTCGTCATCCAGCGACCGTAGCTCTTCATGTGTGGGTGACTTGACTCATGTAGAGTATAATGCTACAAGAAAACGGTCTCACGGTACAAGGACTTTTCATAAGTGCGATAAAAACAGTGATTCATTTTGTTATATTTGCTGTCAACACGTATTGAGTAAAATGGGGTCACCGATAACGGATAAGATTAAAACCTTATATAAGGATTGTTTTAACATTGAAATACAGCACCAGGATACAGATTAGGTTCCCCACATCATTTGCAGTTCTTGCAAAATAATGTTGTACATCAATAAGGAGGCGATTAAATATTCCAGACCAGCAATATGGAATAGACCATACAGTGAAAATGATTGCTACTTGTGTATGAATGTTGTATCTAGGCATAACCGAAAAAAATAAAAGCACTATTACTTATAACGATGTTTCGACAGTAACAAGACCAACTAAACTAATTCCGCCTCCTGAACCACTTGATGCTGATATTATGGAAACAAATGATTTCACCTTATCAGTTCATGCCGAAAACATTGAGACTGTCGAAAAAGATTCAAACACTGTTACTAATGAATGTTCTAGTGACAACCTATCATATACTAGTGACACAGATAAAGAATTTCTACCATACAACCGTAAACCAGAACCAATACTCGTATCACAGTCAGAACTTAGTGATCTAGTCAGAGATTTAGGCATATCCAAAGATGGTTCAGAGCATCTTGCTTCTTTTTTAAAGAAAAGACATTTACTTAAGCCAAAAGCTACGATTTCTTATTATAGAAACAGAGATGAAGAATTTCGAAAATATTTCACAATGGACGAGGAATTGTCACTTTCATATTGTATCGATGTTAAAGGTCTAATGGATGAATTTCAAAATAACTCATACGATCCTGAAGAATGGAGACTGTTCATTGATTCTTCTAAACGAAGCATTAAGGCAGTTTTGCTGCATAATACCAACGTTTACGCTCCCATTCCGATTGCTCATTCCACAGTTATGGAAGAGCAATATGAAAAAATGAAGCAGCTTTTGATAAAAATAAAATATGCTGATCATAACTGGAAAATTTGTGGAGATCTGAAAATTGTAACAATATTGCTTGGCCAACAGTCAGGGTTTACACTTTATCCCTGTTATAAATGTCTGTGTAGCAGAGACAGGGAACGTCATTATAAGAAAAAAAATTTGGCCAACAAGAGAATCGTTCACTCCTGGTGAAAATAATGTATTGTTTCCACCATTGGTAGATCCAGGAAAAGTTCTTATTCCCCCGCTTCACATTAAGCTTGGACTTATGAAGCAATTCACGAGAGCATTAGATACAAACGGCCCATGTTTCAAATATTTGCATAAAAAATTTCCGAAATTTTCTGAAGCTAAAATTAAGGCAGGCGTATTTGACGGGCCACAAATAAGAAAATTGTTTCAAGATTCATTATTTGTTACTAAAATGAATAAAGTTGAAAAAGCTGCTTGGCTTAGTTTTGAAGAAGTCGCAACAAACTTTTTGGGAAATAATAAAAGTCCTAAGTACAAAGAAATAGTCGAGAAAATGGTAAAAAATTTTCACACATTAGGTTGCGTAATGAATCTAAAATTACATTTCCTGGACTCCCACATCGATGATTTCCCAGATAATCTTGGTGACTACAGTGAGGAGCAAGGGGAACGTTTTCACCAAGATCTGAAAATCATAGAAAATCGGTATCAAGGACGATGGGATGACCATATGCTAGCGGACTATTGCTGGTCGCTAAAAAGAGAAACAAGTCCTCAAAAGCGTTTGGGCAGAAAGCCTTTGAATAGGTCATTCGCGGAAAAAAGAACAAGATACAGCCAAAAAAAGGAAAGTTAGGCGCGGGTCTAACCTTCGCAATTCTAGGGCTTAAGGGTCTACTATTTGAGAGTATATGGTTTAAAAGTCCTGGTTTTGAGTTTATTGGGTCTCATTTTTAAAGTTACAGGGTTATTGAGGTCTATTTTTGAGGTTACAGGGTGTGGGAGTCTAAGGGTTCAGGGTTTAGGGTTTAAGAGTATCAGGTTTGAGGATTCCCCAACTGTATACCAAATTTGGTAGGAATCGGTTGGTTTTCAAAAATTTTGTCCGCCATCTTGGATCGATCAGCAACCCAAAAAACCCCCGTGTACCAAATTTGGTAAGAATCGGTTGAATTTTAATTTGAATTCGTTTTTGCATTCGAGAAGCACTATATCTGTCTGATTTATTGAGGTTAGAAAGAAAACAGAACTGTATGGCTTAATCCAACCGATGAATATTAGCTTAGCGTGTCCGAATACATATTAATACATCTTTGGATTCATGAAAAAGCTTGAATCAATTTTTTTAGGAATATATTTTTCTTAATTTTTACTAATTTTTACCTATTTTTTGAGGTTAGAAAAAAATTGAGATGTGATGGCGATATTCTGACGTCAGATTCGTGATCAGCGGGCAAAAATACTACGGATCTGATATATTGCATCAAAAGTATACCCCACTTTTTTTTTGTGGGGCTGTGTAATTATTATGGATTTCCACCGAGTATCGGCTGAAACAATTGTATTAGTAGTTTTTGTTCTATTTAGAACATTATAGAATATGTTAAAAAAGTGTACTACTCATAGTTTGAAAGTAAACTTGATCATCAGGATAAGTCTTGGGCGCCGCATAAGATATGCTATGTATGTGTTGAAGATGTTAGAAAATGATTAAAAAAAAGAAGAAACAAGCCTTTAGCCAAAGAACTATTATGTTCGTTACTTTTATAACGTTGATATTACTGATTACAACTCAAAAAATAAAAAGGTACCCTAACGATCCCTCTGCCGATAGGCTTGTCGACCTTGGTCCTGTCCCTAAACCACCAGAGGTTTTTGATGATATTATCCTGGATACATATAGTGATGCCTACTCTAATGCAGATGACCAAGCTGATGAAGAGTTTCAATGTACTCCAGAAAATTTAGAACCTTTTACTCAAACCGAGCTAAATGATTTGGTTAAGGATTAGTGCACCACGAAGGAGAAAGCTGAACTGCTTGACTTCAGACTCAAAGATAAAAAACTTGTCAGCAGTAGGAAAAAAACATTTATGTACGTGGCAGAAGAAAGCAGAAATTTTATCAATTTTTTGAACAAAGTGATGTGCTATACTGCTTAGATATTGCCACTTTGATGAATGAATTCAGAACTGAATTTAAAAATGAAGAATAGAAGCTGTTTATAGATTCTTCGAAGACTAGTTTAAAGGCTGTTTTATTACCCAATGATAACACTTATGCATCATTACATGTTGCCCATTCTGTACTTATGAAAAAAGCTATGAAAACCTTGATACAATTGTAAATAAAATAAACTATTCCACCAATGTTGTGTGGCGATTTGAAAGTGTCTTGCATGCTTCTTGGCCAGCAAAGTAGCTTTACCAAATTATCATGTTTCTTATGTAAATGGGACAGTAAAGCGAGGGATTAACGTTGGTCCAGAAAAACTGGCCTGCAAGAAAATCCTTAAAGCCTGGAGAAAAGAACATTCTACGCAAGGACCTCGTGGATCCGGAAAACATTCTCTACACCTCTACACATAAAATTAGGCATAATGAAGTAGTTTGGGAAAGCCTTACCCAAAAATGGACAATATTTTAAGTATCTCTGCGAGAAGATTCCTCATCTATGAGAAGCAAAATTGAAAGAAGGAGTGTTCGATTCCAATTTTGAATTAAACATGACTTAAATGAAAGGGAGACTTGGATATCATTCAAACATGTTATTACCAAGTTCTTGGGCAACAAAAAAGATCCACATTATATTGTAGCCAACAGGCTGGGAAAGTTTAGAAAGTTAGGGTATTTGATGAGCACGAATATTTACTTTTTGGACAGTCAACTTGATTTTTCCACCCACAATTTAGGTGATGTCAGTAGGAAGCATGATAGGTGTTTTCATCAAGATATCAAAGTAGTAAAAAGACGGTATCAGAGCCGCTAGAATATCAATATGATGGAAGACTACTGTTGGTCACTTTACCGAGAAGTTCACCAGGCAACTCAAAGAAGAAAAATCTATATCTTTAACGAGACGAGAGAAAGGAAATATAAGCTACTGGACACATAAAACCTATGTAATAAAGAGGTATTTTCAGGTTAATATGTAAATAAAAACTTTGTTCATATTGTAACTTTAATTTATTTTTGATTCTTATCGCATGTTCAGCTAATTTTCTATTTTATAACGAAGTCACATTCTGGCAAAAATGTGGGTGTTCGAAAAAAACTGAGGTCAGATGTTGATTCAGCACTAAAAAAAAACCATAAGACCAACTACTAACGTTAAAAAGTTTTTTCCGTGGGCCTGTGTTATTGACAGGCAAGAAATAAGGCAAAGAATTGTTAATGACAGAAAAACTGTTGGGATATCAAACCCAGTTTTATAAGTAAAAATATATCAATGACCAATAAAATGATGTCTCGGAAAAGCAACGGTGAAAAGTATTTATGTATGAAAATGATATATGGATAAAAGAGCAAGACAAAAATGTTAAACTAATGGTAGTTCAAATGTACTTCGAGGAAGTGCTGGCGTGCCAAGCACAGAATAAGTAAGAAATGAAGAAATTAAAAGTAGGAGGGAGATCAAGGCGTCTTAAACAGAAAAGAAAATGACTCGGTGACCTATTAAGGATGTCTGATTCCCGAAGGTCAAAAAAGATATTTAAATAGACGCCGCTCAGTAGAGGTAAAAGAGAATGACCACCCAAATCTCCTAGAAGAGTATTTCACAAGCGATGATAAGAGAAAATCTAGAGAAGGAAACTGCTTATGACTGAGAGACTTAGGGAAGGGAGTCGAGTGAACAGCATTTTGTAGTACAACTTATTTTATTAGGGGAGAGTTAAGACAATTTTTTTAGTATAGGTACGGATTTTTGGAAGTATCAATATTGTGCTGTATTTTAAGCCGACTAGGAATTAAATAGTACTTATTTTCAACCAAAAAGCTCCTTTTAGTTCACAACACACAAAATATTTTATGAAAATATATAATTTATTACTGTAGTAAGTGTAGTTAGTTCTTGAAAACTGTTTGGATTAGATTTGCGTCAGGTATTCATGGAATAAGTAACTTTGCATAATCAAAACGAGGAATATGGAGATACTTAACATGATAACTAAGAAAGAAATTGAATTAAATTATAAAGTGAGGAAAAAAGGGGTCAAACTGAAGCTACTAAAAGAAAGACTAAGAAAACTGGCGGGCAAAAGATTAGAAATTTGAGTTACAGATCAGAAGATGAATCTTCTAACGCAATTGGATATTAAAGATATTTAAAAATTAAGAATCAGGACTTTGTTATTTTAAAAGGAAATAAGTCTGAGAAAAAAAGAAAAATTAGCAACAAGACTAAGAAATTATGCAGAAAAGAAATTGGTTGTTTCCAGCTACCATTAGTTTAGGTAGGCCTATTACCTTTATCAATAGCACCTAACCAGGTTATCAGATAGAAAATTTCTGGGAAGTTGGAAACAACTTTGAAGTTTTCTAACCTCTAACTTGGTCACGTGCTACTGAGGAAAACCAATATGCTGGAAACCTATGATTGACTTCCCGTTGTTTGAAAAGCAGCCTCACAAATTTATTTTCTATATAATGTATTATTGCTTATTTATCACTTCTCTGTATACAGAGGATACTCGATACAAAACACATGGTTTAAAGAAAAAATATATATTTTTTTTTTAAATTTCAAGATAATTTTGTAATTAAAAAAAAAAATATGAGTAAGTAATAAAAACATTTTGTTGTTTCTAAGTATAAAAGACTAAATCAACCATCCTCAGTTATATTTTTGTTTTATATAAAGAAACGATTTGTATTACTACTGAAATAAATGAGTAGATCTCTCATAAAAGATTACTTTTACCATCCAAGCTAATGATAAAACAGTGAATAATAAAAACATGTTTCAACTTATTCCGTTTTACGAATCTCGGGTTCAGTCTCCAGCAGATTAGTTTACTTACTAATTCACGGATATTTCGCTGGACCAGGTACCACGACATGCTGCTAAATAGCAGTCATCGAGAGACTCTTACTGCCAACATTGCTATAAAATGCATGTTGGTAAAATGCCTCTCGGACCGGAAAATCTGACAACACGATCCCTCCGCTACAAACCCACATGGGGTCCACATTTGAAGCCAAGTTAAGAATCAACCTCAATTAACGAAAACTACCCACAGCATATCGTTGTTTGGGGATCACTTCAACCAGAAAAGATGATGACGATAAAGATAGTGACCTCGTCGTTCTCGAACTTGATGCATGTTTGAAGTCAGATCGGATGAATCAAGGGTGATGAATGTTTAGCAAAATCATAAATTTTCGAGTGGTACTAATGGTTTAAAGAATTTTAAGAAGCAGCTAAAGACAAACAGCGTTCTGGAGGATCATCCACCGCAACCACAGAAGTAACACCATCAAAATGTAAGATTTTGTGCACAGTAATCACCATTCAAGTAATAAAAATTTTATAGACGTTACTGATATGTGAACTGAATTACAACAATCTATTCCGAATTGAACTTGTTTCGTTTTGTCCCAAACAGCTAAATTTTTTAAAGAAACAATACCACGTTGAGATATTTGAATGACTTACACCGTTACTGCTGTTGGTGAATTTATTCATATAACCTAAAGACAACAGAGCAGTCCAGTAAATGTAAAGGCGAAAGGTGAACACAAACCGAAAAAAACATGCCAATATAGGTCAAAAATCTAAGTCATGTTAACTTTTTCTTCGATTACCGCAGTTTTGTATACAAAGACTTCTTTCCAGCTGAATAAATAGTTACTAAGGGGTATTGTAAAGGCTTTTTGAATCATTTACGTGAAATAATTGGTAAAAAAAACCGTGAATTGTGACAAAATAATTCATGGATTTTGCATCACGATAACGCACCGTGCTCAAAGCAGTTCGCTATTCGTAATTTTTTAAGTAAAAATGGATCGATGACCGTTCCACAACCGCCGTATTGACCAGAAATACCATCATGTGACTTTTTCCTCCAAGAATATACGACCACTCTGTGGGCACCATTTTAAATCTATTGACACTATAAAAGCGAATTTGCTTGCTATCCTTAAATCAATACCGGAAATAGAGTACCATAAGTGTTTTGAAAATTGGAAAAAAAAAAACGTTGCTATAAGTGTATTGCAGTGAGAGGAGACTACTTTAAAGGAAGTCAAACTGATTTGTATAAATAAATTAAAAGTTTATGTGTCACTAATTTGTAAATAAGAAAAAAAATATTTTTTAATAAATTTTTATAGTTGCTATTTTACCTTTTTATAATAACGGTACTAAAATTCCTCCGTTTCTACAGCACTGAGTATATTTTAACATTATGTTTATATACATACAGACGTACTATAAATTTTCTTGACGTAACGCAGCAGGTATGCTTTTGATTTATAATATTAAATGATCAACTACGTGGTAGTTAAATTTTCCATGATATCTTAAAATCTTTAAAATTATAAATAATAATAATAATCCTATAACCGAACATTTCTTTTCTGTGTTTCACTACGAGAACAATTTTTGAGTACCAAGCATACCGTGTAATCTGCTTTTAAGAGGTAAAATATTCTTTGAACCTTTAAGAATAAAGAGAAAAAGGTTTTATGATTACACCATTTTTTTTGGTGTGAAATTTCGAGCACTTTTTGAAGCGCATCGAAGAGCTCCCAAACGGTTCCCCGTGGCGCGCGGTATGTCTGCTTGAATAATGTAGGACACAACTTACCTTTCGATTTCTAACTTCTCTAATACACTAATAGATGCCGTTAGAAGTAGTTTATGCTCAGTTAAAATTTTCTTTGTTCGAAAGTACGTTAATGTAAACCTCGGAGGGAAGGGTAAATTAACTGCCAAATTAATTGATGAATTAACAATTTATTATCGCTTGGCAATACGGCAGATCCAAACTCTGTTGAAAACATGCAAAAAGATATAAGGGCGACTTTGTATCACAAGATGACAACCAACGAAAAGCTGCAGCACGAGAAGTGTTCAAAGTCTTGGTGTGACTTGAAGAAGGCGCAAGCATTAGATTCCTTAGGCTTCTTCCATCATAAACCACTACTTTCCGAAAGAGTTTTTCATGCCATAAAACCTACTTATGAAGAGCTGAGCCGTGACGAGTTGCTTACACGTTGCTTGGGAAGATATACACAAAACAGCAATGAAAATACCTAATGTAGCAACTGATATTGCTGTATGTACTTTCAATGATGGTCTATCAAGTACTCCAAAAATAATGACAGTTAACTATTGGCTGCCAGTCCTATAATTTTTGCCTCGAAGCCGATGCTACTTGAATTAAACGCGCTGTGGAGTGACTGACGGATACGACAAAAAAGGCGCGCGTCAAACTAAAATCGATAAGAAATGAAAATCAAAAGGAAAGTTTAAGCTATGAAGGGCAGCTTTATGACGCTGGGATTGCAGACTAATGGTAAAAAATTTAAAACACTCAAAATTTTTATTTTTTTATATAAATAATGTGACTTAAAACTTTGAACACGTTTTTCTCGAAATACGATTTTGCAAAACGGCACGCAGCATAACTCAATATTCATTATATTCACTCCAAATTTTAAACATATCTATAAAAAAAACATTTCAAAGAGAAATGTGTACGGGATTTTTGATAACTTGATTATACCTTTTTTTTATTCAGAAACAACTACCATTTTTTTTGGGTCGAAAATTGAACTTTTTTTCAAATGCCTACCATTTTCACCGAAATCAATATTTTTAAAATTCTCTACGTATTTCTCTAGGTATTATGATGTAGATAAAGAGATAATATTTTTGTTTTTCCAGATTCAAATTTGCGATAGTTACACTGCATACCGTAGAGCCTCTTCATTTCAACATATCTTATGAGAACAGCTCTATTGCGGCCATTTTATAATAATTTTGAATAAAAAAATATTTTTCCATACTTAAAAATATGCCTAACATCCCTGAGTACTTTTATTCAATTACTTTCCCCAGATAAAAAAAAATGGGAAAAAAAAACGCTTGATTTTCGCTCACCACTGTGGGGTTACCCCTTAAACGAACTTATTACCTATGCCATGCCATTTTTAGATTTTTTTAATACTCTTCTTCTATTTGTAAATGTAGGTTATATCATTACATAACCACATATATACTACATTACACCATTACATGAAATTATTTCTTAGAAAGAGATAAGTATATGGAATAAAAGAAAAACCAGTCTAGTGCAAGTTGGACATGCGCAATTAGTGATCCGTACCATAATTGCCTGTAAAATAAAAATTTTTGTGACTGAGGTACAAAATAATCAGTAATTTCACAAAACAGTTTTTAATAATGTATAATAGTTGTAGCATCTTAGTTACCTAAAAGCCAATAAATTATTCTAGCTCAATCTAGAATCTAATAATAAAAATATAAAACAAATATTTACTAATTAAATATTTGTTTAATTATAAACAAATAAAATAAAATTAGTTTGTCTCGTAACAGGGAGGCGTGTCGCGGAAGCAGTAATTACTGAAAACTGTATTAAAAAAACTTCCGCCATATTGTCATGCAATATAGTTTTTTATACAATATAAATTAACCAACGTAATGCACTCGTAATAAACTTCGCTTAATCTACATTTTACGAGGACAGAGATTTTTTAAAGAATTCGTCCGTTACTTTGTGACAGTACATTTTAACAATAACTACTTAATTACTTTGTTAAAAAAAAAAATAAAAAGTAAAATCTTTACAAATATATTTAGTGACAGTTAACAAAGTAATTAGGTAGTTTTATTGTCAGATAGTTTCTTTATATATCAAATAGTTTCAAAGAAAATCGGATGTGATACCCGGACAGACAGGCACCGAAGTGATCCCATAAGTGTTTCGAACGGAACACTAAAGTGATGAAATTTAAGAGCTTTAAATTATACATTTTTCAAAAGTAAATTGAAAAAAAAAACAAAAAAATAAATTATTAACATTTTATCAACGTTCTCGATACAGTTTGAGAGATAATAATTGCATCAGCGTGCCAAAATTTATTTTATCTTAAAAAATGTCCTATAAAAAATATAACCCTTTAAAAACAGTTCAAGAATATTTAATACACATTTTCCGTAAACAATGACTTTTGCGCACTTACAATTCACTTTAAAAAAAATTTTCAAGTCCAAGTTTTTCTAGTCATTCAATATTCTTCAATTTCGGCAAAAATAGTATATTTTTTATTATCTTTCCTGTCTTCTAAAAAAAAATAACATATGATAGTGTAGCGCAAAATTAATAACATGACTGACCTTGAAATTTTTGTTTTTTTTATATACCAGATAAATTATTAAAGATAATACTTTTTGTTCAATCTACATCCTGGGGAAAATATTTCAGAATTTTTTCAAAATTTTTCGATCAGTACTTTCCGGGATAAAGGACAACGATATTTCGCTATTTTCTAAAAATAATACAAAGAAAAGTGTGCGCAAATATTATATTATATATATTTGTGAATTCGTGTTTTTACAAGCTTTTATTTGACACCCCACTCGATGACCTAGTAAAAAAAATAAAAAAATCACTTCTGATTTCACCCCCCAAAACTACCCTAAGTCAAAATTTAACTTTCGCAACTACACGGCTCTGATGAAGCCATGAATTCCTATATTAATGTCAAATTTCAACTTTCTGTGTCAAATATTTTAGGTGAAAATGAGATGTGATAGACGGACAGGTAGACACCGAAGTGATCTTATATGTTAAGTGTTCCGTACGGAACAATAAAAAATCGTCAAGGTCGGAAAACACAAAGTTTTTACCCAACATAGAATAACACAAAATTTTTAATTAAGTTAAGTATTAAATGCAAAAGACTTTTTACTAGAAGCCTATTTACCATAGGCAATTTGCTCCTGGAGGTATATTCTCGTTATTACTTTTAAAATATTCAAATTTAGCCACCTGTTTAACCTGATAGTACTTATCTAACAGACCTTTAAATCTATGATGTGAGCTAAATGGGTCTTCAGTTTTTTGCATGCATTTTATTCTTTATATAACCTTATTAACATAAGTACTTAGTCTGAAGCGTCTAGAGCCGGAACTACCTGATGATCAGCAAAGCTGTTGGAATACTTATTCCATCACAGCTACGCTGCTGTTCCTTTACGACCCATTTCCCATATGGTAAATAACACTGAGGACACGCTACAACTCTGCCTCAGGCCTTTAGTTCTCTTGTTGGTGTTAACATGTAGAATTTGGTCATAAAGCTTTTTAAAATATGTCAGTACCTCACCCAGGTTCTGTTAGTATATCCTGAAGTTTATTTCTTGATAGAGTTCAATAACTATTCATTAGATTGTTTAATGTTAATTGTGCTTCACTACTAAAGTTTAGTTATCGTGATATATATATATATATATATATATATATATATATATATATATATATATATATATATATATATATATATATATATATATTTAAGGCCTTTCTGGTCAGCAGGGTATATATATATATATATATATTTATATAGGGTATATATATATATATATATATATATATATATATATATATATATATATATATATATATATTATTATTTTTCATTCCTTCGAAATAATTAAGTGATCTATAGATATTTGTTACTTTTTTTTTAATTAGCTGATGTTCACAGTATTTAATTCATCATCATGATTAGTTTAATCCATCCATAGTCGGATGTAAACTCCAATGAGCTTTGTTGTTTGCTTTTTGCATCCAAGCGTGCCCCGCTAATCGTTTTATGTCATCCATCCATCTTGTCTGTAGCCTACCTCTGCGTCTTTTGTGTTCTCGAGGCCTCCATTCAACCATATGGTGTGTTAATCTGTTATCATTCATCCTGGCGATAGGCCACGCTCAATTCCACCTTAATATATATATTCGTTGTATTACATCTGTCACTTTTGATTTTCTTCGAATCTCGATGTTAAGAATACGATCTTGGAGGCTAATATTTAGCATTCTCCTCTCCATTGCTCTTTGGGTTACCTGGAGTTTCTTTATTATACTTTTATATAAAGCCCACGTTTCAGTGCCATCTGTTAATACCGGCAGTACATATTGATCGAATACTCTACTTTTATTGTATTTAGGATGTCCAATTTAAATGTAGATTGTAACCTTCCGAACGCAAACCAAGCTAACGAGACTCTTCTACCAACTCAGCCTTTATTTTATTTTTTGATATTTCGATTTTTTATCCTAAATATATGAATCTTTATACCTTTCCTATTCTTTCACTTATTTAATTAGTTCCACCCAAATATTATCAGGTACAAGACCATCCTGAATTATTATTATTACATACGTTTTTATCATTATTTCTAATACAAACATACTTATATTTTAGGTAATACATCCGCCTTTGTCATATTGATCTTGATTTAAGAGTGTTTCATTTGATTATATAGTATCTGTTAAAAAAAATATAAATTATCTTAAGTGATATTATATATTTATTCATATTATAAGCCTAGGCCCGACATGGGTCTTATTCTCGTAGGAATTAAATTCTCAATATGCAATTTCTTCTTTCTTAATTTCTCTTTTTTATTGTAGTTTGATTTTTTCTATTTGAGTAGTAGTTAGTTACAATAACATGAAAAAAATGGTCGGTGGTCGATCGCTGTGATTAACTGAGATGTTAATATATAAGCAAATTGAAAAACTAAACCTTTTTTTTTAGTTATTCAGGCAATACATTTATTTTGCTTTTTTTTTAATAACCACTTATAAAACTAGAAAATCAAGAATTTTACCTCGAAAAAGTTACTAGAACTTGGTGATATATCCACACAAAGTGAAGTCAACGTTGCTGCGCTACTTAAGGATCTTGTAGGTGTCACGTGGCTTTGTTCTTTCATTTGTTTATATAGATCTGTCACCTGAAACAAGAGAACACTAAATAATATTTTGTCTAATTAATATAGAATAAAACGACATAATATAAGTTATACGGCAAATTGCCAAATTACGATTTTTTTGCATTAAAAAAACAGTATGATGTTTAATTTTGACAGCCTTATCTCCACGATATAGTTCTAGTTTATTCTTATTTATTGACGGATATTTGCCTATGTCACATACCCAGTCATACTGCTACACTACAAACATCAGCAAATTCTCAAAGCTGATATGCTATAAGGGCATGTTATTAGTGAAAGGTGGTTCAGGCTAGAAAAGACTCATTATGAAAACAGTCCGGCATGGTGCCAAATATCATGTTTCCACCAGATAAATCAAAAAAAGCCCTCTGCATCATCGTCAACGCCCCATATTTACAGCGGCCTCCAGATGCCAACAATTCGAGAATGCATTAGAAACGCTCAGCTCAAATTCCTGGATAAAGCCACCCACCGCCCCAACCCCACTGTAAGAATTACGGACCTCCGCCCAAAGACAGTACTCGCTACCCAAGACCATCAGACTCGCTCCCCCAGAATGAATATGAAGTATCAGATACCTTAAGTTTTGACCTCATTTATATAAAACCTTTACCCAAGCTAAGTTTATTTTAGATTACTAACATGTAAATGTTTTAAGACCCAAAATTATTCTTATGGTTATATCAGCTCATGTAATAGTATAGTAGTTACTAGTTTATTTAATAAATGATATTAGATTAGGTATTAAATTCGACAGTAGATAGTCAAATTGGAGCTTCTTTCATAGAAATGCTTACTTCTGGACATACTATATTATCCCGGATATTTGTAGATGCAGGATTTATACCGTGTTCACTAAACCACCACACGATGTAAAAATCGGCTTCCATATATGATACAAACCATAATCTTCTACGAGAGCCGCCTTTTAAGTTTTTACAAACGACCACTAGATGGCGCTATTAACTAGTGATATTGATATTGTTATAAAATTTGACATTTGTTATTGTTAAAACAGTGGCAGCTCAGAAATTGGCCAAGAAGTTTGTTTACAGTGAACATTTGAAAAAAAGACAGTTTCGTGAACAAATTGAAATTTCACGTGAAGATTTTCTTTGGATGATTTTTTACGATTTTAGTAAAGGTCTAACTCAAGAACAATGCCTCGAATCGCTTCGTTCAAGTTTTGGTAAGGAATCACCATGAGAAAAGGCTCTTTACAATTGGTTTGCAGAATTTCGTCATGGTCGTGCTTCCGTCAGCGATGAATTTCATGAAGGTGAACCAAAATCGGTTGTTGTTCCAAAAAACATCGATGTTGGGCGCAACATGATTCAAGAGGATCGACATGTGACTTACCGTGAAATAGAGAGATACTTAGGCATATTGAAGACTCAAAAAGCTGTTGACTCCTTCCAAAACCATATTTTTCAGGTACCAACTTCAGAGTAGAAAAAATGTTCCCACAATTGGTTCGAACACATGCAAAAGTGTATAAATCTTAAAGGCCGATATTTTGAGAAACGATAAAACGATTTGTATCAACATTTTTTTTTCTTTCATTGTTTTTGTAAAAATTAAAAGGTAGTCCTCGTATTGATGATATTAGGATGTTTGTCAATTTCAATTAAATCACTAATTTTTTATTTCAAAACCAGAACTTTGGTTTTCGTAATTTGATGCGGCTACTTGCTTCTTTCTGATACATCTTTTCTGTTCATTAATTCTAATGGATATTGATCATCCACTTTCTCCCACATATATTGTATTGCAAGAGCAGAAAATTTTATAAACACAATTAATTTGCAAAGAATAGTGCCTTTTGGTGATCTGAAGCACTCCTCAATTTTCTCACAAGTACTCCGGTTCTATAATTTTCAGTCTTTCAATAAAATATTCTAGGATGGAACCAATAAATATCCTGAATAGTTTTACTTTCCATAGAATACATCACCTGAGTTATTGTTTCTCCTATATTACGTTATTATCTATCAGAGCCTGTATGTTTCTATAGAGTTTCTAAGTGTTTGGCATGGCTTAAATCCATGTCTAACAACGATACAGAATTCTTGCCCTGATAGTTATCTTGTATATTGCTAGGTAAATCGAATAAAGTTTTTATTTTATACCACATTGGATGGATCCCAAAATGTTTTTTTTTTATCTTTTTGAATATCCGAAGTTTCAAACAAACGAATTTTTCAAGCTAGTATATTTTATTTGTCATCATTTACATTTAAAAATGGTGGATCTAAGATTTCATTTTCATTCTAATATTTTTCTTTCCACATCCTATCTAATGGGGCATCACATTAAGTAAAAAATACACCTAATTTTATTTAATTGTATCCTTACCACATGTAGTAAGGTTATTTATTTACTGAATAATTAATAAAGATTATCTCAATACAATATTTATACAATACTATATTATCTGTTGTAAACTTTTAAATATTCATAATCTGGTGTGAATACTAAATTGCAGGACCGGTCTTAGGTAAATAGCCCTTATTAATTTAATTTTTCAATTTTTCAAATAATATGTGCAAACCTAAACAGTCCTAAGATATTATCATTTTTAACTAAACAAAGCTGTAAGCTTTGCAACTAAATTAATAATTTTATTAGGAGTAGGATTAATCGAGAAAAAATATATTGTTTTGTTTATATTTTTACTTTTAAGGGTTCCTAGATTACGAAAATATATCCGTCAGTTCATTGTTCTATCTTTCTCTTCCAAACAAAATGAGAATTCAGAATATCATGCTCATATATTACTTGAACTGGGAAAGGAACCTTTTTGTCCTTGATCAATGTATGCGCAAGGGTTGAAAATAATGAGGATTGATAAGTTTTGTAGATTTTCCCTGGTAGTAATTGTTTATTGATTTTTATTAAAGTAACGAACAAGTTTTCAGCATAATTGCTTGTAGTAACACGCATGGGAGATGTGAAGAGTCAGATGGGGTACTTTAAACATTATATGTATATATTTTTTTCAAGTTTTCTGAAGTCGGATTATTTCCAATCCTAACTGAAACAGTATGAAGGGAGGATTAGAATGTAATTAACAGAGGATCCTTAAGAATATTCAGTGGCATTATTTAATTTTACTTAAATTTGGTTAACAAATCTATACTTTAATGTAACTATTTTTAAACAAATATATAAACGGTGTAAAGGAGGACTTACAGGGGGTAGTTTTTGGAGTTAAGGTATCTAAAAATCATGTAAATTTCGAATCTTACTTGACATAATATGTACAGAAAACTATTATATGGTTGAAAAAAAAACATTAATTTTAAGTGGACAGAAAAAGGTGGACCGAGAGGGGGTAGTGTAAAAGGGGTTGATACGATTATAAAATTTAAATACCATGCCACATACCATGTAGAGTACTACCAAATACTATGTATATGAGTATGGGGTATGATTATTTGCAATATTTTAGTAATGACACGCTAATCTAATAAATTTTATTAGTGTATATTAGCATTTAATTAAGGAGATGATATCGGTATTACGTTGTCGGTCTGTCTATTAACTTACATGTCACTTATAACTCAAGAACTGTAACGGATTTCAAATTCTACCTTCTCATAGTGTGTGACCCTAAAATTTGATCTGCTCTTCGACTTCCTGTTTCTGAATTTCTAATAATTTAAATCTTCCAAAGTTGACTCCGTATTTAGCGTCTGAATTCAGATTAATCCGATAGTGGCTGACAATTTAGGAATTAAAATACGTTAAAAAAAAAAACTTCAATATAATTTGTTCTAAAACTCCAATATTATCTCTTTACTGCACGCCTAGTTTCTAGTCGGAAAAGCCTTTTGATTTAGGAATCAAATCGAAATCTGACCCTATACATTACACGTTTGGTTTCTGATTTACTAGAGTAGATATAAACGTAGCAATCCAACGCCAAGGATGTACCTTATCACCACTCTTATTTAATATATGCGCAGAAGAAATATTTAGCACGATATCCCAGCAGGAATAAACATTAATGGAAGAAGAATTAACAATATCAGATTCGCTGATGACACTATAATATTCGCAGACAATTCACAGGACCTACAAATGCTGATAAACAGAGTAACACATGTCAGTCGAGAATACGGAATAGATATAAATACAAAGACTAAACACATGATCATAAGCAAACACTCTGCATAACAAGGACAACTCTATATTAGCAAACAAAAGATTGATAGAGTCAATACATTTTACTACTTGGGTAGAATGGGACCACTCACTGGAGATTCGATGCAGAATAGAAAAAGCGAGAACAGCCTATATAAAAATGGCTAAAGTGTTCAGAAATCATAATCTCAGTTTAAAAATCAAAACAAGATTTCTCAAGTGCTACTTCTTTCCGGTGCTTCTGTATAGGGTGGAATCTTGGACTGTAACTACGTCATCATGTAAAAGGTTGGAAGCTTTCGAGATGTGGCTCTACAGACGCATGCTTAGAATATCTTGGACAGAGCACACTACCAAGAACTCTTAAACAAAGACCTGGAAATTTTTAATACAATCAAAAGAAGAAAACTTGAATATCTAGACTATATCACGAGAAACGAGGAAAGATATGGTCTACTCCAACTGATACTGCAGGGCAAGGTATACGGAAGAAGAGGACCAGGCAGGAGACGTGTTTCGTAGCTGAAAAACCTGTGAACATGGTTCTCAACAACAACAACGGGACTATTCCGGGCAGCTGCTCCGGACTACTCCTCGCACTCGTCGACTAGTGCCAGAAAAAGTTTATAGAATTTTTGCAAAAATTGAACAAGATTACTGTAGCCATGATTTTACCAAGGAACTAAATATCCATCACCAAACAGTTTTAAACTATTTGGAAAAAGATGGTTACAAAAAGAAGGTCGATGTTTAGGTGTCACATGATATGACGCTAAAATATTTACTAGATCTAATCTCTACAGAAACGTAACAAAGTCGAGCCATTTCTGGAGCAGTTGATCACGGACGATAAGAAGTCAATCACGTACGATAATAATGTGCGAGGAAGATAGTGGTCGAAAAAAGAAGAAGCTCCACAAATGATGGCAAAGCCTGCATTGATGCAAAAAAAGGTAATACTGTCTGTTTAGTAGGAAGGGAAATCCTGCATCATGAGCTGCTGCAAAAAAATAGGTCGGAATTAATCAAAACAAGGCCGTTATCTTCAACTATGACATCGTCAGACCACACCCAAGTGTGATGACTCGGCAAAAATTGAGACAGTTTGCTTGGAAAATTTTAATTCATCCATTACATAGCCCATCCATACTTGTACCGTGAGAGTACCATTCGTTTCGGTCTCTGCAGAACTTTCTGAATGGTGTTAAGTTAGTTTCAAAAGAAGCCTGTGAAAACCAATTGTCGCAATTTTTTTCCCAGAAACCACAGAAATTCTACAGTGACAGGAATAAAATAGCACATATTTTGTTTAATAAAGTTCTTTCCAAATATAAAAAATAATTGTTTTAATTTTGACATTAAAGGGCTCAGTACTTTTTCGGCAAACCTTTATAATGTATAATAGTATGACCATACTATATACTATCGTTGTACTAATATAAGTTACCTTACAATAATCCCATTCTACTACAACAACGAGAATAATTATTAATAACTGGCCAAGCGCAAGTCGGACTTGCGCGATTAGTGTTCCATAGGTTGATTGCATTTAAAATAAAAATTTTTTATTAGAGTGGTATAAAATGATCAATGACTTCACAAAACACGCCCCAAATGAGTTTTCAACAAAGTTTTTTTTTCCGATCTTTACTACTACGCGGCTTGGCGGCAAATTTTTAGCGGAGGAGAAGTACTACTTATAGTAGTAAGACCGTAGTACATATGCTATGGTTATACTATTATAAGCAAGGCGTTTTGCCACTGGTGAATATTTATCGTCTAAAACGGTCGCTTTACCGATTCGTGTTTAGGAGCGGCCCTGTCGAATTTTTCCAGATGTAAATTGTTTAGACGCAATAAACTTTTAAAAATAAACATTGTTAAATTTTATTTATTATTGTGTTTTTGTTAATTTTTTATCATCAGATAATCATTAACACATGTGATCTCATAATTATCAGTTTCCACAACAATTCGTCTGCTTTTTGTCAAATAATAAAAATAGGGTGTTCACTAAGTACATATGTAGTTTAACTTTAGAACGTGATTCCTGTTACTCTGTATTTCTTAATCCGTAACATTTCTTTGTTTCAGCATTATATTCGCCATTGTATTTAAGGGGGACGAACATTTTACAACACTACAGTGTGTACAACAAAAGAGCGGAGAAAAAATGTTAATGTTTTACTAAAAAAGTTCAATCTAATAAAGACACAACTTTATATTATATCCATTTATAATTTAGCATATTCCAAAAATAACTAGTCAGTGGCTCAACTAAAGAATTCTGTGATTAAAAAGGAGCGTAACTCCCAAAAAAAATGTCGCCCAGTTATCGATATTTTTTCTGCAATCTTGTAAACAATATATATAAAACCTAAAAGATTTGAAGCTATTTTATTGGACGTAAAACAGTTTATGAGCATGCAATATAATAATTATAATACTTTAGGAAATTATTAAAGAACTAAAATTTTTATATACCTTTCATGAAAGTTTATAGGACATTTTGTCGCGTTAATCACATTATTTTATATGGATAGTAAAAAATCAACCATTGTAGTACCAAACCTAAAAGTTGCATGGGATCTTAATGGAACCATAACTGTATGTATATTGTACTATAGATAAAATAACCAGACGAAATTCCTTTACAAACTAAAGTTTCAAAAATTCTCCGTACACATGTAAGATAATCGCTATTTCCTAGAATTAAAGAACATGAAAGAAATAAAAAATTAAATACCCGGCCAAGTGCAAGTCGGACTTGCACCATTAGTGTTCCGTACGTTGATTGCTTTTAAAATAAATAATTTTATTACTGAGGTATGAAATGATCAGTAACTTCACAAAACACACCCCAAATGAGTTTTCAACAAAGTTTTTTCCGATCTTTACTGAAAATTGATGACCTTGAAATTTTTGTTGTTTTTATATATACCAGATAAATGATTAAAGGTGATAAAATTTTCGTTCAATTTACATGGAGAATTTCCAGAATTTCTTCAAAATTTTTTGATCAATGCTTTTCGAGATAAGGGTGGGACAGCGATTTTTCGCAATTTTTTAAAAATAATACAAAGAAAAGTATGCGCAATTATTACGTTATATATATTTTTGAACTCGTGTTTTTACAAGCTTTCATTTGACACCCCACTTGACCTGGTAAACAAATTTTTTTCAATTTCAATTTCACCCGCCCCCCTCCCAAAAAAACTAACCCCTTAAGTCAAAATGTAACTTTCAAAACTATACGGCTCTAAGGAGGCCATCAATTCCTATATTGGGGCCAAATTTTAACTTTCTATGTCAAATAGTTTCGGAGAATATGGGGTGTGACAGGCGGACAGACAGACATACACCAACGTGATCTTATAAGTGTTCCGTACGGAACACTAAAAATAAACATATTTTACATTCAGCCACAGTTGGACATCAACACTCTACAGGCCACACCACCAATGTAAGAGAAAACAAAGTTTCTGTTTCAATCCCCAACTTCTTTAAACAAAAGTTGAAGGAGTCAATGGAAATTTACAAACACCTGAACAGCACTACAGCAAATACAAGAAATGGTCTGCGTCACACGTAAAATTCAATTATTATGTCAAACTAGCCGTGCCCGCGGCTCGGCTCGCGTTGACTTGATTCACTATTCCCGTCACTGCCTATTCCCTATGTTACCTAACGGAATAAAATATATCTTATAACCTAGCGAAAGAACAAATGTATTTTATAAAAAAACACGTAAATCGGATAAGTGGTTCTTGAGTGCTAAGCACACTAACGGACAGACTGACAGAGAGACGTTGGATTTTATAAATATTATAGATTTTTTTTGATAAATATTAAGTTAACAATTAAAAAAAATTTAAATCTGATAATTCTCGAATGATAAGCACACTAACGGACAGACAGACAGCCAGAGAGACGTTCCGTTTTATATATATTATATAGATTATTATTATTTTATATAATCTGGCCAGAGAACAAATATATGAATTAAAAAAAAAAACATGTAAAACGAATAAGTGGCTGTAAGTCATAAGCGCACTAACAAACAGACAAACAGTGAGAGACGTTGCATTATATATATATATATATATATATATATATATATATATATATATATATATATATATATATATATTATTCTTTGCTACATGATATTGTTCCATATTTAATAGTTTAGGCAGTGCATTACAAGAGAACGCGCTAGCGGCAAACTTTTTCCGACTTGATTCTCTATTATCGTCACTGTTTATTCCTTATGTTACTTAACGTAATGAAATACATCCTATAACCTGGCCAGAGAACATATATATGTTTAAAAAAAAGCACGTAAATCGTATAAGTGGTTCTCGAGTGATAAGCGCACTAACGGACAGACAGACAGACGTTGCACTATATATATATATATATATATATTATATATATATATATATATATATATATATATATATATATATATATATATATTATAGATAACGATTCGAAGCACACTAACTAAGGTATTATTCCTTGGCTTGTACCTTTTCGAGCTCATTATATGTTCTAAACTAGGAAAGTAAGGATCTCAGTATACGTTTTCTCTAATTGTGGGCGAATCGTCGGGAAGTTCCTCTAATTTACATTTGAAACAAGAGTTACTAATTTCAGGGCAAATTATTTCGACATCAACTAGCATATTGAAATTTTCCAGATCCAAATCTACAAATATTTTAAAAAGTGCATTTTTTCTTTAAAAAAAATTTTTAAGAGGTTTATTTTAAAGAGTTCTATATTCTGTTAAAAAGACAATCTCAAGTTGGGCCATGTACTACTGGAACAAACGAACACACCATGCGTTACTTTAATAAAAGCACAAGTCCTGACAAAGAAACTTCCGCACACATGCCGCTCCTGGAGCGCTTTAGGGACTTCCCTGCAGCACGTGTGCAAGACCCATAAAAAAAAAATGCTGTGTACAGCGTACAAACCAGTATTTCCATAAAATTGTATATTTTAAAGACTTAACGCAGAGTAACAATTTTCAAAACATAGGAAAATGTAATACATGGCACTGGTCCAAATTTCTGTACTAACTAACCTGAAAATTTATCTAATTGATCAACACGTAATAAACTAAACATATTTAAACTACTTGAATAAAATTGAAAGTATAAACTTCCTACCATTCAATAAAATAGTGTAACGTAAATTGTTTAATATTTAAAAATTACTCATAAATTAAAGAAAAGTTTTTCACGTGGGAATCTATAAATTACAAACAAAAATGTGTTTAAATTATATCAAAATCGGAACACTCCAGGGTCATTTTGCAAAAATTACTGATGACTTTATTGCTATTTTCCTTGTTCTCCTAAATATTTTCAAGGTTAACATTCCTTTAGTGTGTTTTTTCCTACTTTTAAAATATAAAAATCATAATGCTCTATTCTGTCGCATATACACAATACGACAATTCATTTTCCGAACTAGTTTTACATTATAAACTAAGGTGTCATCTGCAAGTTTAATATGTCATTTTGAGGCTGCATCCATTCTCGCTTTGCATTTTAAATATTGACAGATGACGGATACGATATTTCATTTAACAATTAAAAAATTTCATTGTAGAAGTTTAAAGAGCAGAACAAAGTACTGTATTAAATTTCACGCGGAACTTAGCATAAATAATTAGTAGTAGTAGTAAATAAGTGGGTGGTACCTTGAGTCCCTGGTGTCACCTAAATCTAAAAGTTCTCCTACAACCTCTTCAGGTGGGTCCTCTAAGTAGTACAAATAATACAAACAATATATTTAAAATGAGGGAAAGTGTTTCTGACTTAAACATATCTTGGATGAAAGAAACAGCTTAAAGACGGCAAACCCACGGTATATCAATATTAATTCAAACATCAGAAGGTATTCAAGGTAAATTCGTGCTAGATGATCACAATACATGATTGGAAATGGTAGACTAAGCATTAAGCATCAACAGAGAAACAACTTGAACAATTTTGAAAGAAGATTTAGGTATGTTATTATTATTATACTTTTGCTTACTTTAAATATTAAGGATTACTGCAATACTGCATATCGCCCTTAGAAACAATCCAAACCTCTTATTGTTATTGATGAGATGGTATTTTTATATGTGATTCACAAACAAAGCCTCAATGTATAGAAGTTAAATATATTCCATAAGGAAAAACCCCGAAAAATTTCATCAAAAATCAAAGGAATATTGTTTATTTTCTATGACAACAATGGTATTTGTTCCGTTTCATCAATCAAATATTATAAATTTTGTAAATTTGGTTTTTCCGAAATAGTGAAACATCTATAAAACTTAATTTTTGTTACTTTCTTTTAACATTCTCAAAACATAACCATCAGAAAATATGCCACATCGGCATGTGCAAAATTGTTTATTTTACTTATTATTACTTAGTTAACTAGCTGTATACACCAATAATATTTACTAAATTTTGTATTCATGATTAATAACGATTCTTCCTGACTGTAAAACCTAAGCCCTTTATAACTTCTGCATCTACTTCTCTAATCCCCTCAACCTCTCTAAAACGGAACATCGTACAACAAGCCTTTCAGTCCTTATCATTTTTCACCTTCTAATTTTGAGAATCAATCAATTTTCATATTAGCAACAGTCCTTCTTCCTAAGCCAATTTAAGCCCAAACAGTTAGAATTTTAAGTTAGTTAAGACTAATATTGTCAAATCAATTTGTAGCTGTTATCATCGGTTGCGCATAGAATTTAATTTACACTTGTGAATTCCAAAATAAAGTTTGCATATTCTTTGCCAGGAAAACTGAACTGATAAACTAATTATGGTACAAAATAATATTATTTATCGTTAACTTGCTCTAACTAGTCAAATTATAATGACGAAAGAAACCGTTATGTGACTATGCTACATCAGCTGTGTAATGTGGTATGGAAGACTGGAAAATGACCGAAAGAGTGGTGTGAAGTTGCATTTATACCCTTGCATAAGAAAGAATCGCGTTTGGATTACAGCAACTATAGAACAATCGCTCTGGTATCACACGCTGCTAACGTGTTTATCTGGATCCTAAATGAAAGACTCAAAACGTTTCTTGCTTCATTCCAGGAAGATGGATTAAAGCACAAGTTCTCAACATATGCTAGATAATAGAAAACGTGAAGGAATTCCAAATAACAACTTATATCTATTTTATAGACTACCCTAAAGCTTGTAAAACATATCCGATCCCTGTATGAAAATAGAAATGGCAGAATGAAACTGAATAATTCTTTTTCCGATCCCTTTAATGTAGAAACCGGCGTCAGACAGACCTGTATTCTATCAAGCTTACTTTTTAACATATATAATGAGGTTTCTTTTAGATGACTGGAGTAGGGGTGTAACAATCAGCGAAAAAAAGCTCAGTAACCTTGGATATGCGGATGATACTGTTATACTTGCAACGTCACTACAAGGCCTAGAATCAGTTACGGAGGGCAAAAAGTATGGAGTGAAAATTAATAGAGAGAAAACCAAAATAATGATTGGTCGTAATAAAGATCTACAATACATAAATGAAATTGCTTGTTTCACTGTTATAGACCATTTCAACTATTTAGGATCCCTCATAACTAACAATGGTGGCTATGAAGTGGAAGTAAGAAGACGTTTAACTATGGCTAGAAACTCGACAATCAAACTCACTAAATCATATGCCGAACACCGTACTAATGAAGAGCATGGTATAAATGACCGACTTTCAAATATAGATAGACAGTACCTGAAATATTTTGATCAAATTATGAGGAAAGTGGATGCAATGGAAAAACTTGTAGAAACGAGGAAGGTAGAAGATCAAGAGGACAGGTTCCAACAAGATGATTCGACCAAATAAGATCTCTTCTTAATATGGGTATGCACGAGTCAAGTCAGGTCGCGCAGGATCTAGATGCCTGGAGAATAACTGTTTAGGCAGCAACTGCATAGTATCACTGATACTCCTATTGAGGTGAAAGAATTAAGAGTCGAACTATCAAAGGTAAGTTTTATTCGGAAGTATTTAAACATTTGATGAGTAGAATTCGTCATGGTCGACCTGACTACAGTGATCAAATTTGTGTATTGAACTATTTACCTTAATTAGTTGATTTAGCATCTTATGACTTTTTACTCATACTCACCCAAAAATTAAAATAAACTTGCAATGATGCCTGTTCAGAGACACAGAGACCATTCCAAAAGCTGCTGCTCATGCAAACAATCTCACAAAATAAGTTAGAGAACTAATTTAAATATCACTATTAAATTAATGTAAAAAGTGCAATAAATTACGAGGATAATATACTGAATAACAAAGAAAACTAAAAAAAATGTTGGCCTTTATTTTTAACAATACCCGTCAAAATCGCACAATAGATATTTTTCTAGGGAAAAGAAGAGAACCCTAAAGGTACAACTAGTTCAAGAGAAGAGTATGCTAGTCAGAATTAAAAAAAAAAGTCATCAGCGCCGACAAACTTTTCTAAATTCTGTTGGGCTTGCGTCTTTACCTTCAAGCATTTTCCTGATTGTTCATGGTTTCGGTGTCCTAAGCTGACATCATTTTCTTTCATTAAAACTTATTTGTATAGTTTAGGTACTCCTTAGCCTACGAATGGAGGAAACAGTAAAATTGGTAGCTTAGAGGTTGAGTTTACTTACTGACGATGGAGAGAATCAAAAGTGGTTGGCAACTGAGGTAGGGGAAATGACGAGACAGATCTCCAATCAACAGGCCAAGAAACTCTGGTACTGTGGCTTAGATGGTAAAATGCAGGGGCGTATATCCTGAGATCGTAGGTGCGAATCCCGCCGGCGGCAGTGGGAAACTTTTTTTAATTCTCTTGTATCTTGTCTTTACCTTCAAGTATGATCATTGGTTTTGGTATTCTTAACTAACGTTCATTTCTTTTATTAAAACTTGCGATATGCCCCGCCCAATTCCACGTTAATATACATATTCGTTGTATTACATTACAGATTGAAAATACGATGCTGCCTAATAAATCGCCAAAAAGGAGAAAATGAAAGTACTAAGGAGATCGTTATATCGGAGTCAGTACTATTCTCTTTTATATTAATCTTTAGTTTATAGAGTTGCCGCAAAATGTAAAAATAGTATTAGTACTCTATTTTTTACTGCTGTTTATTTAATAGCGGTATTAGTACCCTATTCGCTTATAATCACAAAGGTAGTAAAACTTATTTTATCTATGCGGTTTACTTTTAAATTTAAAATTTGAGTAGTTTACCACCAGGTGACGCTGAGGTTTGTTGGCTACTGATGCTATAAGGTGTATGCCTTTTAAATCTCTCCTGCTGATACTAGGTATTTACGATTTTTCTCTTTACCTAAACGGGCTTAGCTTTGATATGTCGGATGTAAACCTCGCCAAGTTGTCTCCAATAAGCTCTGTTGTTTACTTTTTGCATCCAATCGTGCCCCGCCAATCTTTTTATGTCGTCCGTCCATCTCGTATGTGGTTTACCACTGCATCTTTTATCTTCTCTAGGCCTCCATACGGCGTGTCCTACTATTATCGTTCATCCTTGCAATATCCCCGACCAATTTCATCTTAATTTACATATTCGTTGTATTACGTATGTCAATTTTGTTCTTCTTCGTAACTTGATGTTAAGAATATGATCTTGGGGTCTAATATTTAGCATTCTCCTCTCCATTACTCTTTGGGTTACCTAGAGTTTATTTTCTATACTTTCGCTTTTATTTAAAGTACATGTTTCAATACCATATGCTAATACCGGCAGTAAATGTACTGTTGGTGTATATATATATATATATATATATATATATATATATATATATATATATATATATATATAATTATAAACAAAGACAGGAGTAGTCGCGACTGACTAGTTAAGAAAAATATATTCTCAATTTAGTGGGGCTGCAGTCTATATTTAAATATTTATGGCCTTGGGTAGCGAAACAATCTTTTTTGTTAGTCGAGCTTTCGAAATTATATTTATTTTTTCTTCAGGACATCTGGAAAGACAAAATTTTCTTTTTTCTTTATATTGTTAAGTGAAAAATTGCTTTTTAAAGTACATTCATAGAATTGAAAAGAACAAAAAAGAAAGATGGCAGATATATATATATATATATATATATATATATATATATATATATATATATATATATATATATATATATATATATAAATATATATATAATTTTTTTCTTGTGACTATGATTCAGACAAGGATCCCGAATACCCGCCTGAAACAGAATACTTTGATACTACTGCATTACAACATCTTACAAATACCATAATGGATAAGAGCCAAGGTGTAAAGAAAGGAGAAAAGGAAACGATGAGGTTTGGAAGGCTACGGAAAAGTAAACAAACAGGCTGGAATGGAATACAAAACAAAGAAAGGGTTATTTGTACCTGCTAAGCACATAAAACCTCCATGCATACCTTCGTGTACCAAAAGATGTACAGAAAATATTGACGAAAGAGCTAGGAGTAATATTTTTGGTTACTTTTATAGTGAAGGTAACAACAATGACTGTAAAGATCAGTTTACAGCATCATGTGTTTTAAAAAGCAATGTTGCCCGAAGAACCGTAGCTGTACAGGCTGATCATTCAAAAAGGAACTCAACTTTGATGTCTTTCTTTGAAGTCAAGTGCTGTAGAGTTCAGGTCTGTAAAACTTTTTTTTAATACTCTGAGTATTTCAGAGCCAATTGTAGACACTGCGTTGGATAAAAAGATTGATGAGGTTTAGTTTTACCTGATCAAAGAGGTAAAAAAACAACCTGATGAAATATGGAAAAATATTCGTAATATAAGAAGTTTTCCTGTAGTTGAAACAATTATAGTAGGGAAAGGATAAATAAAAAATAGTTAGGCAACGATCTAAATATTAGAAAATATACTGCATTGTACATCGAAGAATGCAAAGGAAAATATGCAATACTCAGATACGGGGAAAGAATAGCTGTACTCCAGCATCTTCAACAACGAATTTAATTTGTTTTTTAGTGGGTCTACACACGATCGAGTAAGTTGTTTCAACCAGTTTGTCATGCAAGCTGATCAAGTAAGTTTGACGGTACAAGTTGAGCCTACAAGTTCAAGTAAAATGGACAGACGGACAAACATCTCATCAGCTTACTAGTGAAGTGTGAATTACGCCGGATATTGTGATTTGTTGTTTTCATTGCATTTCCATGATGGATATAAACCACTTATCATATTTGTATTGACTGTTACTGAAAGAAAAGAAGGTTAAAAGAAAATCAAACAGATCAAGTTGGAGCAAAAAGTGGTTATTTAAAAGAGCTTGTGGCTACATTAATTTATTGAACGCATTGAGGTGTGAACTCCAAGACTGGCATAACTATATGAGGATAGACGAAGATAATTGTTGCCCTCACTTGTTTCTCGAAAAATAAAAAACAAGACACAGCGAGAACTATAAGTTGGTGAGTTGGATAGTTGAAACGCTGGACAACGTCCTACACGATCAAACTTACTTGTCAAACCATCAGTCTTTCAACAACTTTCTGACAAATCCAGAATATCGTATAACTCGTCACCAACTCGCCTAATTCGCGCCCACACTTGATCAACTGGCTTGACAAGTCAAGTTGGATTAACTTACTTGATCGTGTGTAGGGGCCATTAAGCTACCTGCAAATGACACCTGCGACCAGTGCGATGAAATTACCACAATGTTAAAGGAGGTCAATGACCCAGATAAACAAGCCTTACAGATTAGATACGCATATGAGCACTTGGCTGAAGCAAGACATTGATATGAGGTCAAAGAGACTGACAAAAGGAACCTGATTCAAAAAAGGTTGTTATTATGATTGACAAGTATAAATATTTGCTAACCCCTTATTTAACGAATTCCCAGTCAATTTATTTGAGGAAACTATGGACCCTAAATTTAACAATTTTAAATTTCATTACTGGAAAAGCACATTGCGCTATGGGATGAAACGGTAGGGGCTCGAGGTGCCTGTGAGATATGATTCTGCATCCTAAAACAGGCATTAAATAATCTGAGCTGTGACACAGAACAACTGACAATTTGGTCTCATAATTGCAGTGATTAAAACAACAATTTCACAAAGGTCGCAGGCCATGTTTGGTTAATGTGGGTTATGCCACTGGCTAAAAGTTATCAATTACAAATTCCTATTAAGAGGACCCACCCATATGGAAGTAGACGGGGTTCACCCGTAATAGAAAGGGCTAAGGACAGGACAACTTTAATGACATTCTAGGACTGGCAGCAATTCATTCGTCAGTGTAAATTTAAAAAAGTTTTGGGAGTGTATGACATGAATATTGAAGACCTGAAAAATTGTTAAATTATCTTTGAAAGTGGAAGTTTTCCTCTTATTAACAGAAAAAAAAATACTAACCAGTATGATTTCAGAATCATTGAGGCCGTTTATCTACAGTTACGGCAAGGGGAGGAAATTTTATACTATAAAAATTCATTTTCAGAGGACGTCCTCATAGTAGAATTAAAAAGACCCTCAAGAAGTGTGGCCACTTGGGCACGAGAAATACGTCCAACACGGTCTAGTAGAAGGCCTATAAATAATACAAATTGTAAAGATCTAATGATTCTCCTGAAGTGGATTCCACTGTGCTTCCACGACTATTATAAAGCAATACCACACACATCGAATGCTGCTGAATACCCTGATGAACAATATATGTTTTATTTTTTAATTGTATAAATAAAATGTGTAAATAAACAATTATTTTACCCATTTTGATTCTTTTATTATAAACAAAGTAACGTTATAGTAATATTAAATTTTGCTAAAAGACAATATCACCTACGACAATTTGAAATTTTATTCGGAGGTAAATTATCGTAACTGCACTCCTCTTGCCTGCGCACAGCTATAGTTCTACAAATTTTCCCCATGGTCATATAAATACTGTTCAGTCAATAAGTTTTGAAAGCAGACATGAAACAAGATGAATTAAGGAGTCGTAATAAATTTATTCTTCAGTATAATCTCCCTTAAGCTAAATACATTTTTTCCAGCGATTTTCCAATTCTCTGAAATGGTTTTCCCAAGACCCTCAAAATACCCATCTACGAATGCTATCACCTCATCGTTTGTTGAAAAATGCTTTCCACATAGAAATCTCTTGAGGTTTAGGAACACTGTCATGATGAAAGATGATTTTTTCTTCTACAAATCGGACCTTTTCTCCCGAATTTTCTGATTCAGCTGGATCGAAAGGTTGCAATAATACTCTCTTATGATTATTCTACTGGTTTGAACGTAATCAATTACCAAAATTCCTTTTGCATCTCAGAAAACTGATGCTATAATTTTTTTTGGACGACTTTGATCACTTTGGCCGCTTTGGACCTGAACAACTGGGCTCAGTCCACTGGGCGGTTTGTTGTCGCACTTCAGAATCATACTGGTAAACTCTGGTCAACAAATCGACGCACAAAATTAGTTTTATTCTTTGTAAAACGAACCAAATGTTTAGAAAGTTTCTATCGAGTGCGTTTTTATTGCGATGTTAGCAAATGGGGCGCCCATCTTGTAAATAGCTTTCTTATACCCAAAACATTAGTTAAGATCCCATGTACTGATCCATGTGAGATGCCTATAGCCTCAGCTAAATCATCCACGGTTAATCGTATCATGTACTTGCACAACAGTTTATTCACTTGTTGCAGTTTTTGGACGTCCTGCCCGTGGATCATCATTGACGCTTGTACGACCACGCTTAAACTCTAGAGTCCATCTATGAACAGTCGGAAATGAAGAAGCAGACCCCTTTAAGACTTTGGCTAGCTTTGCATGGATTTTAGTTGCCGATAAACCTTCCAAAACAAAGAATTTTATCACCGCACGATATTCAATTTTTTCCATTTTTAAAGAATACTCAAACACGTCTGTTTAAACCAGCTGATAAGCAATAAATGATTTGACAGATCGACTTGAAATTTAGAGTATGCTCACATGACAGACGAAGCTTCAAAATAGTGTTCAATATTTGGTTTAAGTGATTCTCCATAGGTGTCGCTTTCAAAACTTATTTACTGACCTGATAATATCGTTTAAAAATCCTAAATCTAGAAATGCCGATTGGTTTACATCATATAAGGAAAAGTACAGTAATAACAATTTTGAAAATGCGTTCCTGTAAAATTACGATAAATGCGGTTAGAATACTTTACCTCTGGGGTACAGATTTATTCGTACATATAGCCATGGCCACTTCATGACTGTTTTAGTTTTAATCTTTTCGGTTAATCGATTCAGGCGATCTACTCGTTATGCAGATTATCAGCTGCAAAAGGAATTTAATATAGAGTTACTAGATTAAATATAATTTTAACAATTTTGAGGCGCTTTTTCAATAAAGTGTTTTTTAAAACTTTTTCGTAGACTATATATGGCAAAGTAACTTTATTTAGTCAGTATTAAAGCCGAGTAAACATAATGCCTTAGCTTACAAGACATCCCACATAAATATAATTAGAAGATTTTATACTACTTACAACTTCCTTGTCAATGCATGAGGCATCACTGTTACTGTGATGGGGATTTGCGATGTAGGGACTTTGTAAACCTACAGGACCCAAGATCATTTTACTTAAATAAAAGGTTTACTATTACAATACCACAAAAAGAATTTATTCAGAATTCATCAATTCTACACAATATTCGTGTTACACAATCTATCGATTAAGAGCTATTTATAATCTGCGACATATAAACCGTATAAATATGATACTTGGAAAACCTCGTATTTAATTTGCATCAGTTTCATAATTACCGATCCGAGCCAAAGTCACAACTACGGTATGTTAGAGTAGGAAATAGACGTGAAATAAAATGACGTCTGTTTATGGTTATTATATGTATTTTTCGAATTTATAGTTTATTCTTAACAAACTACATTTTTATTTCCCACAGATAGGGAGAAGTCAAGTTATATCGTCCAGTGATGTACTTGAGGGGGGAGGTCCAGGATATAATCGATTTTTATTGGTTTTATTTATTTATTTAATTATTTAACGAAGTTGGATTAAATAAATCAATATTTCCATATTTTTCATTGTGCCTACAAATTAGCCTAAGCATTAGAATATAGATTCCCTATAGAATTGGCTGCAACTCAAATTTATGGATGAAGCTTAAGACTTTGACGTAAGATCTGATCAAAAATTTCGAGCACATTAGGCCTTAGAAAAGCCCAAGTGGAGCTTCATCATTTCACTAGGAACAAGTGCAACAATATTCTAGGCAGAAATTCACTCATGCAAGCTGTAGATGCCTAACAAGCGAACTGCAAGATCACGATGGTGTGTAAACATGAACTGTCTTGCAGGAACAACAAGGTTGAACTACTGAGAGAACCTTCGGAGATCAAAGGTAATAAAAAATGGACAAACTAACAAGCCTCGGAGCTACAAAACCTTACAGGTGTCCAGAACCAGCATTTGGTTTACCAAAACAGGTCGTGAATCAATAGATGGTGATCAGCAACATCTAGACCATTGGCTCACAACATCTGGCTGAGGACATGCGAGGAATGTAACTGGAAGCTCCTCAAAGAAACTAACAACTGATTTCCTTTGTGATACAAGAGTGAAGACCAAACTACTGGTGGGGCAAATCACCGGCCACTATCACCTGAGGAAAGATCTAGAGACAATGGATACTTACAATGGTCACTCAACATGCAGACTATGTGGTAAAAAGAAATAAACTTCTATGCACATCACATATAAATGTGCGACTTTAACTTGGAACAGATATAAACTGTTCGGAGAGCTACATTGTGGCGACAAACTACCATATGAAAGGCTTGAAAAGAACCTCGTAAACCTCTAGAACTCGCCAATATCGAAAATCGTTAGTCAGATGTAAGATTGAGAATAGAGTCGGCTTTTCTGAAAAAGGATTTGCCGGTTGTCCACATTCCACGCGCACATGAAGAGGTTTATGCCCAAGTGGCCGCTTTCTAGGGAAACTCGAATTCAGGTTTAGTTGATTTGCTTTCTTGTCAGGGAATGTTTACAAATTTTGCAATATGTCGTGGCTAATTCAGGTGGGTTTCTAAAGTCGTTCTCCGCCGTCTCGCACAGTCGGATGAAGTAGTACTAACTTGGACAAAATTATGTCGGCCCTTTAATTTTCATCGTTTTGTAATAATTTTTTCTTAAATGCTCATAATAAATAGTACTTTAAAATGTACCTGCAAGTTTTTTGATTTTTTTATTTATTTTTTAATATAAATCGATTTTTTATGAAAAAATTATAAATTTTCCGTAAAATATATATTTGGATAGTTACAGATCCTATACATTTACGTGGACATGAAATTTTCCAATATTATAACGTGTTTTTAGGGTCGCAGATTACGAAAAAAGTAACTGTTTGTTTTTTTAAAAATGTGCAGGATTTTCAAATATTTACCAATTTTGGCTAGTTTTCGCCTTTTTCGAAATTGTTTAGTGAATATAGAGTGAACATTACATTTGAGATGTTTGACAATTATTTAAAGTTTAAAAATCACCTACTCGAAATGGTCGGACCTACTTTTTACTATTCCCATATCATCTCAAGAGTGTAAACTAAAAATGTAACAAGAATGTTGACTTGAAATAGTCTAATCTTAAAAATCAGGCCAATTTCCACTTTTTTCTGCTGTTATGTTCTAGTCAATACATGCAAATTTGGCATTTCTTTTGTGATATTGGAAAATTATTTAAATTTAAAATGATCTTATGGATAAACTGATTTCAATTACCCCGAACCTAATGGAGGAACTTTGCACCACGAACCCCAAACTTAATATGAAAAATTTATACATTCACTTGAAAAAGGCAAAAAATGGCCAAAACTGGTAAATATCGGAAAATCTTACACTTAAATAAAAACGGCTACTTTTATCGTAATTTGCGACCCCAAAACCCATTATGACGTTGGTAAATTTCATATCCACGTAAGTGAATAATGGTTTTGGTTTTGAACTTCCCGGACCCAAAATGGATTAATTGTTGAATAATAATGCATGTTATGGCTGTTAGCTGCCATTATTTTGGATAAAAAATTTAGATCGGCCTCTATTGCTCCATTCATGGTGGTACAAAGATTTACTCGTCGTTCAAAATCACGGTCTTGAAATTCTTGGTGTAGTTCCATATGAAAGGGATGATACTTGTATTTTCTCGTGGTGCGATTAGCCGTAGATTGGGATGTATCAGATATGTCAGATAGTTGACGGCTGCTGACCTGGGGATTATCTTCAACATGAAGTAAAATCTCCATTTCTTTTTCCTCATTGGTAGCATTCTGGTTTACTACTTTCCGTTTCGTATACATCAAACCGTTCCATTAACCACTGAAAAGATTTTCTAGATGGTATATGTCGATTAGGGTACTTCGCTCCGTAAAGCCTTACTACCAAAAGTCAATTCTTTTCCGCCTCGCCCAGTATATAAACCATATCAATTAATTAATTAATTTTTAGGAAAATACTTAACTATTACCTTTATACGTCACTTACTACACCAAATTAAACGATTTTTACTTGCTTAATAGACATGTCAAAATTTGACAATGCCTACATTTTTGTTTTGTCTTGGCAACTATGATGTTAGAGCCTAAGTGTATTAAAACAAGGTTAAAATTGAAAAATTCAAAATAAATCGAAAACTATTAGAAATAGGTTTTTGAGAAAATTTGAGATTTTTCAATTCAAAATAGTCGAAATGCATAAATTTATTTTGAACACCCTGTAGCATCTAACTCAACCTTCTTTACATATATCTTTTTTTTTTCATCTCTATAGTACGCTGGTACCAATTATGAGTATTCCACCTTTAGAAACAATAGCGTTACTGGCAATTTTTTACAAAACTGAAAACTAGTATTTTAAAAAAAATTAAAATATTAGAAAAACTACTGGTTTAGGTATATAACATTATTAATAAAAAAGTAAAATTTTACCCAGAATTTAAAAATAAATTAGAAAATAGAATGTTCCATTTAAAAAAAAAACATCTGTTATATTGGCCACACTTTTTTGAAATACTCTGTATACTCAAAAATAATTTTAAACTATGCACCTTAACATTCCCTAAAACTATTGTATTTAACATTTTTTCGTCATTCCCGAAACAAATAAGATAATGAACTTTACTCGTTGACTCACCCTGTATAACCGGCAGTCCACGGTTTTCTTTCTAATACCTTCACTATGAACGCCGCGCCGGTGTGACCCAAGGGTCCAGGCTCTCATCTATATTAACGATCTACTGAAAAATGCCCAGAAATCCAATACACAGCATTGCAAATGACTGTACGCTTATTTCTTCATTCACTTTGAATGCTAGAACATCGGCTACTCATGTAAATATCCGCAGACAGCAGAAAGTCTACAACTTAATAAAGACCTTGAAGACATTCTATCTTGGATTGACAGTGACCAAATAGAATTTAGCTCTACAAAAACTCAGGCAGCAGTTTTTTCCAAAAAAAGTTAACGTTGCGGAAGCCGAGATAGTTATGCCGGGGCACTCTGTTCCTCTAGCATCGTCACTTAATCTATTGAGCGTTAACTTAGGATCAAATATGTCTTGACATGAACATGTTGGATACATAGCAATGAGCGCTTCTCAAAAGCTGAGAATTTTACTTCGACCCAAAAAGCTTCACACTTCGTAACAACTATTAATTCTTCACAAAGCTTCGACCAACGATGGAATATGCTCTCAAAATTTTACATAATCTAAAATTTCATCCTGACTGTGAGACTGCAGACAGGGTAATAAGACAATTATACTGCCATATTCAATACATACTTGTTTCTAACTGTGTAACGTTGAATGAATAACTATTTTAGTTATATTTAGCCTATAAAAAAATATATAACCAAGATGACCCTGTTACACATGACAACAACAATTTGATCCTTAATATTTATATTATTATAAATTTGATTTTTACATCCTTTGCTAATGGGAAAAAATCACTCTTCAAGATTTTCAAAATCCCTATATCACGAACACCGCAGTTATTCATTTCTGTCGGTCTTGCTATTTTTCAATTCAATTCAAACTTTGGTATACATATAATATTGAAAGCGGGCATGGAACCTATGGTTTTAAACCGATAGCGCCTCAGGTTACAAACTTCGTGCAACTTTATTGAATTCGTTGTTGGAATTTTCTTCAGTTAGAGATCGAGAATAAATATTAACTTCTGCAGAAAGTACCATTTTATAAGGCCATGTAAAGTTGAATGTATTTCTAGATATAGATATTATTCTCTAGGTAAGTACATTCATCTTAACAAGCCAATAGTGAGCCAGAGGGTATATGCCCTCGTCCCTATTGATGTAGAAAATAGTACCCGGTGAGAAACAGATATTTTTGTGTTAGGCTATTTTTTTGTGAAAATCGATTTTTAAATTTGATTTCAGTTTTTGAAGCTCAACTACGAAAAGGTTGTTTTAATTGTCTTCATAAATTTATAGTTAACCATTTTATCGTTAACGAGACTCTCTTCGTATGAAACCCCGGTCCTTGAACTTGGCTACACCATTGTTAACAACTTATTAAAATAAATCACTTCAACAAATATGTATAAAACATGAATAATAACACAGATATGGCCTTTCGAAATTGTTAAAATTTAGTAATTTATTTACACCGAAAAATATAATTGATGTCTCTTAAACAATTTTAAAGTTATTTATTTTTTTTAATGGGTATAGTACACGTGCTACAGGGAAGTCCCTAAAGCGCTACAGGAGCGACACGTGTGCGGAGAAAGCGATTCACGTTGTTATTGAATCGCTGTAAATTGTACTCGGTGGGAAACACAGTCCTGGGCAAATTATTCCAAAGGGATGATGTTCTCCATATAGAAGACTGCTTGAAAAGCGTTGTGCGAGGAGTAACAAACTGAACCTCATACGGATGTGAAGTATTATCGCGACGTGTACTTCTAACATGCACCGCTCTGGGAGGAATTAGGCAGGCCACATCCTTCGAGCACTTTCCATGAAAATACTTGTAGAACAGGTTCAAGTGGCCAACCGGTCTTTGATGTTCCAGCGAATCAAGGCCGCCGGTCAGTTCCGGGTCTCCAATCAGACGAACAGCTATTCTATAAATAGAATCCATCCAGTGTTTGTTTGGGAGCGGAACTCCAAACATGGGAGCAGTATTCCATAGTTGGCCGAATTTGAGCTTTGTAAAGAATTAACAGTTGTTGTGGAATGTAAAGCTTTCTGGTTCGAAATAATATTCCCAACTTTTGAGAAGCTCTCCTTGCTATGCCTGCAACATGTTCATGCCAGGACATATTTGCTCCCAAATTGACGCCCAACAAATTGAGTGACGAAGTTAGAGGAATGGAGTGCCCCGACATAACTATGTCGGGTTTAGCAAAGTTAACTTTTTTAGAAAAATTGCCGCCTGTTTTTTGTAGCGTTAAATTCCACTTGGTTACTGTCACCCCAAGATAGAATTTCTTCCAGGTCTTTGTTAAGTTGAGTAACTTCCTGCTGTCTGCGGATATTCGTCTGAGTAGCCGATGTCCGAGCGTTCAAAGTGAATGACGAGACAAGCATACTATCATCTGCAAAGCTGTAGATTAGATTCCCGGTCTTTTCCGGCAGACGTTAATATAAATGAGAAAGAGAGTAGGAGACAGTATGGAGCCTTGGGGTACACCGGCGTTGATAGTGAAGGTGTTCCGGAATTCCGTCTACTGCCACTCGTCAAGAACGCTCTCTGAGGAAACATGAGAGCCACAAACAAAACTTTTCAGACATACCATAAGAACGTAGCTTAGCCAACAGCCCATCGTGCCAAACACGGTCGAATGCCGTGGATATGTCAAGAGCAACCGCTCGAGATTCTCCAAAGTGTTCAATTGTGTTGTTCCAAACATGTGTTACATAAGTCAGAAGATCTCCTGTTGATCTGTTTTTACGAAAGCCATATTGGTGATCGCTAATAATGTTGAATCCTTCAAGATATTTGCCGAGTAAACGTAATTAACGAGATGGGCATGGTGGGAGTAGAGAGCGTAACCTCGGCCAACGAGGTTCAACTTCTTTAAAATAATGTTGGAACCATTTTAACATTTGGTAATATCTTATTTTCAGATGAGAAAGATTTTCACGGTAACGCCCACGGCAATAAACAGAACTGCCATTATGAGAGTCCGATAAATCCAAAACTGAAGCATCAAAAGTCTTGACATTCCCCTGAAGTGACGATTTGGTGTGCCATGTCCGGTGTTGCACTTCTTTGAAAATACTATAGGCGACACAACTGTTAATTTGAAGCGATATGTGGAGGTGAGTAAGAAATTCTTCATACCTGTTTTACAAAATGATCCGCTGAAGCCAACAACCTGGGTTCAGCGGAAGGAAGCGACATGATACCCTACAAACTCCTCTTTGCCAGAAGAAATTTTCCCAAACAAATTAATTTCTAAAAGAGGTGATATAAGTTAGCCTCAGTACTTTAAATCACAATAAAAGTTTTTTTTTGTTTATCATTATATTTCATACTACATATATTTTAAAATTAAACTCTTTTATGGGACACCTTGTCTTTAGTATGACACTTTTCGCTTTTATACAAATATGAGGTTTCCGAAAGGATAAAGAGAATTAAAAGACAGAAATAATACTATTAGGTTATAAATAGAACGACAATGAGGTCATAGTGTCAAGACACTAATAAGTATTGTATTTGGACCATAAGAAAATTAATAACATAATAAAAGATTGTACTTAATTTTAGTTAAAGTGATTTACCTAGTACTTTCCTTGCAAACTTGTAGTTCTAAAATATATACTGAATTTGGCTATTTAAAGTAAAGAGAAAGTAAATTTTTACGTCATGAATAAAATTATACAACTTTTCGACATTCACCCTTTTCACCCTCTATCCTTGAAACGATATCGCTCAAAAACTATAGGTTTCATCCCTATTATTTCGTTTGAGTATTATGATGCCAACAGACCGACAGCCGGACAGTCAATTAGGCAAACCGATGGAAAGAGAAATATATATTTTTGCGATTTAATAACACGAAGACGCAGACGTAAAGAGAAGCAAAAGTTGCGGGAGGTAATTTTTCCTTTAGTAAGGAACCTAAAAACAATAACTTACATATTGTGCTAGAGTAAGTAAGAGTGTAACTGACGGCCAATTTAACTGTTTGTATTTCTAAAACTCTTTCCACAGTCAATTTAACATTTTATAAATTACTTTGTAACCAGATCTCAATCATTTCCACATACTATTTCTGTTAAAATAAGAATAATGAAAAAGCAAGAATATTGAAATGGAAGTATATTAAGATATAAGCGAAACTACCTTTCTAAACCTTTACCCCTTTCTTTCACCTTATATATCTTTTACTATAAATAATTTGCTAATTTTTTTTTAAAATATCCCAACCAAAAACCAAGCAAAATTCTTACAATAATATTAAAATTATACAATATTTAATGATTCCCACCCCTTTCATCCTCTCCTCTTGTGTAATGTTGCAAATAGCCGAAAAATAATGTAATGTTTCGTTTTCTTGACTCAAAGAACTCTGAGCTGAATAATACCTACATAACAAGAAATACGAAATCACCCTTCTAACTTCCTTCCCCACCTCTTATACGTTGTATAATTATATGTAGTGAATAAATAATTATGCTTAAAAGGATCTTTCCGTATAAGCTATTAAAAAGTCTGATTTAATACATTTTACTTTTAATTTATTGTTCTCTGTCTGAAACATGCACACACCCGATTTTAGACTTCTACGCCTAATACTAAGGAAGTAAGGGGGTGACAACCCTTAACGTTAAAATCGAATTTCTTCCAAACAATTTGAGATATCTCAATAAAATTTATACTGTTTATAGTTAGTAATAAGAATAACCTTCATATTATATATTTTTTTCAGATTTCTTGCTCGATTACAAATATTGAAATACAAGAAGTATATTTTTAGGGATGGGTTTTTTACTAACCCCTGCAGTGACACCTACCAAAAAAATGTATTATTTCATTAGTTAGCTATTTCGTATCAAAATTATATAAATATCATATTGGTGGAACATAGTAAAAAAATAATATTTAGTGTTGCCTTTGTCGCGGGGCAGGCGCGTCTAGCTTGCTTGTGTAGTCACAAGTCACAAACCAAAATGGATTTCAAGCAGTTATTAATTTTAATAGAAAATACATAGTTATTTGAAAAAGTAATGTAATGATCGCACGAGACAATGTTAATGATTTCAACAAAAAGTGTAAGGGCGAATTTGTCTTTGCGACAAACTAAGAAATTATGCTGAGAAGTTTTACGAATATGCTCGTATGTCTAAGAATACTTTCGATTATATTTTGTATAACATTAGACGTGAATTAGAGCGGAAAACTTCCAATAATTCTATATTTACATCCATACTCAATTCAAACGAGTTTAAGCCCACTTGTTAAAACGCAGAACGATCCGCGCTTACAACATGAACGCGCTAGTATGGCATTAAAATCCGGCAGGACTACCGCCGCGGGAGTTGCCCGTCGCGCCCGTGCTTGCCTACCTGCGCCATCATGCCGCGGCCGCGTGATCACCTTTAACGACTCAACATTGTTCTATACATTTGCCTCCGCTCCGCCCGCTCCCGCGCTTTCAACGTGAAAATGACCTCATAGTATTATTTGCAGGTATATACCAATTGTCGCAAGCGGTATGCTATTTTGCAGAAATAATGACAGATGAAGGTGTAAAACTTGAATATGTAAGGGATTCTGAAAATATTATAAGGGTGAAGGTCCGATCAAAACATAAGATAGCAAAACTTATCGGTGCTATATTGAGTATAAACCAAATCTGAACACCTATAAGGGCATTGAAAGATACATGTGCAACTGGGCAAATGGCAATAGAACTATAGGTTGCTGTACGCACTGAAATTATTTTTAGTATTCCGTACGGAACACTTATCAGATGACTTTGGTGTCCGTCTGTCTATCTGTCCGCCTGTCTGTCACACCCGATTTTTTCCGAAACTATTTGACATAAAAAGTTGAAATTTGGTGCTAATATAAGAATTGATGGCCTCATCAGAGCCATGTAGTTTTGAAAGTTAAATTTTGACTTAAGGGGTTAGTTTTGGGGGGTGCAATCGGAAGTGAAAAAAAATTTTACCAGGTCATCGAGTTGGTTGTCAAATCAAAGCTTATAAGAAGACAAGTTAAAAAATGTATACTTACACAACTTTTCTTTCTATTATTTAAAAAAAAGTGGAATATTCTCTACAGGGTGTAGATTGAACAAAAATTGTCACGAGTGCATTACGTCTAATAATTTATCTGGTATGTTAAAAAAACAAAACAGAAATTTCAAGGTCATCAGTTTTCAGTAAAGATCGATCGGAAAAAACTATATTGAAAACTGATTTGGGATGTGTTTTGTAAAGTCACTGATAATTTTATACTTCCGTAAGCAACATTTTTTATTTCAAAAGCACTCAGCATATGAAACACTAATTGCGGAAGTTCAACTTGCACTTGATCGGTTATTTATTTATTCCGCGGTCGTTATAAATCAAAAATTATGAAGCCAGCCGAAATACTTACTACCCTATTTGATAAAACCGGCGTAATTACCACTAAAGAGGAAGATAGTGACGATGATTAAGATTTGATTTCAAATTACTATTTTTTTTTCTTTTTCAATATAAATATTTTTAATGACTTACCAAAATACAGGATTAAATATATTATGTTGAGTAATATAGTTTTATAATTTTCACCAATTCAAGACTATATATCTAGCTAATAGATATAAAATTTTTTGGTAGATGTCACGGCAGGAGTTAGTAAAAAAACACACCCTTAAAAATATACTTCTTGTATTTCAATATTTGTAATCTAGCAAAAAATCTGAAAAACAAATAGATAATATGAAGTTTATTACTAACTACTAACAGTATAAATTTTATTATCTATATATCTCAAGTGATTTCGAAGAAATTCGATTTTAACATTAAGGGTTGGTTGTCAATCTGTAACTCCCTTAATATTAGTGGTAGATTTAAAATCGGGTGTGTGCATGTTTCAGACAGAGAACATTACATTACAGGCAAAATGTGATACTTTTCAATGGCTTATACGGAAAGACCCTTTTTTCATTATCGCGACCAAAAATTTGGAAAATATCTATAATAACATACTCTTAAAACTATTCAATAATTGACTACTCCACCTCTTTGACCCCTACCCTTATTGACATAAGTAATAAAAAATAACTTAATTATCAGGTTCCTCAACACCACGAACACTGAAAAAGACCTATAACAACATATATAGGAAGTAACCCCATTAATTCCTTACCCCACCCTTACATATTCTGCTATAAATGACATGATTAAAATTTGTGCAGTATATCAAACGGAAAAACGTGTAAATATCTATAGACTTCAAAAAGCTATAAAAGAATAATCAACACTATATATAGGAATCAACCCCTTCTAATCACCTCCCCCACCCCTTTTATCCCTTATATATTTTACTATAAATATTTATACATAAAATTTTCCACATTACTATTAAAACCTTTTAAAATTTACCAACCCCCACTGCTTTGGCCTGCAGCTATATTGTTCAAGAAACTATAGGCTTCATCTTCTTGTTAGATGTTATATATGTATCAAGTTTCAAATTTATATCTCATTTCGTTCGAGAGTTATCGTGCCAACAGATCGACAAACGGACAGACAGACACACGCACCACGGGAAATGAATTAATACGTTTTTCGTAATGTAGGAACCCTAACACGTGAAGAAAAGTGAAAATCTCGAAGTGTTATTTTTTTCACAAACACAATACTTTGTTTTAGCAAGGAAACTAAACTGCAAACAATTTTTTTGTGATACCAACATAACACAAATAAAAGGCTCGTTGTTTTTCATAAATTCTAACTATTTACTTTCTTTTCAATATACGATGCTTCACTTTTACTATGGTGTGGGTCTGCTACATATGGACTTTGTAATCCTACAGGGACCATATAATTTTACTTAAATCTATTGTTTATAATACCACAACGTCCCAAATTATTGAAATAATGTATTTTTAAAATACACATTTTATAAATAAATTTCATAACTTTTGACAGTTTTAAATGAATAGGACTATAAACATACAAAATATATATTTAATTCCAGTCCTTCCTGCTCTAAAATTATGAATTTGTGTTAAAATCACGACCGGGAAATTAATGTGGAATATTTATATTTTTTATATGTATTTTTAGATTTATTACTTTATTTTGGACGAAATCTGCATCGACACAATAAGAAAAACGCAATTTTGAAGTGCACTAACACCCAAAGTTTAGTAATCTCTTTCACTTTTCGAATTAAAATTATTTATTTTTAGATTGACTTTTATTTTTGCTGTATGTAACAAAATTTTATTTTGTGTGGTTAAGAATGCTTTATTTATAGTAATTTAAAGTTAATTTTTAAAATAAACCGTATCAAACACCAACAAAAGATGATGATTTCGCAGTGTGTTACTCTCTATTATTATAGAATGGAATTATTTTCAGGCGATACAATAAATTAAGGATATAATTACGGAAAACACAAACAGATCATATGATTGCTCGTCCAAAGATTGCCGGAAAACTAGTCTGAAATGTTTTTCCTTCTGGTGTGATGCTATGTTATTTTCGGGAATCACTCAGTCACCTAGTGGTGACCTCCCAAGGTACAAAGTCTTCCCGTTCAGGATGTGTATAGTCTGGAAAAATTTAAATTATTTTGTTTTTTTTTTCTGGAATATGAAGTGGAATTTAGCCTTTGCCGTTATAACTCAGACTTTTAGGGTTAAAGATGATTTTATAAAAAGTACCTGGAATAAAAAGGAATCTAATTTTAGCCGAGAAAAACAAAACACCCGGTTGCAAATTTAGTTCTGTGAAAACATTTCAGACTTATATTTTAAATATTTTCGATATTTTGCTTCCGTTCTTAAAAATTACCCTCCGATATTTTTGTGGTGGCATAAGTGTTAATTCGGAGAGACATGTGGAGGTAGGTAAGAACTTCTTCACACCTGCCATACAAAATGTTGATGGTCATAACCAAAAACCTGGCATCAGCAATAGGAAGCAACATGATACGCTACAAACACCTCTTTGTCAGTTCCGAAAGAATAAAGGGAATGAAAAGACAGAAATAATACTATTAGGTTATAAATAGAGCAACAATGAGGTAATAGTGTCAAGACACGAATGAGTGTTATATTTGGACCATAAGAAAATTAATAAAGTAGTAAAAGATTGTACTTAATTTTAGTCAAAAAATCGGTAAAGTGATTTATCTTGTACAGGGTGACTCAACAACAGAGTTAAGTTCATTATCTCATTTGTTTCGGGAATGACGAAAAAATGTTAAATACAATAGTTTTAGGGAATGTTAAGGTGCACAGTTTAAAATTATTCTGAGTATACAGAGTACTTCAAAAAAGTGTAGCCGATATAACATATGTTTCCTTTCTTCACTTTCCTTAGCATAAAGGGCGTTATTGTCCTGCACGCATCCCGTATCATATTTTCCATATCTACTGGCGTTGTAGGGGGATTCACATAAAAACGATCTTTAATGTAGCCCCCACAAAAAGAAGTCTAACGGTGTTAAGTCACATGATCGAGGGGGCCACTGAATGAATCCATGCCTACCGATCCATTTTGTGTGGTGGTAACGATCGTTAAAAAATTCCCGAACTTCCCGCTGGTAATGAGCAGGAGCTCCGTCTTGTTGAATCCACATTTGTTTCCTTTCAAAGTTATCAGCTTTTTCAAGACGCTGGGGTAATTCGTTTTGAAAAAATTTAGATATCTAGGCCCGTTAAGCGGTTCGTGGAAAAAATATGGACCAATAATTTGAAAATTTAATATTCCACACCATACATTAAGCGACCAATGGTTTGGGTTTTGAACTTCCCGGATCCAAAATTGATCAACTGTTGAATAATAATGCATGTTATGGCTGTTAACTGCTCCATTACTGCGAAAAGTAGCTTCATCATAAAACGTTATTTTGGATAAAAAATTTAGATCGGCCTCTATTGCTCCATTCATGGTGGTACAAAAGTTTACTCGTCGTTCAAAATCACGGTCTTGAAGTTCTTGGTGTAGTTCCATATGAAAAGGATGATACTTGTATTTCCTCGTGGTGCGATTAGCCGTAGATTGGGATGTATCAGATAAGTCAGCTAGTTGATGGTTGCTGACCTGGGGATTATCTTCAACATGAAGTAAAATCTCCATTTCATTTTCCTCATTGGTAGCATTCTGGTTTTCTATTTTCCGTTTCGTATACTCAACTCTACCAGTACCATCAAACCATTCCATTACGCACTATACGTCTATTAGGATACTTCACTCCGTAAAGCCTTACTGCCAAAAGACAATTTTTTCCCGCCTTGCCCAATATATAAACCATATCATTTAATTCATTTTTGGAAAAATCCATAACTCTTACCCTTATACGTCACTTACTACAACAAATTAAACTATTTTTACTTGCTTAATAGACATGTCAAAATTTGACAATGCCTACATTTTTGTTTTGTCTTGTCTTATATGATGTTATAGCGTAAGTGTATTAAAAATTAAAAAATTCAAAATAAATCGGAAACTATTAGAAATAGGTATATGACATACTTAATAAAAATTTTGTAAAATCTATCAGAAAAAATAATAATATACAGGATGTGCCATTTAAAAAATTTGAGATTTTTCAATTTAAAATAGTCGAAATTCTTAAATTTATTTTGAACACCCTGTAGCATCTAACTCAAATTTCTTTACATATATCTTTTTTTTCGTCTCTATAGAACGCTCATACCAATTATGAGTATTCCACCTTCAGAAACAATGGCGCTACTGGCATTTTTTTACAAAACTGGAAACTAGTATTTTTTAAAAAAATTTTAGAATGTGCACCTTAACATTCCCTAAAACTATTGTATTTAACATTTTTTCGTCATTCCCGAAACAAATGAGATAATGAACTTTACTCTATCGTTGACTCACCCTGTACTTTCCTTGCAAACAGATTGCTCGAATCCATCAACTTTGAAAAAGATCTATAACAACATATATAGAAAGCAACCCCTTTAATCCCTTACCCCACCCCTTAACCCGTTACATATTTTGCTATAAATAACACGATTAAAATTTGTGTAGTACAACAACAAAAAAAACGTGTAAATATCTATACACTTCAAAAACGTAGAAAAGAATATATAACACGACATATAGGAAGCAACCTCCCCTCTAATCTCCTCCCCCACCCCTTTCGTCCCTTATATGTTTTACTCTAAATATTTATACATAAAATTTGCTTATTATTTAACAAAAAAAACAGGAAAAACTGCCACATTACTAGTAAAACCATTTACAATATATCGACCCCTACTCCTTTAGCCTGCAGCCATATTGTTCAAAAAACTATAGGCTTCACCTTCTTGTTTGATGTTATATATGTACCAAGTTTCAAATTGATATGGCAACAGACCGACAAACGGACGGAGAGACAGACACGCCGACGGAAATGAGTGACTACGTTTTTCGTGATGTAAGAACCCTCCCACGTGAAAAAAAGTGGAAAGCTGTAAGTGTTATTTTTTCACAAACATAAAACTTTGTTTTGGCAAAGAAGGTAAAATGCAAACAATTTTTATGTGATACCAACATGACACAAATAAAAGGTTCATTGTTTTTCATAAATTCTAACTATTTACTTACAAGTTTCTTTTCAATATACGATGCTTCACTTTTACTATGATGTGGGTCTGCTATATATGGGCTTTGTATTCCTACAGGTACCGATATCATTTTACTTAAATCCATTGTTTATAATACTATTATACCACAACTTTCCAAATGTATTTAAAATTTATTCAAACAATGTATTTTTAAAATACATATTTTATAAATAAATTTCATAACTTTTGACAGTTTTAAATGAATAGGACTATAAAACATACAAAATATATTTAATTCCAGTCCTTCCTGCTCTAAAAATATGAATCTGTGTTAAAATCACGACCGGGAAATTAATGTGGAATATTTATATTTTTTATATCTATTTTTAGATTTATGACTTTATTTTGGACGAAATCTGCATCGACACAAGAACAAAAAGGCAATTTTTAGGTGCACTAACTACCAAAGTTTAATAGTCTCTTTCACTTTTCGAATTAAAATCATTTATTTTTAGATTGAGTTTTATTTTCGCGGCATGTAACAAAATTTTATTTTGTATGTTTAAAAACGCTTTATTTATATTAATTTAAAGTTAATTTTTAAAATAATTCATGTTAAACATCAACAAAAGATGGTGATTTCGCACTGTGTTACTCTCTGTTACTATAGAATCGACTTATTTTCACGCGATACAATAAATTAAGGATATAATTACTGAAAACATATGATTGCTCGTCCAAAGATTGGCGGAAAACTAGCCTGAAATGATTTTCCTTCTGGTGTGATGCTGCGTTATTTTCAGGAATCACTCAGTCACCTAGTGGTGAGCTCCCGAGGTTCAAAGTCTTCCCGTTCAGGATGTCTATAGTCTGGGAACATTAAATTTTTTTTTTTCGAATGTGAAGCCTTTATAGTTATAACTCAGACTTTTAGGGTTAAGGATGATTTTATAAATAATACCTGGAATAAAATGGAATCTAATTTTAGCCGAGAAAAACAAAATACCAAAATACCCGGTTACAAATTTAGTTCTATGAAAACATTTCAGATTTACATTTTAAATATTTTCGATATTTTGTTTCCGTTCTTAAAAATCACTCTCCGAGATTTTTGTATATTTACATTTCATTCTATAAAACACAGAAAACATAGTTTCTAATTTCTGCCTATCTATGTTAGTATTCCATACGGAACCCTTATAAGATCACTTCGGCATCCGTCCGTCCTTCTATCTATCACACCCGATTTTCTCCGAAACTATTTGACATAGAAAGCTGAAATTTGGCACTAATATAGGAACTGATGGCCTCACCAGAGCCGTGTAGTTTTGAAAGTTAAACTTTGATTTAAGGGGTTAGTTTTGGAGAGTGAAATCGGAAGTAAAAAAAAAATTGACCAGGTCATCGAGTAGGGTGTTAAATGAAAGCTTGTAAAAAGACGATTTCAAACATATATATAATATAATAGTTGCGCACACTTATCTTTGTATTATTTTTAAAAAGGTGCTCGCTGTCCCCCCTCCCGTTTTATCTCGACAAGTATAGATCAAAAAACTTTGAAAAAATTATGGAAAGTTCTCTACAGGATGTAGATTGAACGAAAATTATTATAATTTATGTGGTATATAAAAAAAAATTGAAGTCATCAGTTTTCAGTAACGATCGGAAAAAAACTTTGTTTAAAAACTCATTTAGAATGTACTTTGTGTAGTCAGTGATCATTTTATACTTACGTACGGAACACTAATTGGGGAAGTCCAACTTGAACTTGGTCGGTTTTTTTAATATAGTTTGTAATAAGATAAAAAGTACCTATAGTTTTGGAGCGATATCACTGCAAGAAAATTTAAGGGAAGGGTGTGAAAAGCGTGGGGCGGTAAGTTTTGAATAGTTTCAGTAGCATTATTTGAACTGAATTTTTCCTTGTTAGAGGCAAGGTTAATGAGCATATTTTAAATATAATTATTTATATCAAAACATAGGACAGTTTTAAATAGTAAAACATGTGAAAAGAGGTTGTTAGTTCAAGCATGTTGGTTTTGGTTTCAGGGTTCAGGGAGTCAAGGAGTCAAGCGATCTGAAATGTGTTATATTTTCTTTATTTCCGATCTTAATGAAAACCGTATTTAGAGTTATGTGATTACAAAATGTCCTCAAAATAAATTTTTATTCACTTTATAACTTGCAATATCAAAGGAGGTACTAGGCAAATAAATTTATGATTTTTTGGTATATTTTTCAAACTACTTATTTCAGAGAATATTAAATATAATTGCCAACGCGTCGACGAGTATTACACACCATTAAGATCGGAAAGGAGAACCAGCATGCAGAAATTACCAGGCGAATAAGGCTGGCATGGGCAGCTTTTGGAAAACTATGGCATATCTTAAAAGGTACTACAATACCCATAAACCTAAAGAGAGAGAGAGAGAGAGAGACGAACCAAAATCACTGACATAACTCTCGAGGCGGCAAAGATAAAGTGGTGATGGGCAGGTCATATGGCCCAGAGAAATAGGAAGAAGTGTATATAGATATCCACAGAAACGATGGGTCGATGGTATAAGAGTAGTAGCAGTGGTTAAAGGTGACAAAAGACAGGAAAGCATGGAAGAGATTAGAAGAGACCTACGTCCAGAAGTGGACAGACTTAGGTTGAAAAGAATAATTGCCATTATTTTCGACTACTTCTGTCTAACTTTTCAGAGGATTTTTAGTTTCTGTTTTTAATTGACGATAGCATTTTCCAATGATTCATCATTATCGTATATTTTGTAGTAAGAAAGTTTTGTAAGAAACAGAAGAAATGGTAAGCGGAAGGGGAAATATCGGGAAAACATAGAGTGGCGGGTTCCTTTTGACTTAAAACTCCAATTGTTGTCAAAAAAATTTTACTAGTGATCATGTGTCTTAAAGTTCTACCAAACATACTGCATTTTTTTTTGTAATAATCATAAATTCTACTCAGTATATATCACCACTACACCAAACACTTTATTTTTGCACTCGACGCGCGTTTCGCTAACCATGTTAGCTTCATCAAGAGCGATGATTGACTGTCAATCATCGCTCCTGATGAAGCTAACATGGTTAGCGAAACGCGCGTCGAGTGCAAAAATAAAGTGTTTGGTGTAGTGGTGATATATACTGAGTAGTATCATTGTGCCAAAGATTCCACATTCCCAACTTAGATAATCATTAATTGTTAACTTTTAGAGCCTTACGTTTATGTAACTGCTAAGATGGCCTCTTGGTATAAATAATAAGTTCCTCATTTTTCATCTTCTGTTTCAATTTGTTCTAAAAATGTTGAATAACTTTGACGTGATAAGAAAGACTTGCAAGTGATCGTATTTTCTTACATACAGTCTGTCAAGTAAAAACGTGTCCCCGTTATGATTTTTGGTAGAAAATTCTTGCGATTCAACAAAAAATGGGCAGAAGGAACCTTTGTCTACGACGCGTTTTAGTAAAAGTATCAGTCGATTCTGAATTTTCGTCGAAATTAGGTAAAATCCAAAATGAGTCACTTAATTGTGCGTCGTTTCTTTGTTCCCATCCAAAAAAGCCTAAAATGACATATTCCGCGATCGTTTTAACGAGACAAAAAATGTCAATGACTAGTCAAAACGTTGCTGAGTCTGAAAGTCGAAAAAAGCCTTCACGGAACCCGAAATTGACTCTGCGCTAAAGAGCGGTAAAATTAAGAAAATTAGTTTTGAGTGTGTCCTATGATACCATTCGACATCTTCCATTCCGAAGCACGTTGAAGAAACCTTTGCTGGACAAAAATCACGTCTCGAAGCAGCTCGCTTGGGCCCACGATAAGATATTAGAATGGCTCTCAAATCGCCGGACGCCAACCCTATTGAAAACATTTCATCCCTTGTAAAGAGAAAGCTCAAAGGACTTTAATTCAGTTGTCTCGCGAGATTCGAAAAATCTAGGGATCATTGCCCGAGTATGCAGAAAATATGGTCGACAGCATGCCTCGAAGATGCGATTATTGATGCAGGAGGCGGTTAGATAACTTACGTAATTCCGCCGTTGTTAGCATACCAAAGAATGCATTGATGGCAAAAAATTCTCGAAACACATTTTTTCAGGAATGAGCGGTCACGTTCTTACTTGCCAGACCGGACTTAATTTTTTATGAATTCAAAACATTATTATGACTTGCTTGGCTAAAAATAATGCGTACTGTAAATATTAGACTTTATGTACCTGCTTTATTTAATCTGTTCAGCACCAACTATTACTCGTTTAAATTTAGATTATCACAATACAAAGGTGGTTGCTCACACAGCAACAACATCGATTTTTTCATTTAGCTTTTTGGCTCACTGATTTACCAAACAAATTGCGTCCGTTAGTCACATTAATGACCACTGAGTGAACTTTGTGACATTTAAAATAGCTTAAATTATTAAGTGTTTCATAATTCATATAAATGTGTCTAGTTTGACTAAATTCTTTAAATGTCATAGTTTATATCAGTTTAAGATAATTAAATATGCTAAGATGTATTAATACTTAAAAGAGACATATTCCAATTAATAACGTTTTAATTATTTGTTTTTCAAGTGAGTTTTGTTTTTCGGACAAATAGTTTTAGGGTCTCGAGCTCAAACAACAGAAAAAAAAGGCCAAGTACTAGTCGGACTTGCATATTTAGTGTTCCGTACTGTAATTGCTGAAGTATTCTATAAAATTCAGTCACACATTCATCTTCAATATAGGAATTACCAAGAATATTTGTTTAATTATAACCAATTATTTTGTCTCTGTACCTATCCGTTAGTAATGAGTCATCATGGAAATTTGTTTTATCTGTAATTGGCCAAATGCTTAAAGCAATAATGTACTGGAAAGTATATGAGTATAATACTGACTGCACCGAATACATATTAATATTTAATTGTTCTTAGTCTCGGTTAAACTTTCCACGAAAAAATCTCAAGTCAAATAAGTTTTTTATATATCAGATAAATTACACAGGCCAACATTTTTGAAACCCTGAGACTAGACTATACTTGTACGAAGGTTTTTGGTACACTGAATCGAAATCTGACCTCAGAATTGCTTCATCACATCAGGTTTCGAGATATCCTAACGTAAAAACCACGATTTTTAACTATAATCGAAATTATATTACACCGCAAATTAATTTTTCTCCGCAAAACTCGTTGAGACATCTGAAACTACTACTCTTACCCTTCAAAATGAATTTTGAATTTTTCAGATATTTTCTTTCTTCTTAGAGAAATCGTCCGTTGAAATTAATTATTTTGGCGTTTTCGTTACACCCATACCAAAAACAAGTTGATCCGACAGGCGATAGTAGTATAATTATATGATTCTTGGGACAATGAATTCAAATTCGTTTTCGGTTTAACCCCATCGAATCATGGTTTGTTCCTAACCTTAAGAAATTCAAAATGGCGGATCCGATATGGCGGGTCGGAATTCTGTGTCTAAATTACTATAAAACTTACATATGCCTTTTGAATTTTGATTCTATTAGGGTTTGAAAATGTATCAATTTTCACTCGACGCCTGAGGTTATGTGAGGTTTATTTGCCTTTATGCTTGTTTGGGGATTAAGAGTCTTTTATCAATGAAGTTTTGAAGAATGGAAGAAAAATTTTTTCGAACAAAAGTTGTATATTTTTGCTAGAGAAACATGATGCTGTCATAAGAAATATGGGTTCCCATTTAAAATAATCGGCCAAGTGCATGTCGAACTTGCGCAATTAGTGTTCCATACGTTGATTGCTTTTAAAATAAAAATTTTCATTACGGAAGTATAAAATGATCAATGACTTCACAAAACATATCCCAAATGAGTTTTCAACAAAGTTTTTTTTCCGATCTTTATTGAAAATTGATGACCTTGAAATGTTTGTTTTTTTCTATATACCAGACTCGTGATAATTTTCGTTCAATCTACACCCTGTAGAGAATATTCCAGAATTTTTTCAAAATTTATTGAACAGTACTTTTCGAGATAAGGTGGGGGGACAGCGGTTAATAACCACCTGCCATCTAAAAGACTGACTTTTCTTTTAGATGGCAGGTGGTTAATTAATTTTGATTTTTCAGCATCCAACGTTTTTAATGGCATCCCTGCTGTAAATGCCATGTTTTTATTTTAATATGTTAGTGAATAGTGGTTGTTTTATTTCAGTGTTGGTCTTTGTTATGGCGATTGTTATTTATGGTCATTCTTGTTAGATTAAATTGCATGCTACATTTTGTGCCCTGATGAAGGTCCCAACCTAGGACCGAAATATTGGCTAAATGAATATAGTATGAACATCCGTTGATGCCCTTTTGCCGAGTTCCCCAACTAGTTTCATAACTTAGGATTTTGTTAGATACGGCAACTTTTGCTTTCTCTCTCTTTATTACATATATATATATATATATATATATATATATATATATGTATGTATATATATATATATATATATATATATATATATATGTATATATATATATATATATATATATATATATATATATATATATATATATATATATATGTATATATATATATATATATATATATATATATATATATATATATATATATATATATATGTATATGTATATATATATATATATATATATATATATATATATATATATATATTGTAACCTGTGAAACTGTCCTCAGTTTGAGGCATCTTTTTTTGTACCCTGTGAGAAGTTGTTTGTCCCACGCTTGAGCGCAATTTTGTAACATTGGAACTTGCCCGCACGTTGTGGTGTCATTTTGTACCGTTTGAATATTGGATGCCCCAAGCTTGAGCACAATTTTCTTGCAGCCCCGCTTTAATTTCTGATAATGAATCGAGTGAATCCTGATTTTAAAAGAACTAAAGAAATTAAACACACACTAGCTCAGTTTTCCTTGGTAGAGAGATATGGGTAAGAGATAATTTTTGTACGTCTTTTTGGAATTTTTTTCTATTTTTAAAAAGCTTCAGTTGTACAAGTTTTTTTGGGCACCATTCATTTTAAAATAGAAAGGATCTAACTTCAGTTAAAAAAATGAAAAAATACTGAAGGGTTTTATGGGTATTACTAAAAAGAATTAGTCTAGTACAACTTATCCCGAAAAGAAAAATAGGTATTCAGTGAGACACTAGCTTTAATCAACAAAAAGAAAATTTATTCATGTTTTTAAAAATAAAAAGTTCTAACCTTTGCAGTTCTACAAAAAAATTCTAGCCTAACTAGTAGTTATTACATTTAAATTCTGAACTATGACTACCCCCCGAAGACGAAAAATAGTGCTTTTCACTTCACTTTTTAGTCTGTTTAAATTGCTGTTAAGGCACTACTCAGGGATATGTCTATTGAAGGATGTTTTGGTAACTTACTGTTCCTATTCCGGCTTCGATGGAACACGACCGATTTCACACTTTTCTAGTAGACACTTAGAGAGCCCACTACGGCTTTTCGTTAAGAAACTGGTGCTTTACTTAGCTCGCATGATGGTTGTTATGAGCCTTTACTGTAGCTCAGTCGAAGGAAGCCTACTTGGCGGCTCCGATGAAAATTAGCCTAACTGGTCGTTTCTCGGACCCTTAAATAAACCGTGCAAACTCTGCCGGTAATATGGCGACGCCGGAACCAAAACTGCGGATACACACATTTCACCAATCGCGGCGTAGCGGTAGATTCGGTCAGGAACCCGCACTGCACAGTATATACCGAACGTCTTGGAATCTCTGTTTAATATACCGTTCGATACAAAAATGAAAATAAGTAAAATTTGAAGTGAAAAATCAGTAACATTACATGGTCTTAAAATCTAGGAAAAAATGAATGTTACATTTACCCCCTTCCAAAAAGAAATAGACTACACTAGTCTATTAAACTTAGGCTACTTATGAAAAGGTACAAAGTGGTACACTATCACTTAATACTAAGGTCAGAACTTAAAAATAAAAGTACAAGCTTCGGACCTTACTACTAGACTTAATTCAATAAAGCACTAATATTAAGTACAATGAAAACCAAATGAAAATCTTTGCATGATCACAAGAATCTTATAACTAGACTTAACTTAATTAGACACTAAGGTTAAGTACATCAAAAAGCAAATAAAAATCCTTGCATGAACATAAGAAATACCTGTTCAAAGTAACAATCGCGGTCTTCTTATATAAAAGAATCAGCTCTATTATTGTTACCAAAACAAAAAATTATATCTTTGTCTAGACTCTTGTCTAAATCAAAAAAAGTGAACTGAAACAAAATATGAACACCCCCCTTAAAATATTTTAAGGATTGTCTGAAAATTTTCTATTTCAGCAAAAGAAATTTATAAAAATTCTTAAATAAAGAAAAAAAAATAAAAAAATGATTCTAGTGCAAACACTTACACTAAAAAGAAAAAGTCTTGTCAGACCATTTAGCACTAGGCCAAAAAAAAACATCTGGATAAATATCCAGACAAACGCTCGGGAAAAATCGCCATCCATGCTCTAGCTCATCGCTAAGAGAACATTCTAAATCTAGTATCACTACTAGTCGCACTCGGAAAATAATCGCACTCCATCGCGCAATGTCGATGTCCTAAGACATCTAGACATGCTAAAATCGCTAGGGAAAACGCTCTGGTTGATCGCCAGAAAACACGTCAGCTTATCGCCAACAAAACACTCTGGTATATCGCCAGAAAAAACTCGGATCCTCGCCAAGAAAACACTCGGTAAATAGTCCTCGACTACACAAAGCCTGCGTTCTAAAAGAACAATCTCGCCATTAACATAGTGAGCAGCTATAAAAGCTAACAATACCACTATAGGCACAATGAATAGCTATAAAAGCTAAAATTCACTCTAAACACAGTGAATAGCTATAAAAGCTAAAATTCACCAAACTGAATGATCCTGCTTCACAAAGCAATGTTCACTAAGAACAGAATGATTAGTCTGCGCACAACTAACATTCAAGGAAACATTCCCAACATAACTATATGAGACAGCAAATCTCGAAATAGGACCTCCCTAAAGTCATAATCCTAAATATAGGAGTCCATAAGCAAAACGACTCAAAATCTCGCATTTTGAGCATATGCCCTCAGGCAACCAACATACACCGAAATATATACAGAAATATGTACAGAAATATATACAGAAATACATACAGGAGTTCAAATCCCAAACTCTTGGTTATGATAACTCCATATCGAGCTTGGTGAAAGCTCTTAGCAAAAGCTAATTAAATCTTCGGCACATCGCACCAAAGTGACAAATCTGCCTAGAAACATGAGCCGGAAAATAACGCCCTCCGTCATTCTTCAGGGTGGCTATACAGAGATATAAAACTTAACCAGCATTGCGCTTCTCCAAGTTGCATGAAGAACCCTCGTGTACTGGTCTCGCCCTAGAACAACAACGAAAAACATTCAATCCATCCCACATAACAGGAGACAAACACCTCACCACGATATACTGAATGGTGGAGACAATAAAATACAGAATTGGTGACCCTGGTGTCCACCAACAAAAGGGAGTAGATTATAGCATCCACTAAACTGAAACGGTGTCTACCACACCACCATAAGTCAAAAAAATTTAATCAATAGGGTGTTCCGAAACACACTACTGCCAACAGCCTGTCACCACTAATAGGCTAATTGGAGCTGAGGTCGACTACAGTAGCTAGGCTCTCCTTTGGTTCAAATAGAAATAACCATTGGGTAACAAAACCCCTAAAGGTCCCAAAGGTCAAACGTTCACCCCCCATAGACTACCCTTCCAATCAGTCTGTTCCTCAGGAAGACTAACTCCCTGCCAAACGTCGTAACGGCATCTATTAGCACCCGGTGCATCACAGCCTGTAAAAACAGATAACTCATGGGATACAACCTAAAAGGTTTACAAGGTTGACTTAACCAAGCTTCTAACGAAATTTTAAAAAAACGAAAATAAGCTTAAAAAGCTACATGAAGCAAAAAATTTCTCAAATTTTCGGTGGCAACGCAACAAAACTTTTGAAGACGACAAGAGCTTTTCCAGCTTAATCAGAAACAAGAAGAAAACATCGTTGACAGCTAAAATATTCGATCATGGTGTTAATCGTCTCCCTAGACAATAGCCTCTAGAAGAAACTGCTACAGGTATCAGGCATAACCGTTTTCTGTCAGCCCAAACTTCTAGATTACCTCTTGGAAATCTAAAAATTCGGTTAGGAATCTTCCTTCACTGCGCTTAGCCTCTCTTGACAAGGTTCTCATCTCGGTATCAGATTTTGATCATTTCTTTGTGAAACGACTGTCTTAGTCTGCTCTCATCTCTTGTAAATGATCAGCCTTTAGTTCTCCTGCAGAACTTCAATTTTCTATCAATCTGATAGTAAACCGAAAAAACTCAACATACGCCTATGAGTCCATGCAAAAAAATTTTAAAAAAAATTAGTGACTCAAAGGTAACGTTTAAACGGCTCTGAAAAAAAATAGAAAATACCCTCAGTTTGTCAATTCAGAAGAAGATCTAAATCAAAATAATCCAAGTCTTAGACTTACTGGATAAACCAAAATCAATTTACTCTTAATTGCACCCAACATATACCACTAAGGTAACAAAAATACACCCACTCGGGTAACAAACTTTGAAATTGCTCTTAAAAATTTTGACTCTACATCACACTACACGAGCTACATCTTGCGCTTGTCCTAACTCAAGATCACCTTGGATTGCCTCTAATCAAAATTTCGCTTCCAAGTGTCAAGAACTGGATATTATTTGGGGTCATAAGCAAATCAAATCCCGCGACCACCGACATACCAGTCTTATGATATATCCTGAGTGTGACTCTTTCGCAAGCTCGCAACAGCTGAGTCGATGCTAAACATCAACTACAATCAACCTAAGTTTGGATATGATCAGTACCCAAAACCTTAGCATTAAACAACAAAAGTAAGCTATTCTCTGCTCAACTTTTATAACAGTCAAAAAAAACGAGGTCGTCACCTCTACAGAGCAACAAAAAATTTAAGCAATTAAGATAATGTAAATATAAATTATTCTTCTTCTGACAAACTTTCACTAGGGTTAGGTTCATTGAATGGTTTTAAGTCTTTAATATGCCATCGTCCTATTTTAGTCCCATCTAAATTAACTAAACCATAAACTAAATCTGAAATCTTTTCTCTAATCACGCAATGCACATACTTAGGTACCAACTTAGATGTGAATTTAGCTGCTGCACTGGAAAGAATTTTATTTTTTCGCCAAACGTGATCACCTATATTAAAGGCAAAATCCCTTTTTCTAAGGTTGTAAGACTTACTGTTCCGTTCATAAGCCTTATGTATCTTACTACGCACGTCGGTGAAAATATCTTTTAAACCTTTTAAATTTTCGGCGTACGCACCCCTGTTACCCGGAATTATTTCGCTGTCAACATTGACATCCAAATCTAAGTTTTTATAATACGATCCAGATAGAGGTATATGTCTGCCGTAAATTATCGTACCATGGATCTATACGATCTACATCAACTGTATCAATTCTTACGCCAATCTGTGCATTAAGACTGTTTTCGTCCGCTTTATGATCTGGGATTCTTGACAGAGCGTCAGGAATAACATTGTGGACTCCTTTTCTATGAATTAAATTAAACGTATGTTGTCTCAGCCTAATCGCCCAACGCGCTAGTTTGCCACTAGGGTTTTTAATAGAATTAAGCCACAATAAACTATAATGATCTGTTATGACCGTGAAAGGAACACCTTCTATGTAAGGTCGAAACTTTTCGATGTTAAAGAGTACTGCTAAACATTCTTTTTCAACAACCGAATAGTTACGTTCAGCCTTTGATAAAGTTCTACTGGCATACGCTATCACTCTTTCCTCACCATTGATTTTCTGTGTTAGGACGCCCCCTAAACCGGTATTAGAAGCATCACTAGAAATATAAAACTGTTGGGAGAAGTCTGGTTGGGATAAAATGGGAGCTGAAACCAATAGCTCTTTAATCTTTATAAAAGATCTTTCTGCTGCGTTTGTCCAATCTATCGATTGTCCTTTTTTTCGTCCTTTCAAAAGATCATTAATAGGCGACAACAGGGTAGAAAAATTCTCAATATAAAACGTCTGTACCATGAACACATTCCTACGAAACGCTTGACTTCCGTAGTATTAGTAGGTCTCGCATAATTAACCATGCTAGCTACTTTATCCGGATCGGTACGCAAGGAATTTGAGCCTACAATATAGCCTAAAAACTTTAGAGAAGTTTTAAAAAAAATCACATTTGCTCAAATTTATCGTCAGTCCGGCCTCTTTCAATTTATCTTTTACTTCTTTAAGTAAGCGAATATGCGATTCGAAGTCTTCCGATGTTACTAAAATATCATCGAGATAGGTAAAAAATATGTGGCTCATATTTCGGACCAAATATAGCGTCCACTAAACGTTGCTGAGTTTGAGCAGCGTTCTTTAGACCAAACGGCATAGTGACGAACTGAAATAGACCTCGGCCTACTACTGCAAAAGCGGTCTTTTCCTTAGAGGATTTGTCCAAAGGAATTTGCCAGAAAGCCTTTCTAAGATCTATCGAGGATACATACTTAGCATTCCTGAGTGATGTCAAAATTCTGTCGATGTTCGGTAATGGATAGTTATCAAATTTGCTGACCTCGTTGAGCTTTCTACCGTCAAAGCATAGACGATATCACTCCGAGTTTCAACATTTCGTCTAACTCCTTACAAAATTCTGTCGGTGTTCGGTAATGGATAGTTATCAAATTTGCTGACCTCGTTGAGCTTTCTTCCGTCAAGGCATAGACGATTTCACTCCGAGTTTCAACATTTCGTCTAACTCCTTATTCAATACTTTTGACATGTTCGGAGACATGGCGATGCGCCTTGTCTTTACAGGATTGGCATCAGCCGTATCTATAGACATGGTGATTTTATTCGTTCGGCCTAACCTATCTTTACTACTTATTTCTTTGAAAGAGCTTATTACTTTTTCTGCCTTCAAGCGTTCCGTCCGCGAGAGATCATCTAGGGTACATAGACGCGAGAAAAGGTTTTCTAAAGAACTTTCTGAATAACAATCTTTTAAAACTTGTATGAGAGTTGACTTCTAGGGACTGTGGATACCACGAATTATCTTTAAAATTTAGAAAAATTCCGAATTTTTGTGCAAAATCACATCCTAAAACCAAAGTATGTGATAGAGAAGGTACTACTAGAGCAGAGATTACTAAACAATGACCATTGTAGACTAGCGGCAACTCAACCGTACCTAAAACTTTTAGACGGCTGCCATCTGCAGTGGTAACACTTCTATTTTTGACATGGCATATTTTTATACTTAAACGACTTAAAATTTTAATACCATTCTGACCTATAACGGAGGCATTTGCACCAGAGTCAAATAAAGCCGAGAAATGGGCACCTAATAGATTTATCTCGATATGCGGTCTGTTATCTGAATATTTATGCACGAATAAAGGAGACATGTGACCATTTGGAGAAGCAGGAGTTTTAACTTGAGGAGAATTTTTATTAGACTTAAAAAAATCAGAAACTTTTTGTAACTATTTAGTCCTACCTGATCTATTGGAATATTTCTTTACTTAAGATCCTCGTTAGAATCTTTTCTTTTATCCGCGACCGGACGTTCTGAGAAAGTACGACGGATTTTCAGTTCATAGTCTAACTCATATTCCAGTAGGTGATTGACTTTAAAATCGAAGGCTTCCATGATAAATGTATAAAATTTAAAAGAATTGTTTAAAAAATCGTAAAAAATATTTCTCCTGTGCTCCCAATAGTCTAAATAAAATCATGTAAAAACAACTAAAATATGTAAACTTCTTTACCAATCATTTAAAAAAATCTTCAACAATTTCAAAAAAAATTTCTAAGTATTATCTTCTATTAAAATTCTTTTACCAAATATGTTAAGAATTTCTCAACAAAAAAATCTCCAAATACCGTTTCGTATCAGCAAAGTATTTTTAATATTCATGCAAAACATCGGTGAGAAAAAAACGTACATTTTTTTTTCCCTCGGTTATCCGCAAAGTAAATCTAACACTGCAAAAATTAAAGTAGACCAGCACATCCGCTAATCTGAACTATAAAGGTAGCTTTTAAGGAAAAAGCAGGGATCTCTTATCTTAGAGTCAATTAACAAAATTCAAATATCTATACCACCATCAGATAAATTGAAATAAATAATTCTACAAATTTCCTGCTTTTGTCTTATTGCTATAGTGTAGTTTCGTTTAATAAATATTATGAAATAAAAATATCTGAAAAGTTAGAGCTTTTACTTTGTTCGAAAGCTAGTACACTGAACCCTTTTTTAAAAAATAAAATTCCAAAAGCCCCGCGTTGACAGCGCTATTTTGTAACCTGTGAAACTGTCCTCAGTTTGAGGCATCTTTTTTTGTACCCTGTGAGAAGTTGTTTGTCCCACGCTTGAGCGCAATTTTGTAACATTGGAACTTGCCCGCACGTTGTGGTGTCATTTTGTACCGTTTGAATATTGGATGCCCCAAGCTTGAGCACAATTTTCTTGCAGCCCCGCTTTAATTTCTGATAATGAATCGAGTGAATCCTGATTTTAAAAGAACTAAAGAAATTAAACACACACTAGCTCAGTTTTCCTTGGTAGAGAGATATGGGTAAGAGATAATTTTTGTACGTCTTTTTGGAATTTTTTTCTATTTTTAAAAAGCTTCAGTTGTACAAGTTTTTTTGGGCACCATTCATTTTAAAATAGAAAGGATCTAACTTCAGTTAAAAAAATGAAAAAATACTGAAGGGTTTTATGGGTATTACTAAAAAGAATTAGTCTAGTACAACTTATCCCGAAAAGAAAAATAGGTATTCAGTGAGACACTAGCTTTAATCAACAAAAAGAAAATTTATTCATGTTTTTAAAAAATAAAAAGTTCTAACCTTTGCAGTTCTACAAAAAAATTCTAGCCTAACTAGTAGTTATTACATTTAAATTCTGAACTATGACTACCCCCGAAGACGAAAAATAGTGCTTTTCACTTCACTTTTTAGTCTGTTTAAATTGCTGTTAAGGCACTACTCAGGGATATGTCTATTGAAGGATGTTTTGGTAACTTACTGTTCCTATTCCGGCTTCGATGGAACACGACCGATTTCACACTTTTCTAGTAGACACTTAGAGAGCCCACTACGGCTTTTCGTTAAGAAACTGGTGCTTTACTTAGCTCGCATGATGGTTGTTATGAGCCTTTACTGTAGCTCAGTCGAAGGAAGCCTACTTGGCGGCTCCGATGAAAATTAGCCTAACTGGTCGTTTCTCGGACCCTTAAATAAACCGTGCAAACTCTGCCGGTAATATGGCGACGCCGGAACCAAAACTGCGGATACACACATTTCACCAATCGCGGCGTAGCGGTAGATTCGGTCAGGAACCCGCACTGCACAGTATATACCGAACGTCTTGGAATCTCTGTTTAATATACCGTTCGATACAAAAACGAAAATAAGTACAATTTGAAGTGAAAAATCAGTAACATTACATGGTCTTAAAATCTAGGAAAAAATGAATGTTACAATATATATATATATATATATATATATATATATATATATATATATATATATATATATATATATATATATATTATATATATATATATATATATATATATATATATATATATATGTATATATATATATATATATATATATATATATATATATATATATATATATATATATATATATATATATATATAGTATATATATATATATATATATATAATATAAATATATATATATATATATATATATATATATATATATATATATATATATGTATATATATATATATATATATATATATATATATATATATATATATATATATATATATATATATATATATATATATATATATATATATATATATATATATTTGAACTCATCTTTTTACAAGCTTTCATTTGACATCCCACTCGATAAACTGGTAAAAAAAAAAAATTTCACTTCCGATTTCACCCCCCAAAACTAACCCCTTATGTCAAAATTTAACTTTTAAAACTACACGGCCCTAATGAGGCCATTAATTCCTATATTAGTGCCAAATAGTTTCGGAGAAAATCAGACGGAGAGACAGACAGACGGACACCGAAGTGATCTTTTAAGTGTTCCGTACGGAACACTAAAAATCAAGGTTGATCTTGAAATTGCCTTTAAAATGATCTTTCAAGGTCATCACAATTATATCATTTTTGTCCCTTCAAAACCCTTCAAGTTTTATCTGAAACTTTTTTTACCAAAAGTTGCTATAAAAAAATTATGAAACCTGTTACATTAAAATGGGACACCATATATATTAACAAATAAACAATGTTGCTACTAGAAAGATGATTTCTCCGAGAAGAAATAAGATATCTGAAAAATTCAAAATGCATTTTGATGGGGAAGAGTAGGACTTTCATATGCCGCAACGAGAAAAATTAATTTGCGGTGTAATATAATCCCGAATACAGCGAAAACCAGTGCTTTTTGCATCTTTAGGTTAGGATATCTCGAAAACCTGATGTGATGGAGCAATTTTGAGGTCGGATTCGGATTGAACGCCTCATAAAAACCCTTGGGAAGGTATACTATGGTCTCAGGGTCTGGAGTTTCGTCCAATTTTATCGGCCTGTGTTATCAAACGTAATGAACTCGTGATAATTTTCGCTCAATCTACACTTTATGGAGCATTTTCCAGAATTTTTTGATCAGTACTCTTAGGGATAGGGTGGGGAGAGAGCGATTTTGGCCATTTTTTAAAACTAAAATAAAGACAACTTTGCGCGAGTATTACAACATATATATTTTTGAACTTGTGTTTTCACAAGCTTTCATTTGACACCCCACTCGATGACCTTGCAAAAATATTTTTTTCACTTTCCATTTCGCCCCCCCCCCCCATAACTTACCCATTTAGTGTTCAAAACTACACGGCTCTGACTGGGCCATCAATTCCTATATTTGTACCAAATTTCAACTTTTCATGTCAAATAGTTTCAGAGAAAATCGGATGTGACAGACACACAGACAGACAGAAGTGATTCCATAAGTGTTCCGCATGGAACACTAAAAAGAGTGTGTATATCTACTGATGAATATTAAGGCCAATTTTTCCCGATAGGTTCTTATGAAGTACTAGTTATTATTTATGAGTTGAATACAATCCGCTTGTTAGTAAAACTCAAATTATTGATTACTTACTATACAAAGATAAAGTTGTTTTTGTAAAAATGTTTCGGAAGACATAAATGCAGCCGTTTTCATTTTTAGATGTTTTATATTGCAAAATTGATTTTTTATGAAATCGAAATGAGAAAATGTAGTTTTGGTTCACATCTGGAGCAGTGTATTGAAAAAAAGTTGTCTTATTTTCTCATCTAAGTTGGGAATGTGGAATCTTTGGCACAATGATACTACTCAGTATATATCACCACTGCACCAAACACTTTATTTTTGCACTCGACGCGCGTTTCGCTAACCATGTTAGCTTCATCAGGAGCGCTCCTGATGAAGCTAACATGGTTAGCGAAACGTGCGTCAAGTGCAAAAATAAAATGTTTGGTGTAGTGGTGATATATACTGAGTAGTTATTTTCTCATATATCTCAGGTTATAAAGGAGATATTTGGTTTCGAATCTATTCCAAAACTTACATTTTAGAGCAGTAGCAGGAATGCTTGAGAAGAAAGCCGAAGAGAGCACGCTGTCGACTTAAAGTGTACAATTTTATTTGTATATTTATACTGTTTGTTTAGCAATGTTAAATTACTATAGATTTATGAAGTTAATACGACTATTGTTTATTGTATTTCCATTATCTTGCAGTTGTAATAACCAGTCACCTTTATGGACACACACCTCTCTAGAAAATTAGTTTTTTAACTACTCGTTTTATAACTATAAGATAGCAATTACGTTTTGACACATTTTAAAAGAAGTAAGTACGTCTCCGCATCATCATACACATTTAATATATCCGTAGTTTTCGTTAGTTACCAAACCGAATGAAAAATTTTAAATTCTATTTTGACTTTTGAAATTGTCATTTAAAACTCAGACCGCCGACACTGAATTGACAGCCGATTGAATCGTATGAATATTCTTGACGTCGCGTTGATCACATGACTGCAAAGATCCATTGATTAGACTTTAGTTACAAACCGTTGAAAATAAGCTTTGACTTTTTTAATTTCTACCCCGTTACAGATCTAGGGTCACTCGGAGTAAACAGGGCGTAATAATATTTCTATTTTAGATATCGGGTTAGTTATTTATACGTACAGTTTGTCAAGTAAGAACGTGTCCGCGATAATTCATTTTTGGTAGATGCGATCCTAGCGATTCAACAAGAAATCGATAGAGGGAACCTCTGTCTACGATGCATTTTAGTAAAAATATCAGTCGCCTCCAAACTTTCGTCATAATCACATAAAATCCACGCTTGTTTGCGCGTTGGTTCGGGGCAGTCTTTCTTTGTTCCCATCTAAAGGGGCCTAAAACGACATATTTAGTGGCCGCTAAATATATTAAAAAGTCGGTATCGTTTGTGAAGAAGTGTGTATATCATTTTGACGAAAAATGTCGACCACTCGATAGGCAAGGTCACTCCGAAAGTCGAAAAACGAATTATTTTCACGGGGCCCGAAATTGACGCAGCCTCAAGGAGCGCTAAAATTAAGAAAATTGGGTTTGAATGTATCACATGAGACCATTCGACAACATCCTCGTGCTCATGATGTCAAATTCCGAAGCATGTTGAAGAAACCTTTGTTGGGCGAAAATCATGTCGCGAAGTATTTCGCTCGGGCACACAATAAGATACTAGAATGGCCATCACAATCACCAAACGCCAACCCTATTGAAAACGTTTAGTAGAGTGCAAAAAATCTCGTCGACAGCATGCCTAGAAGATGCCAGGTAATTATCGATGAGGAGGCGATTGGACAACTTACCAAGGTAATTGAGCCATTGATAGAACATCAAAGAATACACTGATGGCAAAAAATGTTCTCGAAACACATTTTTTCAAGAATATGAGCGGTCATGTTCTTACTTAACAGACTGTAGGTACTCTTCACTGTCACCCTTAAGGATGGTTTCGACTATTTTACAATTACTCATTTATAAACTAAAATACTTATTTCAGGAACGCGTAAATGACTTGATATGTGATGACGTATCTAGAGTACAATATTTAAAGAAAAAAAATCTAAAATAGATCTGTAAACAAAATTTTGTATATTCCTCATCTATGAGAATGAATTTAAATAAAAAGATAATTTTTTACAGTTCAAGAAGTGGCGGGATGGTATATGGTGGCGGGCATTGGATGGATGACGACAGCTGCAAATAGATTGAGATGGAAATTCAGAGGGAAGCCCTACATCTAACATTGGATATAACCAGGCTTACAGTGATAGTAGAGAAGTTAAAGGGGCGGAGGCGAAGACGAGAGCATTATGGAATATATTGTGTTTTACAGCTTTTCGAGATTCTTGGAGTAAAAATTATATGACATTTTTTATTATTTCCGCTTATAATAGAAACAGTAGTACACATATATCCTTAAGGCTTGCTCGCATTTTTGATGATTAATTTAAAGTATCTATTAACTAAGATATTGAGTTGTAATACCTGAAGTTATTACTTAATGTGATTGTAGTCAAACTCAATACTTATTATATAATTGTATGTACTCGTATTAGACATTGGAATAAAAACATGCTGAAAACTAATAGCTACAGGACAAATTCAGGTGATATTACCTAATTTATCAGAGTTGTTTTTTCGATGCAAGATGGAAAGGTACAAATATTAAGAAGAAAACAGTACTAGAATACTAGAATAATTTTGCTGAGTAATCGACAGTTATCGTGTGCATCTTGTATATGCCTTTTAAGTGCAATAATAGTACAAGTACTATCCGATATCAAGTACATAAATAAAAGATTTATCTTTATCAAGTTATTTTCTAAGGCCATTACGCAGAAACAATGATTACAAAACACATTATCTACTACGAACATTAATAACTAGTTAGCCTAGACCACTTCTCATTGTCAGAAGCAAATACAGGTAAAATGAGAATTAGTTTGACGTATAGTATATTCGCACATAAAAGTTTTGAAGAAGATATGACCGACAAAGATTGTGAATTCTATAAAATCGAATATCGATCTGCTATAAGGAACTTTTTTAAAAATACTGTCCACTAAAAAATTTACGCTTACCAAATTGAAGAAACAAAGTCTTTTCTACGCCACTCCGTTTCTGCGTCTACTCCAGAGAATTAATGTTGGGGCCTGGAATCGACGAATTCAGCTGAAACGTATAGTAGAAACGTAACAACGTAAACATTTCATACAAATTTGTTTTCACATGGTCCATTCTGAATAGGGTATAAGAGAATGATCAGCTAAATGGATCCCTAAATTCTGAACGCCGAACAAAAACGAGTGATAGTCAACATCAAAGTTGATTTCTATCCGTTTTGAAAAAGCTTTAGCTAAGTTTTTGGATTTAACTGTCGATGAAATGTGGATCCATCTAGAAATAAAGGAACAGTCGAAGGAGTAAAAAACAGGCTGCCTCATCTTGCCCGAAAAAATTTACAGAAATCAGCAGGAAAAGTTCTACTTGGGTCAGGAATAGTTCTTACAGATTAGTTGGAATACAGTAAAACAGTAACTGTTTTTCATTATTAACTGGACTTCGCCAAAAATTATGGGAAAACGCCGAGGAAAAGTGTCTAAAAGAATGATATTTTTGCAAAACAATACAACTCACAAATCGCTGGTAGTTTTACAAAAAAAAAAACGAATTAGACGAATAGTAATAGTCTCCGCTCCCTAGCACAATTTTAAAAAAACATCAGGAAAAAAATCACGGAAACGACAACCTTTGATAAATAATTTTTCCGAATTGTTTAAAACATAACGACTTACATATAAATAAAATCATTTTAAAGGAATAGTGTTTCAAGTTAGTTTTATAGTTTGATATACCCTGAAACTTTCTTTTATCAATTTATTTTTTTTATAACAAATATTTTAAAATTAAATTTTTAATTGGACTCCTTGTACTATCACCCCCCCTAAAAGTGATAGTCCAGATTTGAAGCACCTAAATTATCGTATTACTCTGAAGTCATGCTTTCATCCATCTAGATATGTGGCAAGAAAGAATTTTTAGTGTTTCGTACAGAACTTATAAGATCCCTTCGGTGTCTGTCCGTCTGTCACACCCGATTTCCTCCGAAACTATTTGACATAGGAAGTTGAAATTTGGCAATATTAGAGGAATTGATGGCCTCATCAGAGCCGTTTAGTTTTGAAAGTTAAATTTTGACTTAAGGGGTTAGTTTTTAGGGGTGGAATCGGAAATGAAAAATAATGTAATACTTGCGCACACATTTCTTTGTATTATTTTTAAAAAATTGCAAAAAAACGCTGCCCCCCCCCGCATCTCGAAAAGTACTAATCAAAAAATTTTGAACAATATTCCTTACAGAATGTAGATTGAACCAAAATTATCACGAGTGCATTAACTTTAATAATTTATCTGGTATATAAAAAAAAAATTCAAGGTCATCAGTTTTCAGTAATGATCGGAAAAACACTTTCTTGAAAACTCATTTGGGGTATGTTTTGTGAAGTCATTGATCATTTTATACCTCTGTAACAATTTTTTTTATTTTTAAAGCAATTAACGTGCACGATTTGCGCAAGTTCGATTTGCACTTGGCCGGTTATTTATTTTCAAATGGCTATCTAGGAAAATATTTGTTAGACATATTTATTTACCTAAATTCCGTATTATTTACTAACAGTAATCGATTCTGAAAACTATTTCAACAAGAATATATTGATTCTGTAATCAATAAATTTCTTGTAAAATAACAATAAAGTGTGAAAATTTTAAATTTCAACAATAAATAGATTCCGGTTTTTTAACCTTCCACTTAATTTTTAGCACATAATAAACATAACAAATTGTTAGCGCATAAGTTTATTTAGTCAAACAACTATTTTTTTTATAAATGGTATATCCAAAATAAAAAACAGCTTAATGACATATGTTAAAACATTAAGAGAGGACTTGTTATTTCATTAAAATTTAAAAAAATAAACGTAGACTGCAGTTCGCACTAGAGTTATCAATAACACAGGGGAACAGCTGTTTTGGTGTCGAGGTTTTTTGAGCTGATTCTATATCAATTTGATGTCCTGAATTCAAATAACGTATTCATTTGTACCTAGGAGCTCAAATTTTTAAGATATACAATTTTAGAGAAATATAAGTTACATTATTGTAACTCAAATCCGTAAGTGTAGTAAACAAAAGTAGATACGAAATTTTTATTTTAGTTATACAAAATACAATATTATGTCGTACTTACAAACAAAAAAAAAACATTGAAGAAATGAAATAGTCACTCAACACTTGGAAAGCTTCTTTTCCGCGACATTCTTGAATGTTTTTTTAAACAGTCCCTTTTTAAACTCCAGCAGTAATCTGCCATCATGTGCATGTCCCATCTTCCTTGGTAGCGGTCCTCCATAACCTTAATATCTTGGTGAAATCTTTCACCTTGTTCCTCACTCATGTCTCCTAAATTTTCTGGAAAACGGTCTAAGTGGCTGTGTAAATAGTGTATTTTAATACTCATATTGCACCCTAAGGATTTGAAAGTATTAAGCATCTTGTTAACCATTTCAACATAGTTTTGAGCTTTATGTTTGCCTAGAAAATTTTCTACAACTGCAACAAATGATGTCCAAGCTTCTCGTTCAACTTGATTCATTGAATTTATGAAGGCAGGATCCTTAATTAATTGTCTTATTTGTGGGCCGTCAAATATCCCTGCTTTGAGTTTTTCTGTGCTCAACTGATGCATTTTTACCCCTACATATGCAAAACAAGACCCATTCTTATCAAGAGCCTTTACAAATTGCTTCATTAAGCCCAACTTTATATGTAACGGAGGAAGTATGATTTTTTCTCTTTCAACCAAAGCGTCGTTAATGACATTCTTTTCCCCAACGTCCATGTTTTCTCTCTGAGGCCAATCTTTTCTAACCCAGTGGTGTGTTTTGTCCCTACTATCCCAGAGGCACAAGAAACACGGATATTTCGTGTAACCACTTTGCTGCCCAAGAAGATAGTTTACCATTTTTAAGTCTACACAAATCATCCATTGATGTTCGTAATACTTTATCTTCTGCAAGACCAAAGCTATGGTATTATATTCTTTTTTCAGTTTCGTTGAGTGAGCTAGTGGTATTGAACCATATTTATTCCCATTATGTAGAAGGACACATTTTAAACTTCGCTTTGAACTGTCAATAAATAGGCGCCAATCATCTGGAATATATTCAGAAAGTCCCATTTCTTTCATGAGTCCCCTAATTTCGTGACAAAATACAAGATTGTCTTCTTGAGAAAAGAATGGTAGCAGATCTTTTTCTCTTGTACGGTAAAAGGTAATTTTGGTTCCTTGTTCCAGTAAATTTTTGTCGTTCAACCTAGAAGCCAGTACTTCAGAAGCTTTTTTCGATAAATTGAGATCCCTGGTGAGATCATTTAATTCATTTTGATTGAAGCGTTGAGGAACTGATGACGTCCCCTCATAGTCACTGTTAGTTTCATTAGCATCAGAACTTTTATTAGCATCAGAAGAGCGATCAGAGGGAAAATATTGGTCATCAGAGATATGTGGTAGCTGATGAAATATTAGAATCGGTATTTCATCTGAGTGCGGGATAGGGCGTATTGCCGAGTCTAAATTGGGATAAGTCCACTTACTGCGGTTATTTCGATTGATTCCATTAGTATTTACTAAACAGAAATAACAATCATTGAAGTGGTTTTTTGGTTCTCTCCAAACCATTGGTACGCCGAATTTTAGACATTTTCTTTTCCCGGTAGTCCACTGCCGTAAATGCTCTGTACAAGTTTTACATACGAGATGCGGGACCCACGTTCTGTCCTGATCACCAAGCTTAACTCCAAAGTATCCAAGATACGCTCGCTTTACAAAGTCAGTAATAGTTTGTCTGTTTTGTTGAAACATGTATTCTCCGCATATATAGCAAAACACATCAGGTTGATTTACACAACTTCTTCTTGAACTGGAACCTGAACTCATTTTAATTCTGTTCAATAACACAAAAACACTCTTTTTTTAACATAAAATAACACACCGAATTCAATCTACTCTCATTAGTAAGAACGCACAAACTGACGAGACTTACCCGAGTTAGGTGATTAAAAGGGTCAGTTCAGGTACCTGATAGGCAATGGTTCCACTATTTATAGATTTACCTGGAATTTACTCAATTACAGACTGACAATAAAACCATTGTACCCCACATTAATGAATATATAATAATTTTAGAACTCTCATAAATGAATATACAGAATAAAAACCACATTGGTAGATAAGTTGATGTATCTAAAAAAGTAGAGCTGATAGAGAAAAACGGATTGCATGTATAGATTTAGCGTCCCAAATATAGTTAAAATCAGCTATAAAATCCCAGGCACCAAAACAAAAATATTTTTTTGTTGCCCTGTGTAATATTACATATTTATTCAGTACAGTAGAAAAAGGCGGTAGGCAAGACCTTTAAAAGCAACAGCTCTTTTGCGTATTTGATCAGACCAAGACGTGCTGTTGGAAAAAAAGGATGTAAGCTTCCTGGTCAACCAAAATGACATCAGAAACCTCCTGAGAGAAGTCAGATGAGTCGTCAGAGCTGAAACAAGCGCGTAACCAAGAAAAACTGTAAAAATATTCCATGAGTTCTTCCCACCTAACAGATTTGTAGTAGTCCCAAATCTTTTACGGTTTAGGCGTCGCTCTGTTGGTAGAACACTCAATATCGACGCTACTTTACGGGCAGAAGAACCTAGCAGAGGATTTATGATGACAGTGTAAATCTCTGGATTATTGGGTAAAAATGGGTCACGTCTCTAGCCTCATATTTTTATACAGGGGTATTTTACGCAAAAGCTTGTGATCCTTTATTGTTGAAAACGTTCTAAAATATCAGAAAATCAACTTACGACGTGTAAGTTTCAATAAGAGGAATGTTAAGTAACAAGAACCTCTAATTTAAGTAATTTGGAAAATATTCATTATCCAGTAATTCTTTAGCAAATATAAATGGCGAAGAAAATCCCGTTATGGTGAGCCATTAACCAAAAAAATATTGGAGCTACATCCATGCCCCAAACCCTTTATATCGCTTATTTCAAAAAGAGTTATGTATAAAATTAACATTTTTGTAACCAAAAACTGGTAAAAGTTGAATAACGCTATCGATTTTTTAGATCACCCGTAATCACACCTTAGTCTCCATTACGTATTAATTTTGGTAAAATTGTAAATAATAAAAAAATTGGTTTTCAGCCTCTTAGACTTTAAAAATACTGACATAACATAATTTTTACTTGGCTACAAATATTTATACTCAAAATCTGCTAATTTTCTGAGACTGATTAATTATATTAATACTTTACAAAATTTATTTACTACCTCCTTTTTCCTCGACTCCAAGAATCAGATAAATGATATATTCAAAGTAACCCTACTAACCTCACCCTCATCCCCAGCCTATATAACCTTACATAAATAATTGGAAATAATGGAAAGCTAAGACAATTCCTCAACTCTTAAAACCCTTAAAAGTACATATAACATATACATACGGATCAATCCCTCTAATCCAGTCCCTCACATTTTCAGCCCCTTATAATATATGTGTAACTGTAAATGTTAATACCTAATATTTTCATAATAGTGGTAAAAATACACAAAATTTATTGATCATCTTCATCTAAAGTGATACCACTCGAACACTATAGATTCTACTCCTACTTTAGGTCATATCTGTATACCAAATTTAAGATCGATATCTTATTTCGTTCGAGTGTTATTGAGCCAAAAAACGGACTGACAGACCGACAGAACTGAGAGACAAAAATTCAAAAATCTTGGAGGATGATTTTTTTTTCAGATACAATACTTCCCTTTACCAAAGAAAGTAAAAAAAGGTTAAAACGTAATATCATTAAACATTGTCACCGTATTAGGAAGTTGTACACATACTATAATATCACTAATATCACTAAACAGTAATTGTGATTGTAAATTAGTTTATCCGGCACCATAAAATCCATTGAATATTTTTCCATTGTAATTCGCAAAATATAATTAACTTGAATATAAGTAATTTATTCAGTTCTAATCAATGGTTTCACAAACTCTCCTATATCAGCTCATTACAAAATATAAAGTCAGAAATGTAAGTGGAACGATAACAAGAACTATTAAAAGCATTCTTTATCTCTATTCTCTGTTTGGTGTATTTCTCACTCTATCTCCTTCTCAATTAATTTTGAGACAAAACAAAATTTGAAACGAGAACCTGAGTTTGACGGTCTAGCGGCTCTCCTCTAAGTACTCATATGTTATTACCAACAAGGCAATCCTTAGAATCATAAGTTTTTTCATTACAAACAACTATTAATTACTAGGCATAAGCCACAGCATATCCTATATATATATATATATATATATATATATATATATATATATATATATATATATATATATATATATATATATATATATAAATATATATATATATATATATATATATATATATATATATATATATATATATATATACGAGTATATATATATATATATATATATATATATATATATATATATATATATATATATATATATATACCCAAGCCTTGAAGAGTTTAGACAAAAACAAGGACATTATTATATTTCCGGCAGATAAAGACAACGCAACGATTGTGAAGGACACAACAGACCACAAAACTAAAATGAAAGGCCTAGTAAATCACTCATCTTATAAGCCAATATCTCAAGATCCCCAACATCCTTAGAAAAGACTACCGCAAAAAAAATCAACGAATCACTTATAGATCCTGAAAATTAACAAACCTAACATCTCTCCACGACCTACTGTAAATGCGTGCAGCTCGTCTCCCGACAAACTTGGAAAGCACCTAGCGAGCTTATTACAACCAGAACAAGCCGATTCACACGTCAAAAACTCTGAACACTTCACGCAGATTCTCCACACCTTGAATATCGAAGAGGACAATATAAGAGTTGTCAAATATTCTCCAAACTTAAAATGGATTTTTCTCAAAACTATATTTTCTCAAATGACGTAATCATTAATTCAAAAAACGGGTCAAGTGCAAGTTGGACTTGCACTATTGCGGTTCCGCTCCTTTAAAATAAAAATGTTTGTTACGGAGGTATAAAATGATCAGTGACTTCATAAAGCACACCCCAAACGAATTTTCAATAAAAGAAATGAGACTCCAGAATACAAGCATGTTTAGTCAGATACTGAGTCAGCAGGCTAATCAGACGAACCAGAATAAAGCAAAAAGTTCCTGACATGTATATATCTTAAGATTCAATATGTATTTTCACGTTTTTTTCTTAGTAAATAATGTATAATAGTTTTCTTTTTTTTTTCTTTATGGGTGTAGCACACGTGCTGTAGGAAAATCCCTAAAGCGCTACAGGAGCGACATGTGTGATTCACGTTGTTCTTGAATCGCTGTAAATTGTGGGAACACAGTCCTAGGCAAATCATTCCAAAGGGATGATGTTCTCCATATAAAAGACTGCTTGAAAAGCGTTGTACGAGGAGTAACAAGCTGAACCTCATTAGGTAGGAAGTATTAGCGCGACGTGTATTTCTACCATGCACCGCTCTGGGAGGAATTAAGCGGGCTACATCCTTCGAACACTTTCCATGAAAATACTTGTAGAATAGACTCAAGTCACCAACCGTTCTTCGATGTTCCAACGAATCAAGACCGCCGATCAGTTCCGGGTCTCCAATTAGACGAACAGCTCTTCTTTGAATAGAATCCAAAATATGCAGTGTATGTTTGGGAGCGGAGCCCCAAATATGAGAGCAGTATTCCAGAGTTGGTCGAATTTGAGCTTTGTAAAGAATTAACAGTTGTTGTGGTGTAAAAAGCTTTCTGGTTCGAAATAATATTTCCAACTTTTGAGAAGCTGTTCTTGCTATGCCTGCAACATGTTCATGCCAGGACATATTTACTCCCAAATTAACGCCCAACAAATTGAGTGGCGATGTTAGAGGAATGGAGTACCCCGACATAACTATATTGGGTTCAACAACGTTAACTTTTTAGAGAAAACTGCCGCCTGTGTTTTTGTAACATTAAATTCCACTTGGTTACTGTCACCCCTAGATAGAATTTCTTCCAGATCTTTGTTAAATTGAATCACTTCCTGCTCTCTGCGGATATTCGTCTGAGTAGCCGATGTCCGAGCGTTCAAAGTGAACGAAGAGATAAGCATACTGTCATCTGCAAAGCTGTAGATTGGATTCCTGGTCTTTTCCACTAGATCGTTAATGTAAATGAAAAAGAGAGTAGGAGACAGTATGGAGCCTTGGGGCAAACCTGCGTTGATAGTGAAGGTGATAGAAAGAAATGCATCGACTGCCACTCGTAAAGAACGCTCTCTGAGAAAACATGAGAGCCATAAACAGACGTTTTCAGATATACCAGAAGAGCGTAGCTTAGCCAAAAATCCATCGTGCCAAACACGGTCCAATGCCTTGGATATATCAAGAGCAACCGCTCGAGATTCTCCAAAGTGCTCATATGCGTTGTTCCAAATGTATGTTCCATAAGTCAGAAGATCTCCTGTTGATCTATGTTTACGAAAGCCATATTGGTGGTCGCTAATAATGTTGAATTCTTCAAGATATTTTTTAGAAGATGCCGATTGATAGCCTTTCCTATGACTTTCGATATTATTGAAAGCAGTGCTACTGATCGGTAGTTACTGGGCAAAGTCGCGATAGTTACTTGGCAAGGTCGTCTTGCCTTTTTCAAGTGTCAGCTGAACTGTGGCACATTTCCAGCAGAAAGGAAATATTCCCTTTCTGTAGGATAGGTTGAAAAGTCTACATAAAACGGGTGTTAGTTCCCTCGTTATAGCATCTTAGCTACCTAACAGAAAATAAATCAATCTATCTCGATCTAGAATCTAGTGGTAAAGGTTTAAAGCAAATATTTACTACCTAAATATTTGTTTAATTATAAACAAATGAAATCAATTCAATTCACAATCGCCGAAATAAACCTTCACCATTTTGTCGGTCAAATATCTTTTTTATATACCAGATAAATTATAAAACGTAATACACTTGTGATAATTTTCTTACAATATACACTTTATAGAGACTATTCCCGAAATTTTTCTAAATTTTTTAATCAGTACTTTTCGAGATAGGATGGGTTTTTTCTATTTAAAAAAAAAAACGTAGAAAGAAAAGTGTGTGTTAGTAATTCCATAGGTGTTCCGTACGAAACGCTAAAAATATTTGACCAATTTCGTTGAAATGTTGCGCATATCTAAATAATAATATTACCTTGGATTTAAATCACAAACAGATTTAGAAATCATTACGAAAAATTCAAATTTTTTCTGAAAAACATGTCATAGCCGCAATGCTGATTTTAAAAATTTTTTTTTTTTGAGATTTAAAAAAAAATTCGTTTGTTTCAGATCAATATAGCAGAAACTAGAGGTTACGTAACTTTGCCACTCGCCACACAATTTTATCGGAAGACAAAGGCCTAACTCTACCATTTCTAATATTTAAAAAAAAAACGGCCAAGTGCAAGTCAGACTTGCGCAATTAGTTTTCCGTACGTTATTTGCTTTTAACATAAGAATTTTTGTTACCGAGGTATAAAATGATCAACGACTTCACAAAACACACCCCAAATGAATCTTCAACAACATTTTTTCCGATCTTTATTGAAAACTAATGACCTTGAAATTTTTGTTTTTTTATATACCAGAGAGACTATTAAAGGTAATGCACTCGTGATAATTTTCGTTCAATCAACACCCTGTGGAGAATATTCCAGAATTTTTTCATGAGTACTTTTCGAGACGGGACAGCGATTTTTCGCAATTTTTTAAAAATAATACAAAGAAAAGTGTACTCGAGTACTACATTATATACGAGTATATTTTTGAACTCGTGTTTTTACAAGCTTTCATTTGACACTCCACTCAATGACCTGGTAATTTTTTTTTACTTCTGATTTCACCCCCCAAAACTAACCCCTTAAGACAAAATTTAACTTTCAAAACTACACGGCTCTGATGAGGCCATCAACTTCTATTTTAGTGCCAAATTTTAACTTTCTGTGTCAGACAGATAGACAAACAGACAGGCGGACAGACACCGAGGTGATCTTATAAGTGTTTCGTACGGAACCCTAAAAATTATGTGTTAATTTCAGTCTTAAGTAACAACAAATTATACTTAAAATTTCGTCAATGTTACGTTCAAATAAAAAATATCATAAAAGTTTGCTTTATTTCCCCTTCCTAAATAGATTTCCCCCCTTAAATAAAGAACCCAGTTTAAAATACTTTGTTAAATAATTCCTATAAAGTTTACAAACCCATAAATTATCCTAATTTCTCTGAACAACTACTTGTACTTGCTACTGGCGTGATTATAATTCATAAAAAAAACTATTTTTCCTACAAGTTCCTCTTAACACTTCAACCCTAGATTAAAAGTAGGTTTATTTATTGGTTTCTTTTATCTCTTGAAAGATGTTTAGTACATTAAATACAAATATCATAGTAAAAAGATAAATAAAATAATAATAAATATCAACGAATAAAAAGTGCAAATCTGTTCAAAATATGCTAAAATATTAATATTTCATTATAAATTTTATACATGGAAATAAGGTGAACAATTTGAACCATTTCAGATAATGTTATAATATGAAACCCATGTTAAAATACATTTTATAGCTCTATTTTTTATATGCAAACAATATTAACAGTGAATCTTTCTGGTTGAAACTTCTTAGGTGAAAACATTTTGAAAATCTTTTAACGTATAATTTTTTATGAGTTAGGCATACTGGAATTTTATGGTTGTATAAGCGTCAGTTTATAGGGTTGGTATATATACAGCTTATGCTGGTCTCTCATGCCAAGGTGTTTTCATTCACATGAAACTTTCTAAAGTAAAAAGGAATACGCTACATATCATATCATTTTTATGAATACCTTAAAAATTTTACACGTTTCATATTAAAGATGATCAACAGGGTTATTCAAAATTCCATATTTAAAACTTCGTTTACTGCTTCTATTTTAACATTTATTTGACAAATTTAATCATCAACACCAATGCAATAAAATTGTTTAAACTTACTATGAAAATGAACATTCTTAAAAAAAATAACATCGCAAAATTCGTTTTTTTGGTTCACATAATCGATTAAATGAATCGACAATTAAAAAATTTGTGACAAGTTTTAAAAAACTGGTTATGTTTATAATGTACCAAAGTCTAGGACCAAGAGATACTCTTTCGAATGAAAACATTACTGCTGTTCGTGAAGTGTTGCTAATGAACCATCCATATCGATTCCATGTCGTTCATAACAACTAACAATTTCTTATGGCAATATGGATTTTGAATAAAGTTGCATTTCCTTCAATACAACATTCAATTGACACAAAGTATAAAGAAAAAAATCATGTACAAAGCATAAATTTTGCTGATTAGATGCTGGAACAGAAATCAAATGATGCATTGTTTCCTCAAAAAATCATTCACATTGCATGGACACATCAACAAACTGTCGAATTTGGGCTGATGAAAATCCAAGAATAATTCAGAAATAATTGCACCTAAGAAAATTAAATATTTGCTGTATTATTTGTGATCTCGAGGATAAATTGGTCCTTATTTTTTCGAAGTTAACGCTGGCAATGTCGATATAACTGATTCTGTACAGTACTCAAGGATGTTAAATGATTTTTTCTTCCATAAAATTAATAACATCGATATTTCAAATGTTTATTTGCAACAAGATGATACAATACACACACAACATACTTTAATATTCCTCCATTGCCTTGTGTTTTTGGTCGACATGTAACTTCTAGAAATGGTAAAGCCAGTTTATTCCGAGATCATGTGATTTAACACCGCTAGACTTTTCTTTGAGGCTATCTTAATAGTAAAGTTATTGTTAATAAGCAAAACAAACTAAAAGAATAATTTTGATTTGAATTATTTTGTGTTTTAATTTTAAAGTAAGACACTGAAGCGTCGTTTTTAGACAACTCTATATATGGTTTTTGATCTGTGGTGAGCTTTAACATTTAAACAGTAAGGAAAAGAAACAAACTTGTATTCGTGATTTAGAGAAAGGAAAATCTATTTTTACGTAAAATGTTGTGAGTACAAATTTACATAAATAAATAATTTGTTTCTTTCAAGTAATTAAGAATCTGACAGACGTCTAGAATATTATAAGAAACCAACAACGATATAATATATAGGATATATGGTGCCTATAATCACAAGTTCCCAGTAAAACATTTTCCCTTGTCAAATCGTGCTGCCAGTGAATACTGGCGATCTGGTGACTATTCCTCTGGGCCTCTGGCCGTAGGCGGCCAACGATTGAGAGCAAATATGCTTTTTAGTTTTGGGTACGATCTATTGTATCTTACCATGATGTTACGTTGGTACAAAAATAAATACTAGAAGATTTGTTCTCTTGTTTGCAGATAAAAGCTCGACTAATGAGCCGTGATACTGTGAAACGCGTCTCAAGATGGATTTACAAGGGAGAGAACAGTGAGAAAACAGCTGAAATATGGACATTGTTCGGTTCACTGAGTTTACATTGAACCAATATATATATATATATATATATATATATATATATATATATATATATATATATATATATATATATATATATATATTGGTATATATATATATATATATATATTGGTATATATATATATATATATATATATATATATATATATATATATATATATATATATATGTATATATACATATATGTATATATATATATATATATATATATATATATATATATATATATATATATATAGATGAAGGAAAACGCTCTTACAGTCCAACGATAACCGAAAAGACGCTTTCCCAAAAAATCCCTCTCTTACAATGAAACTGTACTACCTTCAAAAAAACTGTGACAAGGGTAGGAAGGAGAGAATTCCAAAGAAAAAGGACACCTCCCTTATTATAAAAGTATCCAGATTCAAATCCTTCCACATCATCAAACAACAAAATCTATGATTAACGAGGAGACAACAAACAAATAAGTGCTCTTTCAGGAAAACCGCGCGCCCTTGGAAGTTCGAGCCCGAAGTGAATCTCCTGGTCCCTCATATTTCGTTAGTTCTGTGTACATGCAATTAAAATTATAAATGTTATTTTATTGCATTAAGGAATACTTTGTTAAGTCCCGCTTTTTCATTAATCATAATTAAACAAATCAATTATGATTATAAGTTTTCCGCAAAACCTTGTGCTATATTTCAGACTTGTTTAAAAAGGTGCGTGTTTTCGCAAGAAATCAATAAATGGAAATATAGTTGGTGTAGTATGTAGGTGTATAAAGAGCGGCAGGATCCTTTATTAAAAAAGGAAAATGTCAATAATCTGGAATAGCATTTACCAGTAAATGTACCAGATAAGTTCACCTGATATTTAATCTAAATTCATTTATATACAAAATCTAAAAATGTATGGAAACAACTACGTGCAATTTATAGGTCTAGTTATCATAGCACGATTGTTAGATTTTTAAGACAATAAAAACCTATCTTGAAGTGGCAAGTAGTCCTACTAGCACCATCACTTAACTGTTAGGCTTTAACTTGACCAAAATGTCTTGGCATGAGCATATTATAGACAGTGCCATACAAAACTGAAATTTGACCATCAAAGTTAGGGATTCTGCTCGAAAGGTTCTCTGCATTTGTGAGCTTCTATTCATAAATGAGCTATTCCTATTCACCTGATCAGAAATCCGGAACACAACAGGAACGTTGATTTTTTGCAACAGAAAAAAAGTTTTTTTTTTTTTTTTTTTTTTTTTTTATGGGTCTAGCACACGTGCTACAGGGAAATCTCTAAAGCGCTACAGGAGCGACACGTGTGCGGAGAAAGCGATTCACGTTGTTCTTGAATCGCTGTAGATTGTACTCGATGGGAAACACAGTCCCGGGCAAACTATTCCAAAGGTATGATGTTCTCCATATAAAAGACTGCTTGAAAAGCGTTGTACGAGGAGTAACAAGCTGAACCTCATACGAATGTGAAGTATTAGCGCGACGTGTACTCCTAACATGCACCGCTCTGGGAGGAATTAAGCGGGCCACATCCTTCGAACACTTTCCATGAAAGTACTTGTAGAATAGACTCAAGTCGCCAACCGTTCTTCGATGTTCCAGCGAATCAAGGCCGTCGGTCAGTTCCGGGTATCCAATCAGACGAACAGCTCTTTTCTGGATAGAATCCAACAAATGCAGTGTATGTTTGGGAGCGGAGCTCCAAACATGGGAGCAGTATTCCATAGTTGGTCCAATTTGAGCTTTGTAAAGAATTAACAGTTGTTGTGGAGTGTAAAGCTTTCTGGTTCGAAACAATATTCCCAACTTTTGAGAAGCTCTCCTTGCTATGCCTGCAACATGTTCATGCCAGGATATATTTGCTCCCAAATTAACGCCTAACAGATTGAGTGACGATGTTAGAGGGATGGAGTGCCCCGACATAACTATGTCGGGTTCTGCAACGTTAACTTTTTTAGAAAAAACTGCCGCCTAGGTTTTTGTAGCGTTAAATTCCACTGGGTTACTGTCACCCCAAGATAGAATTTCTTCCAGGTCTTTGTTAAGTTGAATGACTTCCTGCTGTCTGCGGATATTCGTCTGACTAGTCGATGTCCGAGCATTCAAAGTGAATGAAGAGATAAGTGTACTGTCATCTGCAAAGCTGTAGATTGGATTCTCGGTCTTTTCCAGCAGATCGTTAATATAAATAAGGAAGAGAGTAGGAGATAGTATGGAACTTTGGGGCACACCGGCGTTGATAGTGAAGGTGTTAGAAAGAAATCCGTCGACTGCCACTCGTAAAGAACGCTCTCTGAGGAAACATGAGAGCCACAAACAGAACTTTTCAGACATACCATAAGAACGTAACTTAGCCAACAGCCCATCGTGCCAAACACGGTCAAATGCCTTGGATATGTCAAGAGCAACCGCTCGAGATTCTCCAAAGTGTTCAATTGTGTTGTTCCAAACATGTGTTACATAAGTCAGAAGATCTCCTGTTGATCTATTTTTACGAAAGCCATACTGGTGATCACTAATAATGTTGAATCCTTCAAGATATTTTAGAAGATGCTGATTGATAGCATTTTCCATGACTTTCGATATGAGAGTAGTGCGATTGGTCGGTTGTTATTTGGCAAGGTCTTCTTGCCTTTTTTAGGTATCGGCTGAAACTGTGGCACATTTCCAGTGCCCATTTTCTGTAGGATAGGTTGAAAAGTCTACAGAAAACTGGTTTTAGTTCCCTTGCACAGTTCTTGAGAACTATGGCAGGTATTTCGTCAGCGCCAAAAGCCTTTTTGGTGTCTACCTTCATCAAAATACGTTTTATGATACGATGTCTGAAGACAATATCGGGCATCCTTGACTGCACTATGGGAATAGTAGGTGGTGTTTTTCCTTGGAAATCGACAGTAGAATGTGAAGCAAAGAATTCAGCCAACAAGTTCGCTTTCTCAACAGGTGTCGTTGCAATAGAATTATCTGGCCGTGTGAGTGGTGGTATGGTGGATTTGGTGAAATTTTGACTAACTGCCTTAGCGACTGACCAAAAGGACCTGAAATTGCCGAGACAAGCGAGAAGTTTGTTTCTAATCCGTTGATCGTGTACCTTCTTGGTTTCGTCGATAATTTCTTTGCATCTGTTCCTGGCACAAACAAAGATGTTACGATTTATTGTTGTAGGATCTTCACGCCACTGTCGGTATGCAAGATGTTTAGAAGCAACAGCTTCTTTGCATTTTAGGTCAAACCAAGGCTTGCCGTTGGAAGGGCATTTCTTCGAAAAAGGGATGTAAGCCTCCATACCGGCCAAAATAACATCGGAAACCTCCCTGGCGCAGTCAGATGGGTCGTCGGATCGAAAACAAACGTCCAACCAAGGGAAAGTTCGAAAATATTCCATGAGATCTTCCCATTTAGCAGATTTGTAGTGCCAAATCTTGCGCGGTTTGGGCGCCTCTCTATCACTGATTGGTAGAATACTCGATATCGAAAGTAGTCTATGGTCGGAAGAACCTAACGGCGGATTTACGCTGACCGTATAAATCTCCGAATTGGTGGTTAAAAACAGATCAAGAAGACTGGCGAACTCTCCGTCTCGATCAGGGATCCGTGTTGGTTCATCAATAAGCTGACTCAAGCCACAACTGATTGAAAATGATTCGGCTTCACGACCTTGTTCATCGGTAGTATTTGAATATTTAAGCCAGTTGATGTTGTGGATATTAAAGTCGCCCAGGGTGGCAATTTCGGCATTTGGATAGTTAATTTGTAAATGATCGATGGTGCCTGCAAGAGAAGCGAAAAGTGTTCTAAAGTTAGTATCACTTGGTGGTCGATAGAGGATACAGATGAATCTTGTGGTTGGTTGAGTCGTTATTTTTAACCACATAACATCAAAATTGGGGGGCTCCAGAGCCCCTTCTCGTTGGCAAGAGAGGTCGCTTCTGACATAAAGACAGATTCCAAAGTTACGCCTAAATCGGGAATAGAAATCGTACCCAGGATAAAGATAGTTTACTGTGCTGGTAGATGAACTGACCTTAGTTTCACAGAGAGCGAGTACATGAGGTTTATTTGATTGCAGGTGTTGGTGCACTGAATTTATGTTCGATTTTAAACCTCGTATGTTGCAAAAATCCATTTTGAAATTCTGTTCTCTGCATGTCGACGCCCCTGAACCAGCCCCCACCCGGAGATCCGAACGGGGGGCTATTTCACCTCCGGAATTTTTTGTATCCAGGTGCCTCATCATGCTATTTGGTCCCACAGTCCGGGACATCGGCACAGCCACGAAACGTTAAGCAACTTCACGCAGCCTAAGCCGATGCGATGGTATCACACCGGGCGATGCTGGTGGGATCTGGGCATCTACCATCTAGGTTGTTCTTATGATTATTCTATACGGAAACCAACTAGCAGACAATTCAATTAAAAGCATCTATATTTTTCCTACAATTTGTGGAGCATATAGTGCCAACTACAAATTACTTAAGAAAAGTAAGTTCGAATAATCATAAAAAGATCGGTAGAAGGGTAGCAGGTATCAATGTCATGCAATAATTTGTTAGCATCTTCCAAGATGGCATATAAAATAGCAAAATCTACCCTTATACGAGGCTTTAAGAATATGAACGGCGAACTCACCAAATGGTTATTTCGACAAAACTGCAATCAAAGTTATCAAAGTTTTTTAGGGCTAGGTAAACTCCACGAAAATGGCGTACATATATCCACCGTGTATGAGGTGACAGAAACAGTCAGAGTAGGAGACATGGCCAAAGCCAGTCAGAGAGAGCGACTGTTGAGTTCGCTCTTCGTATCCGTTTGTCTATCGACGATTTCGGAGCACACCAGCTACCAGCTACGGAAGTATAATATTTTATGGGAACAATCATGGGATCCTTAAGAATGGAACGATGACAATAAAAAATTTTGTCTGATTTAAGTTCGCTCTTCGTATTCTCGACGCCTCATATCATTGCAAAAGAAGTTTCTATTGTAAAATTATCATAGGTAGCACTGTATTTTTTATCTGAAAATAATTTGTACTGATGGTACTCGTTCTATGTCTAGCTGTTATGAAAAATTGCAGGAACTTCATCGAAGCTTAATACCTGATACACAGTGAGCCCATTGCAGTATACACAGGGAAGCACCCGTAAAAGTCCTTCATTGAATCAAATCTCAGTATATTCAGAATGAGCCATTGAAGCAAGGTTTTTTAAAAAACTATGAGATCCAAATACATGTCTTTGTTGTACTACGCCACTTCGCGGTGAGAAAATTTAGCAGTGTGAAATTAACTGAATTTTGGATATCACCAAAAGCTAGGAGATCTTTAAATTCTATTTGCAACCTTTTATTTATACCCTTAGATTTAGCGAGGGCATATAGAATCGAAAAACTTGGGAAACTACTTATTTATTGTCTATTAGGGGACGGGAGGGCAAGATGAATATAGCGGGCAAGGCGAATCATTCTCATATCTTTTTCGCGCGGCGACGCGGGGGTTCGCAGGCCAGTCCGAACCTGACTGCTAATGAGGGAGTACGCACGTCAGTGACGAAAAATAAAGCAGACACCCAAAAAAAAAATTAATTACGATAAGTTTTAAGGTTTTCCGTTCGATAAATCGTCTATATCCTATATGTAGGTTATTTCTGTTATCTCATCTTATGTAAATTAAAATTGTATTATAGATTTTTTCAACACCGCTATTATTAGAATTTTAGGTTGTTTTTTATCCATTAAGTACTCTATCGGACAAGATGACTATGGCCCTATTCATCTTGCCCTCCTATATTCATCTTACCCGATTTCATTCACATTCACCTTCATTCTGCTTCAGATGATTTCAAATTATAAAAGAAAGACCAAAAGGTGTGATTGAACAGAAAAAATTTTAGAACGGGCTATGAAAGAGGCAAGTCGAACTTCAGTTCGAGCAGCAGCCAAGAAATATACCACTTAGCACTTTGCTAACACATCGCAAAAAACAATCTAGTACCACATATTTGGGTAGGTTCAGACCAGTGTTCACTGAAGATGAAGAAAAAACACATTAAAACAATATCTCACAAGGATGAATGATTTATTTTATGGCCTAACACCAAGTGATTTTAAAAAAACTGTTGGAGAATTCGCTCAGAAACTGGGCAAAGGCGATAGGTTTCCAAAAGAATGTGCAGAGAAAGATTGGTTATCAGGGTTTCGAAAGAGACGGAGTCTTTGGCTAGAGCCCGAGAATTTAACCGTCCTCAGGTAGAGAGATTTTATAATCTTCTAGAAGAACTGATCGACAAACACTCGTTGGATTCTATCCAAATATACAACATGGACGAGACTAGCATCCACACATCCACTACCAAGCCACCAAAAATCCTGTCTTCATACGGCAAGCGACAGGTTAGACTAATCTCCAGAGTGGAACGAGGTTTTTAACAACAGTAGTTCCTACCGCCCTTTCTCATATTTAAGCCGAAACGATTTGTACCACGCCTTCTTAATGGAGCTCCACCTGGATCACAAGGCACTGTATCCGAATCAGGCTGGATTTCTAAGTAAATATTTCCGACTTGGTTCAAATTTTTGGTTGAAAAGTCGCTCCCATCAGAGCAAAAGAAATGGCTTCTTTTGTTAGACAATCCTGAATCTCAGAAATTTTATCCTGCGCTTAAATATGCAACGAAACATCATATAATATTTTTATCATTTCCCCTACATACTACAAATAAGCTACAACCATTGGACGTTGCCATATATGGGCAATCAAAAAGTACTTCGAGCAAGAAGTTGCAACATTCCACAAAGCTCACTCAAGTAGAACCATCACTCAATTAGACGTGGCTTCTATTTTCAACCGCACTTATTTGAAGGATGCGTCTCCAATGAATTCGATTAGTGGATTCCGTGTTGCTGGAATATGGCCATATAACAGAAATTTATTTCAAGACTGCGACTTTGCCCTTGCCTCTGTGACAAATCAACCTCAATTAGAAATCCAGTCTACTTATGACACTAATACGTTGCAACCCAGTACTGGTAACCTCCAGTCGACGCACCATGTGACATCTGAGATTACAGATCCACAGCCAGTTCACATGGCCGTTCCATCTACCAGTCTCCAATCGTCCTACCAGTCTCCAATTGTCAGGTCATAAGACACCTCCACCTACACCGTCGGTTGCATCTGTGGCTACACCAGGTGGTACCACGACCCTTGCAACTGCTGATCTCCAGTCAACAGTTGATCATATTCTCGAGTCCATACATTCGATTCCAAGTGCTATAGGTCAAAAAGTGACACAAATAGAAAAAGTCAAAAGGCTGAGATTCTGACTTCTATATCAGTCATAAATTTTGGAAAAGAAAATACACTAACTTCTAGAAATTCGCAAAAACCATCTACATCCAGACTCAATAAAAAAAATCAGTACAAAATACCTCCAATACCGCTTGTGATTACTAGAGCACGGTCTGCAAAGAACAGTATCTTCATCCTCCAGCTGAAGACTGGATTCAATGCTCCAAGTGCAAGGACATTGACTCACGAGGCATGTTCCTCTTATCTTGGAAGGGGAACATATTTTTGTGATGACTGTCAAGATCAATATTGTTCGGTATCTTCCTGAATCATCTTGTCCGATACCTTGAACTATCTTACCGATAAAGTAGGGCAAGACGAATCAAGTCAAAGACTTCGTTTACTGATCTCGTATTACGGTTGTGATGAAAATTATTGATATTTGTATGATTACTTTGAAAGTCTATAAATAGTTGATTTTGTGAAAAATAAAGGCGATTTTGAATCTCAATGCCAAGTTTTTTTTTTCATTACTCAAGTTAAGTGAACGATCTTGCCATCTCTTCCCGTACTTTTTACACTATTACACACTTACTGCGGTGTCATTTACAAAATTGTAATTTTTTCCGCAGTGTTAGAAAATAGTACACAATTTGTAATATTGGTCTCTATAAATATATAGAAAAGCTATCCCTATAATTTAAGATTGTGTGCTTGGAATACACGTTGTAACAATTCGTTCGAAGTTAAGCTAGCAGCTATATAACCTCATCCCTTTTAAATAAATCTCCCATAACTGTTTCTTACAGAATACAACTTAAAGTGATTTAATAGCTACTCCTACACACGCGCCGTTCTTGACGTTATTTAAGAATTTTCCACCAACATATGTGTTGCGCTTAAAATAAAAGTTATCATATATCAAATTGCATACATACATCAACCAATTACAACAAAAAACTGACTAAACTGAAATATTGTTTTATTGATGCACAAGTCAAATTATATATTATTAGTTTCAATTAAACGTAGAGCATTATTGGAATTTAAAAACGCACATCGTTTTATTTACGAATTATACAGAGTGCTAATAAATCTAAAATAATGCATATACCGGTCAGCCAATCAGTTTTTAAAGCGACTCCTATGGAGCATTACTTCAACCAAATATTGAACACCATTTTAAAGCTTCATCTGTCATACTAGCACACCCTAAATTTCAAGTCGATCTGCTAAATCATTCATTGTTTATCAGCTGGTTAAAGTAGACGTGTTTAAGTATTTTTTAAAAATGAAAAAATCGTATATCGTGCAATAATAAAATTCTTTGTTTTGGGAGGTCTATCGGCAACTGAAATCTATGCAAAGTTATTGAAAATTTTAAAGGAGTCTGCTCCTTCATTTCCAACTGTTCATAGATGAACTCTAGCGTCAATGATGGTCCACGTTCAGGACGTCGAAAAGTTGAAACAACTGAAGAAACTGTTGTGCAAATACAAGATATGATAATGGAAGACCTTAGCTAAGGCTATAAGGATCTCACATGTATCAGTATATGAGATCTTAACTAATGTTTTGGGTATGAGAAAGTTATAAACAAGATGGGTGCTGCATTTGCTAATATCGGAACAAAAACGCACTCGAGAGAAACTTTCTAAACACTTTTCAACAAAGAATAAAACTGATTTTCCGCATCGATTTGTAACTACGGATGAGACTTGGCTTAACTAGTTTGATCCTAAACTACGACAATAAACCGCACAGTGCCCTGAGCCCGGCTGTTCAGGTCAAAGTCGTCCAAAAAAATTATGGCATCAGTTTTCTGGGATGCGAAAGGAATCTTGTTAATTGATTACCTCCAAACCAGTAAAACAATAACAAGAGAGTATTATTGCTATCTTTTGTATCAGCTGAATGAGAAAATTCGTGAGAAAAGGCCCGGTTTCCAGAAGAAAAAATCATATTTCATCATGACAATGCACCTGCTCACAGAGGGGCTTTGGCGATGGCAAAATTGGTCGGATTAAAGTACGAATTGCTGGAACATCCACCATATTCGCTAGATCTGGCTCCGTCTACCTTCTATCTGCTCCCAAACCTCAAAAAATTTCTATGTAATATGCGTTTTTCAACGAATGATAAGGTGATAGCATGCATAGATGGGTATTTTGATGGTCTTCCGGAAAATCACTTCAGAGATGGGGTAAATAAATTGGAAAATCGCTGGAAAAAATGTACTAGGCTTAAGAGAGATAATACCGACATGCGCTTGGCCGGTTTTATTTATTTTTATGTTGAAGATTTTAGATAACATTGATTAAAAGTAAATTAATTTTATTTATTTTTAGGTAATTTGGTTGTTTTATATTGAGCAAAGGATCTTTCCGTATAAGCCATTAAAAAGTACCCCAGCGTCAGATTTAATACATTTTCCCTTTAACTTATTATTCTCTGTCTGAAACATGCACACATCCGATTTTAGACTTCTACCCCTAATATTAAGGGAGTTACGGGGGTGACAACCTTCAATGTTAAAATCGAATTTCTTCGAAACTACTTGAGATATCTCAATAAAATTTTATACTGTTAGTAGTCAGTAATAAGCTTCATATTATATATTTTTTTCAGATTTCTTGCACGATTACAAATATTGAAATTCAAGAAGTATATTTTTTAGGGGTGGGTTTTTTTTCTAAACCCTGCAGTGACACCTACCAAAAAAATGTATTGTATTATTTTATTAGTTAGCTATTTCGTATTAAAATTATTGAAGTATTATATTGGTGGAACAGTAAAACAATAATATTTAATGTCGCCTTTGTCGGGGGGCAGGCGCATCTAGCTTGCTTGTGTAGTTAGAAGTCACAAACCAAAATAGATTTCAATAAATTATTAATATTAATTATTTGAAAGGTAATGTAATGATACAAATTTACAATATTAATGATTTCAACAAAACGTGTAGGGGCGAATTTCATTGTCTTTACGACAAGCTGAGAAATTTTGATGAAAAGTTTTACAAATATGCTCGTATGTCTAAGAATACTTTCGACTATATCTATAATATATATAAAATGCAACGTCTCTCTGTCTGTCTGTCTGTCTGTCCGTTAGTGCTCCTATCACTGAAGAACCACTTATCCGATTTACGTACTTTTTTTTAAAAAACATACATATGTTCTCTGGCCAGGTTATAGGCTATATTTTATTACGATAGGTAACATAAGGAATGAGCAGTGACGTAAAATAGCGAATGATGTCGGAAATAAGTATGCCGCTAGCGCGTGCCTTTGCAATACACAGCCTAAACCATTAAATATGGAACAATATTATGTAGCAAAGAATATCTGTAATCTATAATCTATAATATATATAAAATGCAATGTCTCTCTATCTGTCTGTCCATTAGTGCGTTTATCACGCGGGAACAACTTATCCGATTTACCTGTCTTTTTTTAAATTCATACATATATTCTTTGGCCAGGTTATATAATAATAATAATCTATATCTATAATATATATAAAATGCAATGTTTGTCTGTCTGTCTGTCTGTCTGTCTGTCCGTTAATGCGCTTATCCCTCGAGAACCACTTATCCGATTTACGTGATTTTTTAAATTCATACATATGTTCTCTGACGAGGTTATAGGTATATATTTTGTTACATCTATAATATATATAAAATGCAACGTATCTCTGTCTGTCTGTCTGTCCATTAGTGCGCTTATCACTGGAGAACCACTTATCTGATTTTCGTACTTTTTTTTTTTAAACACACATATATTCTCCGGCCAGGTTATAGGCTATATTTTATTACGATAGGTAGCATAAGGAATGAGCAGTGACAATAATAGTAAATGAAGTCGGACAAAGTTTGCCGCTAGCGCGTTCTCTTGCAATACACAGTCCAAACCATTAAATATGGAACAATATTATGTAGCAGAGAATATCTATAATATATATAAAATGCAATGTCTCTCTGTCCGTCTGTCTGTATGTCTGTCTGTCCGTCCGTTAGTGTGCTTATCGATGGAGAACCACTTGTCCGATTTACGTGCCTTTTTTTTAAACATACGTATGTTCTCTGGCCAGGTTATAGGATATATTTTATTAGGTGACATAAGGAATAAGCAGTGACGACAACAGTGAATCAAGTTGGAGAAAAGTTTGCTGCTAGCGCGTTCTCTTGCAATACACTCCCTAAAGCATTAAATATGGAACAATATCATGTAGCAAAGAATACAATATATATAAAATGCAACGTCTCTCTGTCTGTCTGTCTGTCCGTTAGTGCGCTTATCACTCGAGAACCACTTATCCGATAAATTTATACATATGTTCTATATAATTCGATATAAGCCTAGATAATGGGAGATAAGGTGAGATAATGGGAGATAAGTATAAATAATAGGAGATAAGGAGAGATAATGGGAGATAAGCAGAGATAAGTCTAGATAATGGGAGTTATGGTGAGATAATGGGAGATAAGGAGAAATAATGGGAGATAAGGAGAAATGATGGGAGATAAGTCGAGATAAGCCTAGATAATGGGAAATAAGGTGAGATAATGGGAGATAAGAAGAAATAATGGGAGATAAGGAGAAATAATGGGAGATGAGCAGAGATAAGTCTAGATAGTGGAAATTATGCAGAGATAGTGGGAGAAAAGGAGAAATATTGGGAGATAACGAGAAATAATGGGAGATATTTTATTACGTTGGGTAACATAAGGAATAAGCAGTGACGATAGTAGTGAATCAAGTCCACGCGAGCGGAGCCGCGGGCCCGGTTAGTTTTGTATATAACATTAAACGTCAATTAAAGTGGAAAACTTCTAATAATTCTATATTTACATCCATACTCATTTCAAACGAGTTTGAGTCTGCTTGTTAAAACGAAGAATGACCCGCGCTTACAACGTGAACGCGCTGATATTGCACTAAAATGCGGCGGGACTCCCGCCGTAGGAGTTGTCCGTCGCGGTCGTGCTTGCCTACCTGCGCCATCACGGCGCGGCCCCGTGATCAACTTAAACGACTCAACATTGTTCTATACTTTTAACTTCGCCCCGCCCACGCCCCCCTTCCAACGTGACTACTAACTGAAAATAACTTCATAGTTTTATTTGCAGGCACATACCAATTGTCGCAAGCAGTGTGCTATCTTGCAGAAATAATGATAGATGAAGGTGTAAAACTTGAAAACGTAAGGGATTCTGAAAATATTATGAGGGTGAAGGTCCGATCAAGACATAAAAATAGCAAAACTTGCCCGTGCTATATTGAGTATAAACCAAATTTGAACACCTATAAGGGCATTGAAACATAGATGTGCGACTGTGCAAATAGCAATAGAACTGAAGGTTGCTGTACGCACGTAGCTACAATTATTTTTTCTTTATCCCGCGGTCGTTATAAATCAAAAATTATGAAGCCAACCGCAATACTTACTACCATATTTGATAATAGCGACGCAATTACGTAAGTGAGGAAGTTAGTGACGATGATTAAGATTTGATTACAAATTACTATTTTTTTTTCTTTTTAAATTTGTTTTAAATATCGTGAGTAATATAGTTTTTTTTTCTACATGTTTCACCAATTCATGACTTATAATTTTGATATATATCTAGCTAATGGAAAACTACCTATATAATTTTTTTTGGTAGGTGTCACTGCAGAGGTTAGTAAAAAAAAACCATCTCCCAAAAAATATACTTCTTGTATTTCAATATTTGTAATCGAGCAAAAAATCTGAAAAAAAAAATATATAATATGAAGCTTATTACTAACTACTAACAGTATAAATTTTATTGAAATATCTCAAGCAGTTTCGAAGAAATTCGATTTTAACTTTAAGGGTTGTCACCCCCGTAACTCCCTTAATATTAGGGGTGGAAGTCTAAAATCGGGTGTGTACATGTTTCAGATAGAGAACAATAAATTAAAGGCAAAATGTATTAAATCAGACGCTCGCGTACTTTTCAATGGCTTATATGGAAAGGCCGTTTCTCAACCATACACAATTCTTTCAGGTATATATTTTTTTGAGAATATCATAATTGACAGGATAGTAAATCTGAGTATCGTCAACAAGGTTTAAAATATTTCCGTGCTGATGAGTGATCACGGTCAAATGTATATAATAACACTGGTCAACAAAGAAAAGAAAATTGCTTGTTTCCTGTGATTTTTATTTTGTTTCTATCTCAAATTGACGCGTATTTTTTTAAATATGGTAACAATTTTTCTCTAACAGCTTTTGTTTTTGAGTTATAGCTAACTACCCTCATTTACTATTTTTACTTAGATTTTCGTTTTTTATTGGACATCAAAATATATTTTGTTGTTGTTTTAGATATGGCTTCATCAAGAAGATGTTGTGTGCTTAATCCCGATTGTGGTGAATATATATTTGCAAAATATCGAAAACCTATATCGAACTTTGTGAAAACTGCGTATCATCAATACTTTAAAATAAAATTGTATAATCAGGACAAGCCATGGGTTCCTCATATTGTATGCCAGAAATGTGTGGTATGTCTACGGTTATGGTACAGTGGAAAAAGAGATGCAATAATGTTCGTAACAGCCATGATTTGGCGAGAACCTCGAAACCATCATGACGATTGCTACTTCGGCGTTGTGAAAATAAACGGAATTAACCCTGGAAATCGAAGTAAGTGGTCATATCCTAACTTATATTCTGCTCAACGATCTCAATTAAAATCACAAGAGGTACAACCCAGCACATCTAAATCTTCTGATGATCCAAATCTCTGTGAACCCGAACGAAATACATCAAGTGAAGACTCTGATTCAGACTACAAATGTAGCCTTTCAGAACCTCAACCATTTAATCAGAAAGAACTAAATGACTTAGTAAGAGATCTGAACTTACCAAAAGAAGCTTCTAAAATTTTAGCATCTCGTTTAATAGAAAAAAATTTGCTTACTCCGGAAACCAACATTACATTTTATCGTACCCGAGAAAAAAATCTGTTACCGTATTTTTCTCAAGAGAAGGATTTAGTTTTTTGTAACGATGTTGGTGGTATTTTGCAGCAAATGGGATTAAAACAGTACCAACCTAGTGATTGGCGTCTTTTCATAGACAGCAGCAAAAGAAGTTTAAAGTGTGTTTTGCTTCATAACGGTAACAGGTACGGATCTATACCTATTGCACATTCGACGACTTCAAAAGAAGAATACGTAAATGTTTCTAAGGTTATGGAAACAATTAAGTATCAAGGCCACAAATGGGTCATTTGTGTTGATCTGAAAATGGTTAACTTTCTTTTAGGTCAACAAGGGGGGTACACAAAGTTCCCTTGTTTCATGTGTCTCTGGGATAGTCGTGACAAACAACACCATTGGTCACAAAAAGTTTGGCCAGTGCGGGAAGAGCTAAAAGTTGGTACAAAAAATGTTATAAACGTGCCTTTAGTTAGCCGAGACCGCATCATACTTCCACCACTTCATATTAAACTCGGCATAATGAAACAGTTTGTGAAGGCGCTTGACAAAAGTGGCGAATGTTTTAATTTTCTTTCACGCAAGTTTCCAGGATTAAGTTCAGAAAAATTGAAAGCTGGTATTTTTGATGTGCCACAGATTAGGCAACTCGTGAAAGATCCTAATTTTGTCAAATCAATGACTGAAGTCGAATCCAAAGCTTGGAATTCATTTGTTTTGGTTATGAGTAGCTTTCTAGGCAAAAAGAAATCTGACGACCATGTCGAGCTTGTTGAGTGCATGCTATCGAACTTGCAAGAGCTAGGGTGCAACATGAGCATAAAAATCCACTTCCTGCACTCGCATTTAGACCGATTTCCACAAAATCTGGGTGATTTTAGTGAGGAGCAAGGTGAAAGATTTCATCAGGATCTTCGGACAATGGAAGAGCGTTATCAGGGGCGGTGGGACTCACATATGATGGCAGACTACTGCTGGAGTTTGCAACGAGATCTACCTAAAGTCGTTCATTCAAGGAAATCTTATAAAAGATCATTTGCTAGTGTTCAATAGAAATTTTGTTAACATAATGTATTATTTTTTTGTATTTTTTTGGCAAAATAATAAAACTGTATATTTCAAAAGGTAAAGCTGTTAGCAATCTCCCAGTATTTTTTTCATAGTCAGGGCCATAGAAATACCCAATAACAGAAAAAAAAAATAAAGGAAACAAGACTTGTGTTGACCAGTGTAATGGGCCAAGATCAATTTATTGAGAAATATATTTGATACTAGTAGAGAATTTGAAATACTGACTACATATTCGTTTGAAATTCTTATAATTTAATTTCTGTTATATAAATAATTAACAAACCACTGAAAGGTCCTTACATTTAAGTCAAGGTATTTAAGTTTAGCCAATAATACATCATGATTCAAGGAATCAACGGCTTTAGCTAAATCACGGAAAAATAAATTAGTGGTAAAACCTTAAGTGCTGTTATCCCTTGTATTATTTTCCAGTTTTCAAAGTGTCGACACCTTCTGTCTGTAAACGAATTGTATCTGTTGGTGATCTCAAGTATTATCTAATTTGTCCAATTTTTTTACAAGTGTAGAAAAAATGTGCGAATGTTCTTTTAAGCAATTTGGCTATTTTGTCTTTATTACTGTGTATGTAAGGTGCACTATTGCTGCTGAATACTTATTATGAGCGATTAAATGAACGTTTAATATCGTCAATGCAATATTCATTACTTTTTAAAATACTGGCAAAATTAGCTGTTTCTAACGAGACATTTTTTATTACATATTTATAACTAGCTGGGCCCGCGGCTCCGCTAGCGTGGACTTGATTCACTACTATCGTCACCGCTTATTCCTTATGTTACCCAACGTAATAAAATATCTCCCATTATTTCTCCTTCTCTCCCAATATTTCTCCTTATTTCCCATTATCTCTACATAATTTCCGTTATCTAGACTTATCTCTGCTCATCTCCCATTATTTCTCCTTATCTCCCGCTATTTCTCCTTATCTCCCATTATCTCACCTTATTTCCCATTATATAGGCTTATCTCGACTTATCTCCCATTATTTCTCCTTATCTCCCATTATTTCTCTTTATCTCCCATTATCTCACCATAACTCCCATTATCTAGACTTATCTCTGCTTATCTCCCATTATCTATCCTTATCTCCCATTATTTATACTTATCTCCCATTATCTCACCTTATCTCCCATTATCGAGGCTTATCTCGACTTATCTCCCATTATTTCTCCTTATCTCCCATTATCTCACCTTATCTCCCATTATCTAGGCTTATATCGAATTATATAGAGCATATGTATAAATTTATAAAAACACGTAAATCGGATAAGTGGTTCTCGAGTGATAAGCACACTAACGAACAGACAGACAGACAGAGAGACGTTGCATTTTATATATATATATATATTGTATTCTTTGCTACATGATATTGTTCCATATTTAATGCTTTAGGGAGTGTATGGCAAGAGAACGCGCTAGCGGCAAACTTTTCTCCGACTTAATTCACTATTATCTTCACTGCTTATTCCTTATGTCACCTAGTAAAATATATCTTATAACCTGGCCAGAAAACATACGTATGGTTAAAAAAAACAGACAGACAGACGGACAGAGAGACATTGCATTTTATATATATTATAGATATTCTCTGCTACATAATATTGTTCCATATTTAATGGTTTGGACTGTGTATTGCAAGAGAACGCGCTAGCGGCAAACTTTGTCCGACTTCATTTACTATTATTGTCACTGCTCATTCCTTATGCTACCTATCGTAATAAAATATAGCCTATAACCTGGCCGGAGAACATATGTATGTTTTAAAAAAAAAAGTACGAAAATCGGATAAGTGGTTCTCCAGTGATAAGCGCACTAACGGACAGACAGACAGACAGAATACGTTGCATTTTATATATATTATAGATGTAATAAAATATATACCTATAACCTGGTCAGAGAAGACAGACAAACATTGCATTTTATATATATTATAGATATAGATTATTATTATTATTATTATATAACCTGGCCAAAGAATATATGCATGAATTTAAAAAAAGACAGGTAAATCGGATAAGTGGTTCTCGCGTGATAAACGCACTAATGGACAGACAGACAGACAGAGAGACATTGCAATTTATATATATTATAGATTATACATTACAGATATTCTTTGCTACATAATATTGTTCCATATTTAACGGTTTAGGCTGTGTATTGCAAAGGCACGCGCTAGCGGCAAACTTATTTCCTACATCATTCACTATTTTACGTCACTGCTTATTCCTTATGCTACATATCGTAATAAAATATAGCCTATAACCTGACCAGAGAACATATGTATGTTTTAAAAAAAAAAAATACGTAAATCGGATAAGTGGTTTTTCAGTGATAGGCGCACTAACGGACAGACAGACAGAAGGACAGAGAGACGTTGCATTTTATATATATATTATAGAAGCTATAAAATACGAGTACTAGTGAGTTAATGAGAAGGAAAGGATGATGGTTAGTATCTGGATTCAGATATCTATTGGTATGAATTGAGTTTCTATAAACAAAACGTCTCAAATTGCCGTTACTTTTCCTTTATACTGGTACATGCAGAGAAATAACGTTACCGTTCTTTGTGATTTAGTTTCCATTGTAAATATTATTTTGAATGTTGTTGATTGAGATAATTAAAAACGACATTCAGATTGTCGTCACCATGTGACCAGATAACAAATATGTCATTAATATATCTGCACGGAAATTTTGGTTTTAGAGGAGCATAACGCACTTTCTGGAAAGGCTTCCGTAAAAATATTGCTTTTATTATCTTCTTCTTCAGCCTTCATCGATCCATTGCTGAATATAGGCCTCCCTTATGTCTTTCCACCTTTGACGGGCCTGTGCCTGTCTCATCCACACAAACTCAGCTGTTCGTTTGATGTCATTAGTCCAATGTTTGGGAGGGCGTCCTGTCGATCGCTTACCCATGTATGGTCTCCATTTCAGTATAGATTGGGACCATCTGTATATCTAGCAACATGACCAACATAGCTCAATTTAAGTTCAGCCACCGTCTCTGCTACATCTCTGACCTTAGTAATTGACCTAATATACGCGTTGCTTTTACGATCGTTCAAAGGTATACCTAGCATTTGTCGTTCCATAGCACGTTGTATTGTCTTTAGTTGATTCATAGAGTGCTTAGTAAGTGTCCATGTCCGTTCTCAATTTTTTAGACATTGCTATTTTTGATGTCTAGCATCATTTAAATACGTTTGATGGTACGCTGTCTGAAGACAATATTGGACATCCTTGACTGCACTATGGGAATAGTTGGTGATGTTTTTCCTTGAAAATCGACTTTAGAATGTCAAGCTAACAAGTTGGCTTTCAACAGGTGTTATTGCAATAGTATTATGGTATCTGGCCGTGTGAGTCGTTTTAGCGGAAATTTTGACTTAGCGACTGATCAAAAAGACCTGCAATTGTTAGAGCAGGGAAGAAGTTGGTTTTTAATCCTTTGATTTTGTGACTCCTCGGTTTGGTCGATAATTTCTTTGCACCTATTCCAGGTACGAACAAAGATGTTTTGATTTATGACGTTAGGATTTTCACGCCATTGTCGTATACAAGATCGAGTCCCTTGAAATAAACTGCCTAGTACTGTGTTTCTCACCAAGTACAACTTCGAATAACGATTCAATTCTATCGTATATTGACTAAGTTATTGTAATTTAGGAATTTAGTTGCAGCGCGTGTTCTATACCCATAAGATATGCTTGTTAAGATAATGTGCAAGTAAATGCAATTTGCACTCTTTTAATCGCAAAATTACTTACATAAATAGTGTAAAAATAGCACAGAAAAAGATGCAATTTATCTAATATTTAGTGATTATTTACTCTCTCTTAGCCTCAAGAAACCTAACGTCTACTGCGTACTGCATAATATTTAGCAAACAATGAAATATATAGTCTTCAATTCATATCACATAAGATTTTGACTTATTTCTGATTAATTGTTTTTTAACTGATAATAATTTGATTTTTTTTAGACGAATGCCTTTAAACAAATTGGCACATTGAAAACAGATCACTTAAATCGTTAAAATTACTTACAGAATTTCAAGGAGATATAGTACGTCAGTAGCTCCAAATAAAATAACAAATTATAAAAAGTAATCACTATAAACAAATTGATACACTTATTTAACTTTAATTATTTTTTCACAAATCACAAAATAATTTTAAAATAACAGTGTTAGTTTCTCTAGCGCTCACTAATAAAACGAATAGGATTCTTTGTTTGTTTTTTTTGTATTTGCATATATATGAAGCGCAATGTTCTTCCTGTTAAAATTATATTATTTATGTTAAGGTAATATTAATGCAATTAGAAAAATCACGAATAACAATATTGCACGGAACAGACAATAATAACTTTTCTACTTAAACTGATATTGTCAAGGTATTTAGAAAAAGTTGGCTGTTGTGATTAGTTTAATTTTAAACTAAGAATGAAACATCGCAGTGTGAATAGTCAGTCGGTAAAAATTCAGGAATATTTTTGGTGAAGTAAAATTTCATTTAAAAATTATAACAAATGAAAATTTTCATTTCTTATTTGGTAATGGAGATTTTTACTTTCGTTGCTAAAGAAAAGAGTGTACTCGTAAAAAGATCACAAAAAACAGTCATTCATTTCCGCCTGCTGGTCTGTTGGCACGATAACTCTAGAACGAAATGAGATATTAATTTCAAACTTGGTATATAGATAATATTTAAGGAGGCTATGAAGCCTATAGTTTTTGAAGGATATCGCTTAAGATCAAGTAGATAAAAGGGGTGGCTGTCGATAAATTTTATATGGTTTTAATAGTAACATGGTACTTTTTCCCGTTTTTTTTTTTTGAAATAATAAACCCATTTTAAGACTAATAAATTATAGTATAAGTGGTAAAAGGTCCTTTTCAGGATTTTTAACTCGAGAAATCCAAAAATTAGATAATTTTTCTATGCTTGCAATTTTAACCTAAGTGGCTGAAAAGTTTGGGAATCGTTTAATGTTGTATAATTTCAACAGATTTTTAAAATATTTACAGATTTTTGGTTCACCTATTTGATAAATTTCAAGCATATTATTTATAATAAAATATGTAAGAACTTAAAGAGATGGAGTAGGTGGCTGGAGGGGTTATATTTATGATATTGTAGATCTTTTCAGGTGTTTTGAAGTCGAGGAAACTAAAAATTAAGTTAATTTTTCTTTAGTTTCCATATTAATGGGGGAAGGAGGTGAAAGAACTGGAGTCGTCAAGTGTCCTTTTGTCATGTTTTTTGTGATTATACTTACTACCTGGCCAACGAGATGCAAATTTTATTGTATTCACCAGAGATGAATTAACTGCTGAATTTTGTAAGTAATTTCTTATACAACCTTATAAATTTATAAATCACATGTCATAACGAACGTCTTAACTTTGTTTTTCTATACCTTGTTTGCATTTCAGGCAGTACATATTAATCGAATACTCTGGCTTATATTGTATTTGGGATGTCCAATTTAAATGTAGATTGTAACCTTCCGAACGCAGACCAAGCTAACGAGACTCTTCCATGCAAGTCAACCTTTAAATTATTTTTTGGTACTTCGATTTTTTGTCCTAAATATATGAATGTTTGTACCTTTCCTATTCTTTCACCTTCCATTAATAGTTCCTGGCTATTATCTTCACTTTCGTTTTTCAAATATTTGGTTTTGGGGAAGCTTATTTTTAGACCTATTTCTCGAGACTTGTTATTTAATTCCATCAGCATTTCTTGTAATTCTTCTTTTGTGTTGGCGATCAGAGGGACATATTGTATAATTTTAATATATTATAATAATTTCTCCTGATTTTTGGCTGGGATATTTCATAAAGTTTTACCTAATTATATATAGTAAAAGATATATAAGCTGGAAGGAATGCGATGAGGGAGTTAGAAGGGTGGTTGTGTATATATCATTTAAAGTGGTTTTTCATTATTTCCAATTTTAACAGAAATAGTATGTAGAAGGGATTGAGATCTGGTTACAGAGTAACCGAAAAAATGTGAAGTTGATTATAAAACAAGTTGTTAGAAATATAAATAGTTAAATAGGGCGAAACTTATCTACCTCTGGCATGGTAGGTAAATTATTGTTTTTAATTTCTAAAAAGAATTGTGGTATTCGTGAAAAAATTATCCTCCGCGATTTTTGCTTTCTTTACATTTTAGGGTTATTAGATCACGAAAAAATTGTTCCATTTCCATCAGACTCTCTATCTGATTGTCAGGTCTGTTGATCTATTGGTACTGTAATTTTTAAGCCAAATAATATTAGGAATAAAACTTTGCGCGATATCGTTTCAGGGGAAAGGGGGTGGGGGTCGATATATTAAATGGTTTTAATTTTATTATGGAAATTTACTTCCTCTTTACCTGAGAAAATCAAATTCGTTGCTTATTTTAGAACTATATGCTTAGAAAGCTTTAGTGATTTATTATTAATATTTCTAAAAGGTATATGTTTATTTCTGCAGTAGATTTCTTATCTGTTTCAAACCTTTTCTCTATTCGTTACAGCTTATAAACACCTCTCTGAATTGTTTCCACAATTTTCTATTCTGTGTTTTCTTTTTCCAAACCAAGTCCACATATTTTTTAACTCTAGAGCATTTGTGGTCTTCCTCTTGAACGATATCCTGTGTATAGTTTTTTTATCGGTCACCGTCCCGCCTGAATATCGATTATTACCCTTTTCGATATCCTATAGATATCGACTAGGATAACGCCCAGCTTGATTTTTTTGAATCTTTAGGATCAGCAAAGAAGAAATCAAGACATACCCAAATCACATAAATAAATACATCACCGAAACCTCAAGACAACACTGAAAAATCAAGACTGCCACAGGCTAGTAAGGAAGATAAATACTTATATTTGTATATTGTATCTTCTCAGCAAAGAGACTGTAGACTAAGCTGAAGCTGTAAAAATTGAAAATAACAAAGAGTCTTATGAATTTAAAATTTTGGAAATGTCGTGATATCAGTCCAAATGCCAAAACATACATCGGTATTTCGAGGTACCTTTTAGAAAACGCGGTAGTACCACCACTGGTATAATCATTGTATCTTTCCTACCTTATCTTTTCTATGTTCATATTAGATCTCTTTATATTGAAGGACTTTTGTCATTGATTTTAGGTCTTCTTTAATAGAAGCTTTAAACAACACATCATCTGCAAATTTAAGATGGTTGAATATTTCTCAATTTTTAAAAATTTCCCCCAATAGTAAAGTAAACAGTTTAGAATGGTTGAATATTTCTCAGTTTTTTAAAAATATTCCCCAATAGTAAAGTAAACAGTTTAGAATATGTTTGCCATCTCTTGCTTGCAGCTCTTGTCGATTTATATATATATATATATATATATATATATATATATATATATATATATATATATATATATATATATATATATATATATATATATGTGTGTGTATATATATATATATATATATATATATATATATATATATATATATATATATATATATATATATATATATATATATAAGATTTGGTGATATGTTATCGACCGTGCATCAATCTGATATATATATATGATTATAGGGAATCGGTCTGGACTGTAAATAAAACTCTTTTCTTCTTTAAAACTCAATATTTCGTTATCGTTTGATAACTTCTTCAGGAGTAACTACAAAATTAATACACCTATATTAACATACTATTCTCTCTTTCGTCAAGACATTAAAATATTGAAATATATATTGTTTGTTTTATATTTCAATATTTTAATGTCTTGACGAAAGAGAATAGGGTGTTAATATAGGTGTATTAATTTTGTAGTTACTCCTGAAGAAGTTATCAAACGATAACGAAATATTGAGTTTTAAAGAAGAAAAGAGTTTTATTTACAGTCCAGACCGATTCCCGATAATCATATATATATATATATATATATATATATATATATATATATATATATATATATATATATATATATATATATATATAAAAATTATAGCGTTTTATATACTGAGTCAATTCTACTGTTGACTTTTTCTATAAGAACTTTAAGAGTGTGTAGATGCTCACAAATATTATAAATCTATCCTTTACGAAAAGCTGCTTGTTCGGCTTCTTGAAAGCCATTAAATTTTTTTGTTAGTGGGTTGACATTCTTGTAAAAGTTTTATACATTTGCTATAATAGCGCAATCAGTTTGAAATTATTCAACATAGTATTCGAGTTGCTTCATAGTATACAAAATTTCGCAACCCTCATCCGTTTCTGTTTAAGCGATATAGTTCAAAGTTCCTTCCTTAATTGGATGGTTGGTTAGCGGGTTAGGCGATTGTGCCTGTTAGTACATTGTAGCCTCTTAGCTTATTGTGCTCCCATCTCTAAATTACAGAGTATCATTCCTTTAACAAGGCGTCCTTCCAAGCCCTTCAAGTGATAATTTATCGTTACGATGTAGAACTCTGAACAGGTTGTGTCTGTTCCGAGATAGAGCCGCACATTCATATATGATGTGCATAGAGGTTTCTTCTTCTTCACCACATAGCCTCCATTGTGGATACTTATGTTCTGTAAATATTTCCTCAGGTGACAGTGGCCGGTGATCAGTCCCCACTACCAGGTTGGTCTGCGCCGTGATTAAACAAAGAACGTCAGTGGTTAGTTTCTTCGATGGACCGCCAATCATGTGGCTCGCATGTCTTTGGCCAGATATTACGAACCAACGATCTAGATGTTGCTGATATGATCGTCTGTTGATTGTCATTGGTATACCAAACGCTGGTTTTAGAACTCTGTAGGATTTTGTAGCTCGTAACCTTGCTAATTCGTCCGCTTTTTCATTACCTCTTATCCCCGAATGTCCTGGAACTCCTAGTGGTTCAACACTGTCAATCCTGGAGGATAGTTTACGTTTCATCTTGATCTTGCAGTTGGTCTGATAGACATCTAAGACCTTTAGAGAAACTTGTCTCTCTGAGAATATATATATTTCTTGGTTGCGGCACTACCGTCTAATGTTCTCGTGATATCTGCTTGTATCGTGTGAATTTGTGCCTGAAATAATATTATACTTGTCCCAAGTTGCAGTTGTAACTTCACTTGGGCTTTTCGGCATATTAATCCGTTATGTAATAGACCAGACCTGTTACGTTCGTCATAGTTTCCACCTCAAGCAAATCAATAGATTTGAATTGTACCCAATTCTAAATAGTTTTCCGAAAATATACGACATTGTCATATAATCAGATTACATATTTAAGTACTTGACCCCGATTAGGTCCATAACTCGTGTGTGCACAAATTGTACAGTTTCTTGTTTCTATTCCCTATTTATCCTCATTGGATAGGCGCTATTAGTGGCCTCACTTTTTATGTATTTATTTAGGAATACTAGCAGGAGAATTATTTTTATAACTGTAGTAAAGGTGCTACATATTGCCCGGTAGCAAGCTAACCTCTGCAGCCGATTTAGCGCCGTGGTTGTCATTCTCTGCTCTGTTTTCGTCTACCATACTGCAGCTCCGTATATAACCATGCATCTATTAATCGTGACGTTCCTTCTGTTACTTCAGTTACTATATATGGCTAAAATAAAAAATCGATATATTATTTCCATCCATCTAAAGTTATTGTGACAATAGGCAGACAGATGGAAATTGGAAACTGTTTTTCATGATTTGGAGACCCTAATATATGAAAAAATGAGGGTGCTATGTATTGCCCCGGTGGAGTATAAGCAAGCCAACCTCTGCAGCCGATTTAGCTCCGTGGTTGTCGTTCTCTGCTCTAATTCCATCTATCATACTGCAGCTCGGTATATAACCATGGTTGACGGTGACATTTCTTTTTGTTACTTCAATCACTATATATGGATAAAATAACAAATCGATGTATTATTTCCATCTAGAGTTATTATGCCAACAGACAGACACTTGGAAATTGGAAACTGTTTTCATGATTTGCAAACCCTAATATATCAAAAAATGTAAAAACTTCGGAGGGTGATTTTTGCACAAATGGAAAATAAATGCACTTCTGATACTGTTTTTATATCCTTTTACGTTACTTAAATAAAGTGAAGAAGGGAACCACACAAGTAATCTATATAAATAGAAATCTATTCGTCATATTTTACGCATTTCTCGTCGTTTAACCATAAAGCTAACTCATGTTTTTTTATTGACAGTCTAAACTTAGTTCATATTCACTTTTGATCACCCTTAGAATTTTTATGGAACACTATCAAACTCCTTTTTATTTTACTTCTCGTAACACACCGAGAAACTACGATAAATGATCAAAATCCATCAAGTCAAACATTAGAGACAGGACTATTTTTAAAAATATTTTAGATACCACGTGTGAAAATTTAACCTGCGTGTGTTGTTTTCAAATTTGAGTTTCTACATAAACCCCACGAATGTTTACAAATGAAATTAAAAAAAAACACCTGCTAAGAGGAGTATAAACCTTTTATGAAAATACTAATTTTATCAGATATTTGCTTACATTTTCTAATTTAACTATGCCATAATTATTATGCATTATTTCTATCATTTACACCTCTAACTTTTTATCATGCAATCATGATTTATATAATATCTATTACCTTATAATTGATTTGTCCTTAATTCGGACTTTACATTTCGGGTAATTTTATAAATTAGTCTCAATCTGGACACTAGCTTAAACAGTGTAAAACTTGGCATTTTGCTTGAATCAAACCTGTTCTAAAATAAGCCATTACTTGGGTAGTCATTAAGGAAATAATGAATTGTTCCTGGCAATATTTGACATAGTTACACAACAGGCTGTTCTTTATTGTTAAAAAATGATAACATAATTTTTAATTTCTTGTTAAAGAGGACCATTGTATTCGTGGAAAAATCGCCGTCTGAGATTTTAGCATTTCTTTATGTTTCAGAGTCCCTAAAACAGGCTGGTTTCAGGAAGGGTTTTAGTATTTGTGATCATCTCTTAACTATCAGAACTTTAATAGAGAAAGCAACAGAATATAACTTAAAGTTGTACCTGGTATTTATATAGATTATCAAATGGCTTTTGATAATATTGAGAGCTGAGCCATCGAAAAAGCCTTGTATAACAGTAGAATAGATTATAGGTATACTTAGCTCATAAGAACAATTTTTAACAAGGCTCAAATGATAGTGGAAACGGATAGTAAAACAAATCCAAACGCGGAATAAGACAGGGAGATTCTATGAGCCCAAAATTATTTATAGCAGTAGTATAAGAAGTTTTCACGGAACTCGAATGAGAAAAAAGGGGATCAGTATAAATGGACAAAAGTTAAATCATCTGCGTTATGCTGATGATATAGTAATATCAGATAATTTTGATGGCATACAAGGAATGATTACTGAACTACAAAACAAATCAGAGAGGGTAGGACTACTGCTGAATAGAGCTAAGACAAAAGCTATGACAAACGAAGACAGTCCGCAAGGCTTGAGAATAGAAGACTTGAAAATGTAGAGGAATACATCTACCTAGGGCAAATATTAAAGTGTGGAAAAGCAAATCGAGCGGCAGAAGTACAGAGAAGAATCAGACTGGCATGGGCAGCATTTGGCAAACAACGGAAAATACTAACCAACAAAAGAATTCCTGTGAAACTAAGAAAGATGGTATTTGATCAATGCATTTTCACCTACGCGGCCCAGATATGGACACTGACTAAGAAGATGATGGACCAACTGAGTAAAATGCAGAGAGCAATAGAACGCCAGATGCTGAATATAAGATTACAAGACAGAATCGTAAACGAAAATATAAGACAAAAGACTAAAGTGATAGACGTAAGAGAATAGGTACCAGATTTGAAATGGAGATGGGCAGGTCACACAACGAGATAACAAGATGAGAGATGGAGTAGAAGGATACAAGAATAGAGGCCATGGTTGGAACAAAGATCCAGAGGAAAGCCCCAAAGAAGATGGAAAGATGACCTGAAAAGAACGGCTGATTTAGGATGGATTAGGAAAACGCAGATGGAAACGAGAGATGGAAAAAAGAAGGGAAGGCCTATGTCCGAGACTGGATGGAAGAAGGCTTATGAGATAGATAGATAGAACAAGAAAAACATAGTTTACCATTTTCGACAGTCTGTCGGTCTGTTGATTTGTCTGTTAGTGTTAAATGATACGAAGTTTTAAAGTTTTCGAGTCGAAGAATCTAAAAAATCCTGTTTTTTTTTTTTCTGAAATGATTATTTCGAAACATGTTCATAAGGCGGAAGAGGGGATGATTAGAATATTATACGCAAAAATAAATATTTAGTGAAGTAATTGACCCAGTATTTTCCTTGCAAACATCCAATTCTAAAATAAATACTAAACTTGATTATCTCATGCTAAAGAATAACTTATAAAATCCACTTTATGATGCAATATTAATTTAAAAAATTGGAAGTAATAAATGAGCTTATTACTTTGAAAAATACCCACTTTTGAGGTCTTATTTGGTCTTTCAAGTTTTCTGTTGTTTTGGGGTATCTATTTTATACCTCTCTTAGGTAAACTAGTTTTTTTTCTATTTTCTGTACATAATGCTATGATCTCAATGGCTTAATTTCAAAATACATCATCAGAGAACCATTCATCCCATTTCATTTCTAATTCTGCCCTTTCTAGATATTTTCATTGATCTTCTAAACAAAGCCATTTTGCTTGGTCCCCCATCTCTCTACACTATAAGTCAGGCTAATTTTAATAAGCATTTCATAAATATTATAAATTTAATTTTTTTCAGTCTCTTATCCCCAGAGTATACCAGTTAGAAAACCACTTGTTTTCTTTGGGTGTGTTACGTCAACGTCTACTCCTACATGGGTGTAATAAGTACAAGTTGTTATTTTATCTATTGAAACCAGGAATAAAAAATCAAAATATTATGGATCTAAACAACTTTGCTCTGAAACTACGAGGCTGGTTTGAAAAGTCCGTGCAAAAATAAAAACTACTTCTCTGTTTGGGGTAAACCTTTTTTATTTTTCGACATAGTCTCCTTTTAGGCCTATACACTTCGTCCAACGATGTTCTAGTTTGTTGATCCCTTCCGAATAATAGGATTTGTCCAAGTCTGCAAAATATCCATTAGTGTCTGCAATCACCTCTTCGTTTGAATAAAATCTTTGTCCCGCCAGCCATTTCTTCAAATTGGGGAACAAATAGTAGTCCGAGGGAGCCAAATCTGGAGAATAGGGGGATGTGAAACGAGTTGTAATCCTATTTCCATTAATTTTGCGACCACAACTGCTGAGGTGTGTGCTGGTGCGTTGTCGTGATGGAAAAGGACTTTCTTGTGGGCCAATCGAGGGCATTTTTCTTGGAGCTCGGTTTTCAAACGGTCCAATAACGATGAATAATATTCACCTGTAATAGTTTTTACCCTTTTCCAGATAGTCGATGAAGATTATCCCTTGCGAATCCCAAAAGACAGTCGCCATAACCTTTCCGGCCGAAGGAACGGTCTTCGCCTTTTTTGGTGCAGATTCCCCCTTGGTAACCCATTGTTTAGGTTGTTGTTTGGTCTCAGGAGTATAGTAATGTATCCATGTTTCATCCACAGTGACGAAACGACGCGACGCTTAAAGTCCTCCGGATTCTTCTGGAACAGCTGCAAACCATCCTTGCAACACTTCACACGATTCCGTTTTTGGTCAAGCGTGAGCAATCGCGGCACCCATCTTGCGGATAGCTTTCTCATGTCCAAATGTTTATGCAAAATATTATGTACCCGTTCAGTCGAGATGCCCACAGCACTAGCAATCTCACGCACCTTAACTCTTCTGTCATCCATCACCATATCATGGATTTGATCACTGATTTCTGGAGTCGTAACCTCCACAGGCCGTCCAGAACGTTCAGCGTCACTTGTGCCCATATGGCCAGTCCGAAAATATTGAAACCACTTATAAACTGTTCCAATCGAAGGTGCAGAGTCACCATAATGTTTATCAAGCTTCTCTTTAGTCTCCTAAGGCGTTTTGCCTTTCATAAAGTAATGTTTAATCACCACACGAAATTCTTTTTCGTCCATTTCTTAAAAATCACTCGACTTCCTTGATTCACACGAATGCCAAACACAAAGAAATAGACCAATATGGCTGAAACTTGGTATGCGTTCATTCAAGAGATGCTACTAACTAAACATGACCTCGATACGCGCCGGTGGTACCATCTCTCGGACTTTGCACGGACTTTTCAAACCAGCCTCGTATCTTACACAAAAATTATATGCTTCATTTCTACTTGAAGTACTATATGTATAACACGTTTAAAATCAATATGTCAGACAGACAGAGGAAACAGTGAACTATTGCAGAATTTACAACCAAATATTTCACATATAAAATTCGTTTATTTAATTTAAGAAGATTGGAGCCCTAGAATGGTCGTATTCTTTTATATTTGTAAATGTTTGCTTTCTGATAAACATAAATCTCAAAGTTTGTATGAAATAGGTTTTGAATTTTGTTTTACTTTTTGTAAAATTTAACTGTCTATATATTTGCATAGGTCACCAGCTAAAATTTCCTTTCCATAATTATTCCCGTAGATTTTTTTTTATCGCTCACCTCCCTGCCTCAGTAGAAATTTTACCCTTTTTCCATATCCCAAGTATATTGGCTAGGATGTCATAATACCCGTCAACGTGGTCCAAGTGCCGAAACATACAAATACAAACGAAATTATACGAAAGATACTGAACTTTGTGGTTTTTTTCTTATTGCTAAAATCTACGGTAAAAAGTGCAAAAACTTTTTTATAACTAATTTCAATTTTTTTTAGTTTTAGTCTGAGATTGATTCAGTAAATTTATAAATGAACACTCTGATAGCAGGTTCATAAATTAACAATATGTTATTTTATTGAAAAACGTTCGAGCTACCATTGATCGATACTTCAAGTACTTGACTTCGAAACTGTTAGTTTTTAAATTTAGGTCTAAAGATAGGACCTTAGTAATTCGAAAAATCAATACTTAAACACAGTACTACCAGCAACACTAATAGCTGAAATGATCGAATTTTATTAGTCAGTTAGAAAAAGGCAAGTTTGATATATCAAAGGCGCGGAAAAGGAGATAAACGGAGCTCAACCGTGTTTTTACAGACAGTCGGGTTTAAATGTTGGTACTCAAAGAGATACGGGGCTCTATCAGAGAACCTTTAAATGCCGGGAAATGTTCAATAATGAGGCGCTTTTACTGGAAAGTCTGAACCAAAGAGAATTTGAAAACAGCACCATGCATGTTGGAGGTTCATAGACGTAATTTTTTATTTTCTCCAAATGGGAAAAGATAAAATTATTTTATATTCATTCCCATTTTTGCATAAAAAGAATTTAAAAAGAGTTCTGGTGGGTAGGATCCCACTGACATCGAGACACTTTTTTAAATTCTATTGTCCTTAGCTTCAAATATTTTTCTAATTGTTTATGGCTTCGGTACCCTAAACCGAGATTATAAATTTATATATATATATATATATATATATATATATATATATATATATATATATATATATAGGATGTGGCAAAACGAAGCTTAAGCTCCCATGTTGGTCCACAATACTGGCTCTTAGAGACCTTGAAACGTGAAAAAATACAAAAATCTCGGACTGTGATTTTTTTGGGGAAAAAATACTTTTCTTAACCAAGAAAGTAAAAAGTACATGAGGTAGAAAATATTTTGTTAGTTTTTTTTACGGAATGTAAAACAATAAAAGAATATTTATTCCTTAGCTTGTCGATCATATTTAATTCAGTTTTTAGTTTTGGCACTTCTCCACAATAGTTACACACGTTCCTGTTAAACATTGGCGTCATGAAGTCTGTCAATATATCTAGTTCACAAGATAAAAATATATTTTGTTCCGAAAAATGATCAGTTATATCAATCGAAATTGTTCTATAAAATACTGATACCTTCATTAAACAACAGAAATTTATTATATGTCCCGACAACTGGTAATACGTTTGACTGAGCATATATTACTTCCCGTACCACCTTCTTTACTCCTCGTACTACTCTTTTTACTCTTCGTACTTAAATAACTACCCAAAAGTATATTTCCGGAAAGCGTGGATCGTGTTTATCACAAAGAGGTTAATTTCGGCAGTTAAAGCAGAGTTGAGTTAAACAATGCATATTTGATAAGATTAGTTCCCAATTTTCATTATTATTTATTACATATTTGCAATTTTGATGTAATTATGGGAAAACGCAAAACTGAAGAACAAAAACGAACTTTTTTTTTGTTGCATGACATCTGTTAAGTGTTATTTACTAATTTGACATCGCTGATTCTGAATCTACCCTCAGATCGTATCTAGCAGCTCTAGTTTTTGATATACAGATTCGGTTGACAATGGTCATCAATAACGTTATTAATAAACTAGTTTCTGTGCATCTGTAGTGATGTTTTCGACAAGAAAAACATGCGTAAACGGTCCAAATTGTTTTTGTGTCATTTGTGGCTAATATATGTATAAAGAATTTCGTTTGAATATGTCGGACTTTGTAAAACAAGCATATGTTGACTAATCTGAGTTTCCATTAAAACAACAAGCCCTAGATTCCTAGTTTGGTGTGTAAAAGATGTATTGAGTATTTACGTTTATGGGCAAATAAGGACAGAACTCCAATGATTTAGCGTGAACCATCAAATCATCATGATGACTGTTATTTTTGTGCTGTGAAAATTACGAGTATAAACCGCAACAATCATGCTAAGTGGATTTATCCTACCTTACACTCTGCTACTAGACCTGTTGTAAGTTCCAGTGATACATTAGTACCACAGCCATCTACATCTCAGGAACATCCAAATGAGTTCAGCCAAAAAATCAATGATAGTAACGATAGTAAGGATAGGACTTTCACTGCCCTAGATATCCTTGACCACTCAATCCAAGTGACCTAGATGACTTGCTCAGAGATCTTGGACTGGCATCAGAACTTTTCGCTTCCCGGTTAAAAGAAATACATCTATTGACAAGAGAAAAGAATATCTCGTATTACCGCACTTCTTCTTCTCACGCCGTCTTCTGTTGAAGGTTGACGACTACATCTCTAAATGCGTCTCTTTCTCTTGCCACAAGGAACAGTTCTCCAACGCTGAAATTCGTCCACTCCCTTATGTTTCGGAGCCAAGATTCTTCTTCCTGTTGATACTTTTCCTTCCCTCCACTTTTCCCTCCATTATGTTTTGTAGCAACAAGTACTTGTCGTTGCCCAGGATGTGTCCTATGTAAGATGTTTTTCGTATCTTGATGGTTATTAGGAGTTTTCTTTTGCTCCCAATACGTCTCAGTACTTCGTCGTTAGTAATTCTACGAGTCGAGGGTATCTTTAGTATGCGTCTATACAGCCACATTTCAAATGATTCTAGCTTCTTGGTAATTTGAACTTTCAAGGTCCAAGTCTCCACCCCACACAGTAACGTCGACCACACATAACACTCCATAAACTTCAGTCTGATGAGACGATTTAAATTTTTATTGGTAAGCATTAAAGAGTACTTCACAAATGCCTGTCGAAGTCATTTCTAATCTGATTTTGATTTCTTCACCTAAATCTAGTTGTGCATTTATGATTGAACCGAGATACTTGTATTTTTGAACCCTATTCTATTTATTTTCCATTCAATACAAGTATAGGGTTAATGTTTGGGTTTTTACTCACAACCATAAATTTTGTTTTCTTGATGTTTATAGTAAGTCCTATTTCTTCGCGCTCTCAGTTGATTCTTTTTAAGAGGATTTGTAGGTCTTCTACAGTCTCAGCCGTTATAACAGTATCATCTGCAAATCCTGAGTTGTGAATTATTGTCTCCGATGCTCACTCCCTCACATCTTTCATCCAGTGCTTTCCGAATTACGAACTGAGAATACACGTTGAACAGTTGGGGAGACAGAACACAGCCTGTCGAAACCCTTCTTGAATTGGTATTTCATCCGTTTCCATGTCGTCAACACGCACTACTGCTGTTTGGTTGTAGTAGATATTTAATCGTATGTCGTTTTTATCTATCTTTTTAGGTTCTCTATAAGTTTGTCGTGTTGAACTTTATTAAAGGCTTTTTGAAAGCCGATGAAACAAACGTACACATTTTTGTTGTATTCTCAACACCTCTGTAGCAGTACTGTGATAGCGAATAAAGCCTCTCGTGTTCCTAACCCTCTTCTAAAACCAAACTACTCCTCATCAAGTTGTTCTTCGCATTTTCGGTATATTATTTTTAAACGAACTTTTAATGTGTGACTCATTAAACTGATCATCCGATATTCATCACAGGACTTAGGATTGTTGTTTTTCAACAAAGGATTGAAAACTGATCTAAGCCAATCTTTTGGTTAGGATGATTAAGTTCGTATCGTCCAAAGCTTTCAAGAACTCTACCGGAATGTTGTCGGTTCCTACTGCTCTATTGCTCTTAGAAAATTTTACAACTGTTTTGAGTATACACAAATGATCTGTCTGCCTGCTATCTTCTCTTGTATCTTCCCGTTCTGCTGTAAACAGACGTTTAATGTATTCTTCCCAGGCCCGTTTTTTGTTCGCTTCCGTTATTTGTAAGTCTCCTTGGATGTTTCGTGTTATAACTGGTATTTTCTTCCTCGTGTTTCCAGTTAATTCCGTCAGTATTTTATGGAGACTAAACGAATCATGTTTATTATTCAATTTCTTAATTCCTCGACAGTTTTCCTCCATCTGTGTCTCTTTAGCTTTTCTTATCCAATATTCGACCTATCGCTTCAATTAAGTATTTCTCTGCATTGGAGTTTTTGAATGCCTTTCTTCTATGAGGTTTATAATTTTCTGGGTCATCCAGGGTTTTTTTCGCAATAAGTTCTCTTTCACCTACAATTTGTTTTCCGGAATTTAAAATTGTTGATTTAATTTTATCCCAGACCGTGTCAGTATTTGATGTTGATATTTCAAAAAAGTCGTTTGCAATTGAGTCGTTGAACCGTGCTTGGTAAGTCTTTCTATGTTTATTCTTTTTGGTTTTATTATTCGTTGTAGTTTCCTACCGCACTAGGGAAAATAATTTAGTCCCTTTCTTTTCTGAAGAAGATGATTTTGTATTTTGCAGTGATATTCCTGGTCTAATGGCTGCAATGGGATTACAAAAATATGACTCAAATGAATGGCGTTTGTTTATAAACTCATCAAAACGTAATCTTAAATGTTTCATAACGGTAACAAGCTAGATTCTTTACCTATTGCACATTCAACCAAAGAAGACTATTCTACAATATCTTTAGTTATGAACAAGATCAAGTACAATAAACATAAGTGGATTTTATGTGTGGATCTGAAAATAGTCAATTTTCTCTTGGACCAACAAGGCGGTTATACGAAATATTCCTATTTCATATGCTTATGGGATAGCAGAGCTAAAGCTGAGTACTGGACTAGGATAGACTGGCCTTCTAGGGAAGCTTTAGTCCTTGCCTTCAAACTGGGGCTAATGAAACAGTATACAAAAGCGCTCAACAAAAACGGGGAATATTTTCAGTACATTTCAAGAATGTTTCCAAAATTGAGTACTGAAAAGTTAAAAGCTGGCCTTTTTGATGATCCACGGATCAGGAAATTAATAAATGATCCAATTTTTACCATTTGTATGATAGATAATGAAAGATATACGTGGGATGAGTTCGTTTGGGTAGTGAAAAATTTCTTGGGAAATAAAAATTCTGACAGCTACTCTCAACACATTGAGCAGCTAATGCTGCACTTCCAGCGACTTGGATGCAACAGGAGTATAAAGCTACACTTCCTCCACAGTCATCTAGCTCTCGGTGATTTAAGCAAGGTACAAGGGGAAGCATTCAGAATAGTACTCGTAAGTCAACTCATGCGAGAAAATCGTTTAAAAGAAAATTTCTTTCAAGTTTGGTGTGTTTAATAAAATGTTATAACTCGAAAAATTGTATTTTTTTATTAAAAGTCCCTCCACTCATATCTGTAAAGCTAGAACTGTTACATAAAACCGACTAGATATTTGAAACAAGCGCGAAAAACACATTGAGACTCAGGTATAACATTACATGCAACAGAAATGCTATTGCGCGCTGTAATAAATACTGCATTGGATTTTTTTAAACTAAAGGATGTCATAATCCAAGCATTAAAAATCGTTATTTTATTCTTAGAAGTTACCAAAGTGTTCTTCGCATTTGCTGAACCATCCCAGGACGCGTTTCGCCATATCACGGCTCATCAGCTGGGCTAGGTTCAGCAAATACGAGAACACACTTTTAGTCCTTTATCCAAGTAACTAACGGAAAACTATAACAAATAGATGCTTTTACTGCACTCTACCGGCGACTTACTAAGTCATTCAAGCAGAGCGGCCAGCACGGCTGGCAACTTATTTGCAGAAGCGCACCTTTCTCAAGCTTACTGCTCGAAGGCATAGATGGCGCATTGGTATAACAATTAAAAATAAACGAAAAAATCGTATTCTTAGAAGTTACCAAATTGAATGACTTAGTAAGTCGCCGGTAGAGTGCAGTAAAAGCATCTATTTGTTATAGTTTTCCGTTAGTTACTTGGATAAAGGACTAAAAGTGTGTTCTCGTATTTGATGAACCTAGCCCAGCTGATGAGCCGTGATACGGCGAAACGCGTCCTGGGATGGTTCAGCAAATGCGAAGAACACTTTGGTAACTTCTAAGAATACAATTTTTTCGTTTATTTTTAATTGTTATACCAATGCGCCGTCGTTATTTTAAATTATATGTACTAAAATTTTTAAATTCTTAAACTTCAAGGATCTTAAAAAGAACATATGTCTCAAATTTCAGATGGTTGTAGCCTCTACTTGATGGAAATTCATTATAAATATATAATAAAAGACTGTTTTTAGTCAATTTCCACTAGTTTATTTATAATTGCGATAACGCGTTTCGCTGTCGATACAGCTTCTTCAGAGCTACATTTTACACTGTCAAGTTAGGTTTAATGTTTACATTTTTATATAATTTCTTAATTATAATATTACACCTAATTAAATTATATTGATAGTATTGGAAAACCCACACAGACATGAAATTAGGAAAATAAATTTAATAATGATGAATTGTTTAAATCTACCTGGTCGTTGAGTACAGTACCTGTAGTCCTTAATCGATTTATTTGCATTGTCTCTAAAAGGTTTAGTTTTAAACGCTTATGTTGGGTATGTAAAATTTTGAAATTCTTATTAAATGTGTGATTTTCTGTTAAAAGATAATTAGCATATGTTGAATTAGACTTTCTATGGATGAAAACTTTTTTCGTGTTCTGACTTGTTCTAGTTCTTTATCGTCAATATTCAGTCCAGTACAACTTCTGGTTTTTCATGTACTCTACCTTAATAATACAGCAATGGAGTTTTTCCAATTTTAACAGTGCTTACCAACCAAGCCATACTTAATTTTTAATCTTTTTTATGTGGAAATGACCACAAATCCGAAACTTATTAAACCGGAAAATGAAGAATTTTTAGGCGTCAACTATTTTGCTTCAAATATTAGAGAGATTTTGCAACGCTTATTTTTCACATTTCATTGCCCTTATGGTTCTCTCCAGCATGCGTAGTATTAACGCTAAGGAATTGCAAGGTTAGGTTAGTATTGATCTTCTATACACTTTTTTCATTCATTTCATGGTTAAGCACACCGGTTATTAGTATTTGATGGGCCAACACAAATTTCTTAATTAAAATTGTGTCTAGCAGGTTTCTATTACTTCCTGCAAGGGAATACAAGTGTACGATAAATAAAACTTCATTTGGAATCAGTATTACAGCCAGTCCCAAAATATAAGATCCTGATTTTTTGCCGTTTTAAGTGGGCAATATAAAATTCTGACCTTTTGTTTATGATAAGTTGCAGAGATGGACTTAAGAATTTTATTTATTAATGCAAATTAATAAAATTATAAGTTTTTTTGGAGATGTTTATTTTTAGATGCATGTAAAGACAAATGGATAAGAAATGCAAAAGTTTAAATGAATGGAGTTTACAAGAGGGAACATATTGTATAAATAAAAATATATTTTAACTTAAGCCTAATTCGGTTTCACTATCACTGTCATCAGCTGAGGTAATTATCAGTGGTTTTATATTATTTACACAAATATATGAATCTTCAACTTTAACAACGTTCTAAATGGAATTCTTTCAGCTTTCACAAGGTATATTATTTATAACTTTTTATGAATTCAACCACTGACACGCTTAAAGTAGGAGAAACATTTTGTGCCCTTATTTTTGATTTAACTTGATGCTAGATGTGTTCAATTGGATTAAACCCACAATAATACGGAGGAAGCCGCAAAACAGTATGTCCCATTTTCTCAGCCATACTATCACAAACATATTTCTTTTTTAATTTATAGTCTTTCAAAACTTTCAAAAGATCACTTTTTATAACTATAGTTAAAATAAATGTCATTTTCTAACATATATTCCTGTATTTCCGATGTGGTGTTGGCTACATTAGGAACCTTATTTAGTAGGCGACTATGGTAACTTGCATTGTCCATAACTATAACACTCTGTTCGGGAACATTTGGCAAAAGGGAATTTTGAAACCAATTTTCAAAAAGTTCTGTGGTCGTGTCTTCGTGATAGTCCAAAATAGAATCTTTTATGTTTTTTGCAGATAATAGTAGACAATTTGAAACCCAGCCCTTTTCAAATCCAGCATGTAAAATGGTTATTCGTTTACCTTTATTTGAAGGTGCGTTAGTCTGACATTTTGTACTGCTTTTTGCACAGAGTCATGGGTATAGAACCATGTTTCGTCAAGATAAATTATTGGCCAATTCTTTCATCGATACTTTTGAATTTCTTGTAAATAAGTATGTCGCGAGATTCGTAATCTTTGTGACTCCATCACTACTTGCCTTTTGTTGATTTTTTGGAACGTGAATCCCATTCTTAAGAGAATTCTGTGATGAGTTGATCGGCCACAATGTATATTGGTCCCGTCCTACACCAGTCTTAATTTTATTTTGTCTAGTGTCGGCACCAACTGCTCTTCATACATAGAATATATTTTTCTCCTGATGACGTCTTTTTCACAATCGTCTACGTGATGCATATGGAAATCTTTCCGTTTTTTTTTTTCCTGTTCCTGACGGATGGTTTCCCTACATTGCCCTTAATCGTAAAAATTGAAGTTTTTGTTAGTTCACTGGTTTCTTGCAAATCACTCTGTTTATTCAAATTTCTTTTTACCAAACTGTCGTAAACATTTTCCACTATTTGTTTAGCGTCAAGTGATAAATGTTTTCTTTTGCGACAGCCACTATTGCAATTTTCCCACGGACGCCACATAATTAAAATAGAACCATTACGTTGTAAGTTGTAAGTAAAACTAAAAATAAAAATAATAAAAAGTATCTTTCGAATCTTAATGGGGACCTTTCGTCATTAGGCCTTTATTATCAAATACTTAAAGAGCTCCAAACCGGGTTGCCAGGTAGTAAATATATAGGTAAAAATAGATCCAACATGATTGCAGGTGCAAGTGACGGCGGTATACAAAGCAGGTAAAATAAAAACACGTTTATCATAATACCTGGCAACTATGCACAAAACCATAATAGGGTCGTTTATTGCCCCATTGAAAAAGCAAAAAGGCTGGATCTTATATCTTGGAATTTACTTTACACATACTGTAATGCTATTGTACCCCAGACTGCAAAATCCCAACATAATCTGAACACTACCTAACTTTTGTCATTGTTATTTGCAATAAAAGATTATAATTTCAGTTTTACTATATTTTCTTAGTGTCTGTATACTTAAGTAGGAAAAAAAAGGTCCTACCGTAATAGCGATAAGATTAATGAACTTCAAATATCCTCTCTTATAAGTTCCTAAATAAGGGAAATCGTTATCCTTAATAAGGGATTCTCTTATTTTGTTGCAATACTGCGCAAGCTCCGAATGGTGGGCGCATGCTTCAAATTTTCTATAACAGCTGAGTCCTTATATTTAATTTCTTCCTTTTACTACTGCGCAAGCTCCAAACGATGGGCGCATCCTTCAAATAAAGATGGCCTACCAAAATAAGTGTTGCAAAACCATTAACAGAAAAATATGTTATTTGTGTGAATTCATTCATATTTGTTAATAAAATTTATAATTTTGCTTTTGTTGTTTATAAACAAATTACGAGAAAGATAAACTAATCAGTCACAAACTTAACCAAACCGGTCATAACCTTGTCCGAAATTCTCGTAATATAACATAATAATAGTATAACTGAATAAAACATTTATTTATTATCTTAGTAAACTAGTAGACAACGCACATATTTTTGTATTGCCAAAATGTATCATTTTATCAAATATTTAATTATTTTGGTATTAATTGTGCATAAAAGTTTAACAGTTTACATGAATACAAGTCCTCAAAGAAGTATTTATAATAAACTTACTCAAGAGGCAGATTTTGAAGGATTTAGTGGCCTAATTCTGCACAACAAGGATGCTAGAATGGACTTGATACAAAAAGAATTGACTGCGTTTGTACCGGTGAGTGTTATGTAACCATTACAAAAATTATAGGCCTTAGGCCTCTTTTTCAAAAGAGAATTTAGATCCTTTTTGACTTTGTCAAATTTTCAAGATTAAACTACAGTTAAAAAGTATTTTTCTTAACTCTAGTCCATATAAAGAATTCTTAACTACTTCATGTTAAAAAATCGGTGGATTGTTTTTCTTAGCAAGCACACAGTTCTAAAAGGTACTGAATTGACTTTTCACGCAATGGAATCACTTGATCTAAAGATTTCAAGGTGATATTTGAAATAACAGCTACTTTATGGTAAAGTATTGAGGACACAGGAACTTGGAGCAGGTCAAGGTTTAGAAAGCTAGATTACGGCTGACAGGTGGCTTGAGTGACCAAAGGAGTTATGCTTCTTATGGACCCATTGTGGACCTGCCTCCTTTTAGAGTTATGAGAGCCCAGCAGTCTTTAAGCCTTCCAGATTGAATCCGCTTAATAGACCCGTGGCTCAAAAAGATTGAGGATCCCAAGTGCCTTCCTCGTGTGATTGCCATGCAAGACATAATCAGACAAAGAGCTGTTTCTTCCCCTTTCAAGCATCATCTATAATCAAGATCATCTTTGAACTAGATGCCATTAGGTGGTCATTCAAGTAACAATATCCCGTAAATGTTCTTGTCACCAGATTCAAGACTTTCCTATTTAATCTATTCATCCTTAGTGTTTCGTTTCGATCTGTCACGAACTTACAGTTCAACGGATCTACGATTGCTGCACCGCAGATTTTGTACGTTATTTCCAAAAGGTGTTCAGATTCCGCAGGGCTCGCTAGACCTCAGTTTTTAGCTAGTATGTTGACGACCACATTTCTGTATTCACTGTATAAAAGGAGTATCTTGTCTCTAGCCGCTATCTTGGCCAGTAAAACTTGACACTCACTTACCCGTTTTGAGTTTATCTTAACCAGTTTTAGAGACAATAGCGTGGCTCTACTATCCGATCAAATGTGTACGGTCCTCCCGGTTATTTTACATTTATTTTCAACTGAAATTTGAGATTTCCCTTCATATACTATTTCTGTTTGAATTGAAGATATTGTAAAAATAACAAAATATATTTAGACTCCTAGAGTCCTGAAAAGACATATAACAACTTATATACCAAGCAACCCCTCTGATACTCTCTCACTCCTTTAAGTCCTTATATATTTAACTACAAATAATTATCTCTCAAATATTTTCATTTTCAAGAATCAGAAGTCAAGAAAAATTTGCAGAATGATATCAAACATATACAAAGTTCTTGACCCCCACCTTAAAGTAAGTACTATATGTGTACCGCATTTAAAATCGATATCTTATTTCGTTCGAGAGTTATCATACCAATAAACAGAGAAAGAGACTAACAAAAATGGAGGGCTATGTTATTCGTGGAAAGGTTGTCTTTTTTTATCGTTCACCTCCCCTCCTGATTAGAGATTTTACCTTTTTTCATATCCTGAGTGTCGTAATACCGTCAACGTTTTCCAAGTGCCGAAACATTTACAGTACTTTTTCGACAACGCGGTAGTGCTGCCACGGACTTTATTGCATTTCTGCAAACAACTACTACCTTTGTACTTGGCCAGGCCATATATACTTAAATAAAAGTATACCGACCTGCCGGGATTGCACCCGAGACCTTCTGCACCACAAGCAAATACTACGCCACGGAGCCACGGCCCATCACAGTCTAAATCTCTAAATACGTTTTTCTAAGTCCCACAAATCAGGTTGAACAATTTTTTATCGGATTCCAAAGACAGAAAATTTTATAAAAGCCTTCAGTTTGTAAAGAAATTGTATATTGCAGTTATCTCAAGTTTTCCCCCATTTCCTTACACGTGTTAAAGATTGCCCGAGTGTTAAATCTGTTACATAATGTAGCTAATCGATAGTAACCTATCTACTAGAGTAAAATTTTACTATCTACTAGTGGAGCTTCATTTGTATCTTGGCTGGAGGTTTTCAAGAAGGGTAATGACGTAAGTTATCGACTTCTCTGAGTTGGTTTTCAACAAACTGCATATCTGTAGCTGCTATTACTTTGCCTTTGTATGAATTCACCTAGAAGGAGAAGGGTATCATTTGAGCTATAAATAAGATTACCGAATTAATCGAACTTTACTAACAATTTACAGTCTGCATCGTACGTGGAAAATGATTATTACCCAGGGTCACGGTTCGGTGAATACCAATGTAGGATAGCTACGTGGCGTGTGCCTCTCTAGCATTCTAATTATAAAAGTAAAAATCTCTAAAGAAGCACTATTCAGTCGTAGGCGAAAGATCAGAAAATTACTTCAATTGGAGACAGTTTAATATTAAGGACCAAGATTTCTCATCTAACAAAAACCGTTAAAATTTCTTTTTCAACTTGCTTTATATTGCATAATTAAATATTTCGCTCTAACAATTTTGAGATACTTTTATTTAATATACAATCTTGTGAACGACAGTATGCTTGTTTCACATCTCAACATCAACCTTAAAAGAATTACTTTTTTAAGTGATGGTAACGAAGTAGAATTTAATGCAAAAAAACTCAAACACAGAGTTTCACTAGCTTCGTCATGTAATTGTTTAGGCATTAACTTAGCAACAAATGCATGCTCATATTAAAATGCTGCTTACATTATTCCGGCGTTTAATACGTTACTAGGTTCAAATTCGACTATCGACAACAAACTACTTTCATGATTACAGCCCTGCTCTTAAAAATACTCTGCGTTTATTGGATCTATCGAGAAGAGGGTAATTTATCTGATCAGATACCCATTGTCAGTTTGCAGCATCGGGAACGTTTTATTATTTTACTCTTGTCCACAGATATTGACCTGGATAATATTCATCTAACATGGCCAGATTTACTAAGAGAAAACATGATAAAAATTCAAGTCGAGCTAAATGAACCAAGTTAAACTTAATAGCCTTCATAATACTTTATTTAAGAACTTCTGTATATGCGAAATCTCATCTCTTTAGTACCGTCTATGTCGATTGAAAAACCAGTGTGAATCGCTATTTCTTCACACATGCCACTTTTCGAGCAACTTAAAAATTGGTTTCCAGTATAAAAAATGCAATTCATCCATCAAAAATAAAAGCAGAATAGAATGGATAGAATCTGCTTTCCACTAGACTTGATTCTACTTGCTACCTTTAGCATACTTTATAACGGCTAAGCAAATAAAAAATGGCAGCTCTTAATTCTAAATTAATAAAACTGAAAATTACCACTGTTTATTTGTTTGGCCACCATAAGTAAACAGTAAAAAAAAGTTGGCTGGTTAAGAGTAACAGATCGTTCTTTACGAGTGGCAGTCCACAGATTTCTGTCTAATACCTTTAATATCAACGCCTCTCTGCCTTCAGGCTCCATACTGTCTCCTACTCTCTTTCTTACTTACATTAATGATCTGCTAGGAAGAAGCAGAAATCTATCCTACAACTTTACAAATGACAGTACGCACAGCAGAAAGTCGTTCACCTTAACAAAGTCCTGGAAGAAATTTTATCTTGGGGTGGCAGTAACCAAGTAGAATACAACGGTACAAACACCCAGGCGATGGCTTTTTAGAAACAAGTTAACATTCCGGAACCCAACATCGTCATGTCGGGACACTCCATTCGTCTAGCATCGTCACTCAAGTTGCTGGAGGTTAACTTAGAACCAAATATGTCTTGACATGAACATGTTACATCCATCATAAAGAGAGCTTCACAAAAGTTGGAAATACTATTTCGAACTAGAAAGCTTTTCATTCCAAAAGAACTGTTTTTTCTGTACAAAGCTTAAATTCGACCAACGATGAAATATTGCTCCCGTGTTTGAGGCTTCATTCCCAAATACACACTTGCTGGATTCTATTCAGAAGAGAGCTTAGAACATTAAGAAATGGTTGGCGACTTGAGTCTATTCTACAAGTATTTTCATGGAAAATATTCGATGCATGAAGCCCGCTTAATTCCTCCCAGAGCGGTGCATGCTATTAATACACCTCACACTAATACTTCACATTCGTATGAAGTTCAGTTTGTTACTCCTCGTACAACACTTTTCAGGCGGTCTTTTACATGGAAAAGCTTATCCCTTTGAAATGATTTGCCCAGGACTGTGTTTCCCACCAAGGTCAACTTACAGCTATTCAAGACCAACGTAAAACGCTTTTCCCGCACACACGTCGCTCCTGTAGCGCTTTAGAAATCTCCCTGCAGCAGGTGTGATAAAAAAAAAGGATAACACCTAATGTGTTCTCCCTGTTGGTTGCTATCGTGTTATTTAAATATTTTTAATATAATCACTTTATGTGATACCACTATTATTATATGTGATAAAATAAAATAGGAACCTTTTAACGTACATTCTTTATTATTTTTTATTCTTTTCAGACAAACGACGCTTTTGAAAACTACGAGAAACCTCTGCATTCCGACTTAGCTTTTTATCATATGACTGAAGGTTCGTATGTATTGGAAGATTTCAGAACTATAAAAAAATCTTTCTAGTTTAAAAGCGAGCTTTCCAAAGTTATGGATAACAAAAACTCAGGACAGTATTTTTGTAAATAATGCCGAAATTATCAGTTTCAAATCGAATTATCCTGGAAGGACAAAAGAAGGAAAAAATGGAAAGCAACAGGTAAGATGAATGTTTTAGTCTATTCTTGCATTTTTTTTTTGTGTTTGTCTCGTTAGGGTAAAATCAAATAATGTAAAAGTTAATGTTTTCGCGCGAGACTAAACGAAAATTTCATCAATAATTCATCAACTTTCGTCTTTCTTTTCTCATTCATCTCGCACTAATGAGAGCATACAAGACAAGAGTAGAATCTAGTGAAATCATAAATTATTCAACTCTCACAACATCTCGTGTCCCCTACGACATAAATAACTTAATCAATAAACAAAAAAAGTCATTTTCTAGTTTATAATATTCGCTTCGGGCAAAGAAGCAAGTCAAAGCCTGACGTCGAAATGTCGCTCTTTCTCCGACCAATGTTTACATTGATTCAAATGGCAAATTGACTTTTTTTCTGCTTAATTTATTATTTTCTCAATAAAAAAAAAGGTACACGGCTTCATCATTCAGGGAAAGTTCAATTTAATTCCCCTAGTGCGAGACCAAAATAACTCAGGTTAAAGCCAATATTTCCCATAATTTATTTATAAAAAGACGTTGAAATATGGAAGTCGGTTTGAGTACCGGCTTTTCACAAATTGTGAAAAATTTTCATTTTAGAAATGTTATTTTATTACATGTTTATATTATTTGTTCATGTTTTAAAGATTATTTTATCGATAAAAAATTTTAATTCAATTTTTGAAATTACTTGTTAGCTTTAGTGCAGGGCTGTCAAGGTCATGCACAGTTCGAGCCAATTTCGGAGGTAACGCCTCCCGCCGCTGCCCCCACCACTGCTAGACGTTAAGCGGCCGAACCGCCGATCGCGGCTCGACCGCTTACCAAACACAATGCGCTCCTCCTATGTCTCTCATAGCCGCTCCTGAGACTGCGCGAACGGCGGCAGTAGCAGTGGTGGGGGCAGCGGGAGGCCTTACCTCCGAAATTGGCTCGAACTGTGCATGACCTTGACAGCCCTGCTTTAGTGTCTCTTATTTACCTGTTTGTTGTGCTTTGAGCTGCTTTTTTGGAACATGACTTTTGATACTCTTCAGGAAATATTGTCGGCAAGAAACTCGAATTCACAGGATGATTCGATTTTTGATTATTAATGAAATAGGCGCTGCAAATACAAGAGTATTTTGTGGGTTGCCAAAAGGAATCCATCTGGGCTGTAATTAATGTAATGTACTTATTCAATAATTTAATGTATTTATTAAATAAATAAATTTTGTATAAAAGTATTATAATTGAATCCATTTTTCTCGTCGCTCCAACTTATATAAGCCGTAGAATATTGTATTGGGCGAATTCCCTTTGCTATTTTGACAGCCAACCACACAACACTTCTCTCCATGACTTTTTACTGATATTTTATCCATAATTATTAACACAATACCACAAATACAACAATCTTTAACACATGGAGATTCGGAGAAAGTGCGAATTTCCGCCACTGCCTTCAGACAGTAAACTCCGCCTCTTTACCCGAAGCGAATAGTTTAGAAATCAAATCACAATTAAGGTTGCTCTATGATATAATAATTATTCTTTTATAAGTGTAATACACATGCTGTAGAGAAGTCCCTAAAGCTCTACAGGAGCGACGCCTGTGTAGAAAAAGTGATTCATACTCGGTGAGAAACATAGTCCTAGGCAAATCATTCCAAGAAAATGATGCTTTCCATATAAAAGACTACTTGAAAAGTGTTATACGAGGAGTAACAAGTTGAACATCATGCGGATGTGATGTATTAGTGCGCCGTGTATTATTTAGCATCCACCGCTCTGGGAGGAATTAAGCGGGCTACATTCATCAAACACTTTCCATGAAAATACTTGTAAAATGGACTCAAGTTGCAAACCGTTCTTCGATGTTCCAAGGTCTCAAGGATTCTGTTAAGTTTTGGGTCTCAAATCAGGCAAGCGGCTCTCTTCTGAATAGAATCCAATAAATGCAAAGTGTGTTTGGAGGTAGAACCCCAAACATGGGGAGCAGTATTCCATCTTGGTCGAATTTGAGCTTTGTATAGAATTAACAGTTCTTGGGCAGTGTAAAGCTTTCTAGTTCGAAATGGTATTCCCAGCTCTTGAGAAGCTGTCTTTACTCTGTATGCAACATATCCATGCCAAGACATATTTACCCCTAAGTTGATGCCCAGCCAATTGAGTAAAGATGCCAGGGAAATGGAATATCCCGACATAACTAGTCGGGTTCAGAAACGTTAACTTTTTACTAAAAACTGCCGCCTGCGTTTTTGTAGCATTAAATTCTACTTGGGTACTGTCGCCCCAAGGTAAAATTTCTTCCAGATCTTTGTTAAGTTGAACGACTTCCTGCTATCTGTGGATATTTGCCTGAGCAACCGATGTTCGAGCGTTCAAAGCGCGTGAAGAAATACTGTCATCTGCAAAGCTGTGGACTGGATTCCTGGTCCTTTCCAGCACGTCGGTAATGTAAATGAGAAGAGAGTAGAAGACAGTATGGAACTTTAGGGCACACCGGCGTTGATAGTGAAGGTGTTAGAAAGAAATCCTGTTACTCGTAAAGAACTCTCTGAGGATACACGAGAGCCATAAATAGAACTTTTCAAACATGCTATAAGAACTTAGCTTAGGAAACAATCCGTCATGCCAAACATGGTCGAATGCCTTGGATATACCAAGTGCACCCGCTCGAGAATCTCCAAATTGTTCAATTGTATTGTTCCAAACATGTGTTACATAAGTTCTCCGGTTGATCTTTGCTTACCATAGGCATATTGATGCTCGCTATATTCAATCCTTCAAGATATTTTAGGAGTTGATTGATAGCCTTTTCCATGGATATTATCGAAAGCAATGCGCTTGGTCGGTAGTTGTTTGGCAAGGTCTTCTTGCCTTTTTGTACATCGGCTCGACTGTAGCGCAATTCCAGCAAGAAAGATGTATTCCCTTTCAACAGGATAGGTTGAATAACCTACAGAAAACTGCTGTTAGTGCTCTCGCGCATTTTTTGAGTACAGTGGCAGGTGTTTCACCATAAAGGCTTTTATTCGACTCACCCCATAGAATGAACAACTAGACAGACGGTTAGTCGACAGGTCAAAATTTCGGGTCGCCCTCTTGGTCTATTAGAGGATAGTTATGAATTGAATTAGGCTCCTATTTTCTAAGATAGAAAGATAGTTATAATTTCCATTGTACTATTAATATTTCATCCCAACTCTAACCCCAACTTTCCTAAAAAAGTTTTATTGTCAAGCTAAAGTCTGATCAATGGATCTTTGCATTCATGTGATCAACGCGACGTCAAGAATATTCATACGATTCAATCGGCTGTCAATTCAGTGTCGGCGGTTTAAGTTTTAAATGACAATTTCAAAAGTCAAAAAGGAATTTAAAATTTTTGATCCGGTTTGGTAATTAACGAAAACTACGAATATATTAAATGTGCATGATGTGTAAAACACCCTAAACCTTACTTGTGAAGAACATTTACCTCTCTGCATAAATCCAACGTCTAATATCACCTATTTTTATTTTTCAGGTTACTATTAGATTATTTCGTGAGAAAATTTAAAATTGTTATCTGTTTTGAAGTTTGTGTAATTTTTATAATGAAATTACAATATACACTTAACCCAGCTTTATCAAATTTACATATAAGGCATTATAAAAACTGTAAAAAGTTGCACCGTAGAACTCATTAAATAAAATTTTAAAATAGAACTGTAATATAACACTTTTTAAAAACAGAAAGATATTTCATGACGAGGGTATAAAGTATGAATAGGAGGTATAAATTGCATAATCCAATTTTAATATGATTTATCAAATCAAACTAAGAGATAGATAGATAGATAAGTCTATATTTGTCCTGCAAAATTTATAATAAATGTTCTCCAAGGGGCTTGGAATATGTCAATAAGTAATATTTAAATTATTAATTGAATAATGACACTAATCTCCAGAAGTAGATTCTTCACTCTCGCTTTCATCATTCCCAACACGAATAATGGTTTCTGGAATCTCTTCGATTATTACCTCACGATCATACCACTGTTAAATCAGGTTTTCTGTATGTTGTATGCTGGCATACCATACCTCCGGTGTACACTTTTCTAGGGCTCTATTCCACATCTGAAGTACTTGTTTATCTCCATATCCCTCTTCACCAATGTGCTCGTTATAAAATGTTTTTGCCTTTGCCCAAATCAGCTCGATTGCATTAAATTGATAGTGACAAGGAGGTAATCTCAACACTTCATGCCCATACTCTTGAAAAATTTTATCAATTTGATATATCTTTGATTTTTTATGAGCTTTTGCAATATCTAGCAATTCTGTCTTAAACTTCTGTTTGTTATGAGATAAATTATTCTTCGGTAACCACTCGAGAATTTCTTATTTTTTCCATGCTGGAGATGGCTGTTTTTCTACTTCAACTGAATAGCATGAAGCATTATCCATTATAATTAAAGATGGTTCTTCTAAATTAGGAATCAACTGGTTTCCGACCCATTTCGTAAACATTTCACTATACATTTCTCCATGATAATCAAGTGACTTTAACTTGCTAGCAAATAGTAAAGTGGCATTTTCCACAAAACCCACAGTGTGTGGAGCATGTAAAACAGTGAACCTTTTACCATCAAATCCCCCAGGCTTACGAAACGCTTTTAATGTTGTCATTCTGTCATGATTTCCTTTGACTGCCTTTTGAAAAAATTCATGTTTCGTCTATGAAAACAAGCTGACGGGCAATGTGTGCATTTTTGTTTTCGATTAACTTTCTAAGAACAAATTCTTGGTGTCTCCATTAATGCTCATCTGTTGTCATCTTTCTTAAATTTGAAACACAAATCCAGAAGTAATGTTCGAAGAGTTCCATAACTAACATTAATTATCTCTTTTTATCGCAAGATATACCTATGTAATTTATTTACCTCTTGTACAGCATTAAGAGATATAAGAGGACCCTTGTTATCCCTTTCCGATGTAAAATACAATATTAATTTCGCCACAAAATCTCTTGCTTGACTATTCAAACATTTTCCGGGCATTTTGGTGGCTTCTTCAATCCGTCAAAGAATTATCAATTATTTTTATTGCCTATAAACTCGGCGCTACTGGCTTCTAAAACATCAAGCTATACCCAAATTCCAGGTTGTTCGCTGTCTTTCTTGCATATGTACAAATAACTGAGCCAGATAATAGAGCGAATGTCGTAAATAACTTCAGATGACAGAAGATCTACGTTTTTAAATATACTTAACATGTTGAGAACAAGAATAATATAGACGGATGTTTACACTACATTCAGGTATTTATGACGTGCATGCAAAGAATCATTGATCAGACTATATTATAGGGTATTCGGTTAGCTGAGAAATCATGATTCTTGAGATTAGACTGAACCAAATTGAAGTGCTCTTCCAATGCTTCACTTACGATTGTTCTAGATATCTTCAGGCATCTTTACTCGTTGAGAATTGGACACTGAATGTCGTTCAGGTAATTGTAAACTGAACGAACTTAAACCATAATTTCTCAACAGCCTATTATGTTACCTAAAACTTTATTTGCAGATGCTTCATATCATAGACGATGTACTAGATCCAATAATACGATCACCAAAATTTCCTCATACCGCCTACGACTTTATGGCTTACACACAAAAATGGGAACTAGATACAAATAAAACGGTAACAAGCTTTTTCTATAAAGTACAAGAACATAAACTATCACATCTGTATCAAATGGAAGGAATTCATACCTATTTTATACCGGTAAATATTTTATATTATATGGTATTAAAATCTTAGTTCCTTTTATTGGTTCCAAAACTACTGTTTCTCTAGGTTTTTTTACTAAACAGTGATTGCCCAAGGACTCACATATGACTACAAAAAGTCTGCCAGGCATAATTTAGTTAATAGTTATTAACTGACCGCTGTGGTCGCGAACCTTAGCGTACTAATGTAAGTTTCAGCAAATGCCATTTTGGATTGATAGATATATATTTGTGCAGACGTATATGTGATAGAATAGCAGAAAAAATACGTTATATCTTATTATATAGTCGGTCAAAAAAAACGTGTCGCGCGTTGGTCATTACAAATATATTTATTTAAAAGTTTTTACACCATTGTCGAATGTAAATGATTGTCATTAGAATGTCGGATGTCGAGTAAAGGACTGCCATAAAAATGTAATGATTCAGTAGTTCGTCCAGTCGCCATCAGCGGCGATGATCGCCTAACACTTTCGGGACATACTTACGACGAGATTTTCCACGTATTCTTGAGGCAAAGATTTCCAAATTGCCCTAATTTGCCGTGACAGATACTTCACCGTATACACCTTTTTACTAAGATGTTTCTAAGTTTTTGCAATGAAATGAACAAATAGATATATTCGTAATGATTCATTTCATTGCAAACAACACAAATTAGCCGCATTACATTTTTTAGTTCATCGTTTGGCCACTTTTCCTCTGAATAGTGTAAACTTCAATAAAGAAAGGAATCGTATTAGAAATATAACTAGAGTTAATGGTTATGACGATGACTTAGCAAACAAGCTAATAAATAGACATAAGTTCAGGTTAAATATTCAGAATTCTACTTTTTTACACGCAAAGAAAATAACTTCAAGTATGTTTCCATACCATATAATCCGAAATATAGCAGGGGACTCAATAAGGTATTTAATAAGGTAGGCGTCACCTTAGTCTATAAGTCATCAGACAATCTGAGGAATATTTTAGGAAATCCCAAAGATAAGGTTCCTAATTGTCAGAAAAGTGGAATTTATGAAATTAGTTGTAAGGATTGTGACAAAAAGTATGTTGGGCAAACTAAAAGGTCAATTAAAACACGATTTAAAGAACATTTAGCACACTTAAAATACAGTAAGACCGAAAGGTCTAGCATTGCCGAACATGCCCTTGAAGCTGATCATATTGTAACATTAAATAATCTAAAATTAATTAAAAATGTATCTAATAGGAGATTGTTGAACGGATACGGAAGTATGGAAATTATAAAATGTAAAAGTAGTTTAAATAAATACAGAGGGTCTATTCCTTATAGTCCCCTCTACTGGTTACTTGACCGGAGCTGATGGCCTCGCCTATGCCATTAGTTCCGCTTGAGTAATTCAAGGGTTAGGCTAAGTATAAATAGGGTAGATCTGTAGTTTAGCTTTAGTCAATCATCGCTCCTGATAAAGTTAACATGGCTAGCGAAACGCGCGTCGAGTGCAAAAATAAAGTGTTTGGTGTTGTGGTGATATATACGTGTGACCACACGTTCTCAATTGGATTTGTATCGGGCGACTAGGATGGTCAATCGAGTGTAATGATACTGAATTTCTCTTTCCACTGGTTACACGTTTTGCTCCAATGTTTGAGATCATGATCCTCTTAAAGAATCCACTCCTTATTTTTATCGACAATCCACCATTTGGAAGTCGGTACTAATGCTTTCTTGTATATCTGAAGGATTTTTTCAGCGTTCAAATTGTAGATAAAGATGACGGGTCTCCCAAAACCTTTTTTCGAAAAACTCCCAAACACAGATCTTTACAGGGTGTTTCACGGTGCTCTGAGTTAGTGGATATTGACCAGGCTCGTGGGGTGAAAAAAAAACCTAAAAATGAATCTTCATCAAAAAATTACATTGCTCCATTCTCGATTTATATTGTCCTCTGCCCACGCAAGTCATTTCTCTCTGTGTTTTTACTCAGCAATGGTTTCTAATTGTACTCCGCCGCTTTAAATCGTTAGCCTGGAGGTGAGCGAAAGTCGTTTCATATCATATATACAAACCTGACACAAGATTAATTGAAAATTTCGGGAAAACATGTTAATAATCCTTTTTTCGTCCTGTCCGACACATTTCCTCTTGAACCATGTTCTGGCAGATCACACACTTTTTAACAAATGCCCACGACTTAGCCGCTGTAGGTGATCATATTCGGACCTTTCGGACAGTTACATAGAAACACCGCCTCGAAGTGTGAAGCGTATGGTGTACTCATGTTCGATAATGTAGGTACTATTTAATCATAAATAAGGTTAAAAATCAATCTTTCCACAAAGCATTGTGTGTGTGTGTACTAAAAATAACCTCAAAACACAAAATGAATTTCTTTTACAGACTAAAAGTGATATACAACACATTATTACTTGACTGACTGTAAGTTAAATATATCTGGTCTAAATTCAAATAGATGTGAAAATGACACCTAGAATAGAGAATAGTGTCACAGAAGGACATCAATTTCACTGACTGTGGTTCTCAAAATCGAGCAATTGAAAAATATGTTATTTTTTGTTATTTCCAATTTTAGCAGAAGTTGAGCTATGGATTTATCATCACGTTTCAGTTGTAAATATCTCTGCAGAAGAAAAAAAGAGTCTTTGCCTAACTTTATCATCATTTAAAATATCGATTTATAAAGCCTGGATTAAGTTATAAGTTAATATCAGAAAGACAAATTCGATATTTATTTTAGAACTATATATTTGCAAGGGAAACAATAAATCGCTTTACCAATTTTAGTATTTTTTGCCAAAAATACTCGTGATTTAACATTTGAAAATATAATTTTTCAGTTACCCTACAAAAAATGCTTTTATAAATTTTTTTTGAACAGTCAATCCTTTATATAAGACAATAAAACTACTTAATTACTTTGTTAACTGTCACTAAATATATTTGTAAAGATTTTACAATTGCGTTATCGCGATTTCGTAGTACAACTACATTGTCAAACGCTTAACTAAGACTAAAACATATTTTTGATATTTTATGTTTATATGATGAACAGATGTGGGTCTATTATATGTTAAAAAAGTTTGAACAAAAGAGAATTTGCTACGTCTAATTGACTATTCAGTAAATTTATATTATGGTATTACGTAGGCCAAACGGGACGGAATTTCAAGACAAGATTCGCAGAACACAATGCCTCTTATAGGCTAAAAAATGAAAAATCACACTTTGCTAAACATTTCTTAGAAACAGGCCATTCTTTTCCCAATATCGTTTGTTTACAAATACTCCATATGGCACCTAAAGGGTCAAAACTCAACTTCTTAGAATCTATAAAAATTTACAGACATTCAAAGGACCATAATATAAATTTACTGAATAGTCAATTAGACGTAGCAAAGTCTCTTTTGTTCAAACTTTTTTAACATATAATAGACCCACATCTGTTCATCATATAAACATAAAATACCAAAAAATCTGTTTTAGTCTTAGTTAAGCGTTTGACAATGTAGTTGTACTACGAAATCGCGATAACGCAATTGTAAAATCTTTACAAATATATTTAGCGACAGTTAACAAAGTAATTAAGTAGTTTTATTGTTAAAATGTACTGTCACAAAGTAACGGACCACTCAATCAACTCTTTAAAAGAAGCAAGTACTGCAGACCAGTCCAAACTCTACTTTAAATTAAGACTCAAACACCGTATATCAGTTCAAAACGCATGGTTCAACCAAGAATGTCTAAGAAACAACGTCTTCCCAAAATACACACACGTAAAATGCAACTCATCATCAATCTCGACCCGGAAAGCTACCCATTCCTGCAAGATCACATGGCTGAAGGAAGAAGCTAAGAAATGGTTCCGCAACAGGGACAACCTCTTACTCCATATCAAGGTATTGCACTCTGAATTAGCTTATAAACTCCACCCAATAGAATTCGATATCTTTGATGATAATACTAGATTAAAAATTAGCCAAATTATTCACAAAATTTATTTAACTCAATCAAAAAAACTTAAAAAACTAATAGAGAATAAAAAAATATACCGAAACTTCAGATAATACTCAACAAAAAACTTTTTATAATAGATTTATCAATATCTCTAATACAAATTTCACAGAAAGTGAGAAAAAAAACTGCTTGAAAAAGGACCAAAATATAACCCTAACTTTAATATAAAAAATACTACCGAAACACTAATATCCGAAATTGAATCAGCCACAAAAAACATAGGTGACCCAAATATTAAAAAAGAAAAAATAAAACATATAATGATAAACACAAAAAACACTACTTGCAGTAACCAAGAACATTTAACGATAGCATCCATTCAGTCTAAAATAAAAGAGAATAACTTACTAATAACAAAAGCAGACAAAGGCAACTCCATCATAGCTCTTGATAAAAACCATTACATTCAAAAAGTAAATGATTTTTTGGAAAAAGAAAATCCAGTAAAACTAAAAAAAGATCCAACGGATAAAATTCAAAAACAACTCAAGACCCTGCTAAATGAAACCCTGAGCATTGTGGATGAAAGAGAAAAGTTTAAAATAATAAACCAAAATCCTACATCACCAAAACTTTATGGCCTGATAAAAATACATAAAGAAAATTCGCCAATAAGACCAGTAGTATCGTACAGCAACACCCCCCTAAAAAATCTGGCAACACATCTCAACACCATCTTCAAAGAAATTACACAATTCAATCCAAAATACACACACAAAAAACTCTCTAGACCTTACAAATAAACTTAAAAATATCTCCATCCCAAATAACGCCCTTCTAGTTTCATTCGATGTTACAAATATGTTCTCCAATATCCCAAATAAAGATTGTTTAGAAATTATAAAAACTATGTTACAAAAAAAAAACGTCAATATAACAATACAACAAGATATATTGAAACTGTTCGAATTTTTATATATCCGGAAATTATTTTCAGTTCAATAATCAATTTTTCAAACAAAGAGATGGACTTGCCATGGGGTCTCCACTTAGTCCTTTGCTAGCCGAAATCTTTATGTCAGAATTGGAAAACAGTTTTCTAAAAACTCAACACGCGAAAAATATTCTGTTTTGGGTTAGATATGTGGACGACATCTTAGTATGTTTCCTTGGAAATGATACTGAACTAAATTCCACTTTAAATCAGCTAAATAATTTACACCCCAACATAAAATTTACACTTGAAAAGGAAACCGATAATAAAATAAATTTCTTAGATATTACAATTTTGAAAAAGAGAAATAGACTATAATTCGATATCTTCCGCAAACCAACCTTTTCAGATGTCACCATCCCAGCTGACTCAATACACCCTAACTCCCATAAACTGGCAGCCTATAGATCTATAGAGCCTTCAATATCCCTCTTAGTAAAAATAATTTAAAAAAAGAACTGGACACAACCAAAAATATAGCACTCAATAACGGCTTCCAACCTAAAATAATTAATACCTTAATAAGCCGTAAACGAAAAACAAATCACTCTCAGCTTAATCTACCCGTAAAAGAATACCGAGAAAAGAAAACATTCATACCTCTGACATATTTTTTGGTCCCATCTCGGGTAAAATATCCCAAGTTCTCAAGACCGAAAAAAACAAGAATAGCTTTAAAACCCGCCCAAAAATTATCCAATATATTTTTTAATGCCAAAGATAAAACTAATAAATACAATAAATCAGGAGTTTATAAACTTAATTGTCAAGAGTGCAATAGCTGTTACGTAGGCCAAACGGGACGGAATTTCAAGACAAGATTAGCAGAACACAATGCCTCTTATAGGCTGAAAAATGAAAAATCACACTTTGCTGAACATTTCTTAGAAACAGGCCATACTTTTCCCAATATCGATTGTTTACAAATACTCCATATGGCACCTAAAGGGTCAAAACTCAACTTCTTAGAATCTATAGAAATTTACAGACATTCAAAGGACCATAATATAAATTTACTGAATAGTCAATTAGACGTAGCAAATTCTCTTTTGTTCAAACTTTTTTAACATATAATAGACCCACATCTGTTCATCATATAAACATAAAATACCAAAAATCTGTTTTAGTCTTAGTTAAGCGTTTGACAATGTAGTTGTACTACGAAATCGCGATAACGCAATTGTAAAATCTTTACAAATATATTTAGTGACAGTTAACAAAGTAATTAAGTAGTTTTATTGTTAAAATGTACTGTCACAAAGTAACGGACCACTCAATCAACTCGTTATATAAGAGCTTGAAATCAATTTTGTTAAAATGAAAGATTCGAATGAAGAAAGATCCTATCCGCATTAAAGATGGACAGCAAAATTAGCCCGTCTTTGCAACCTCCATAACTTTAAAATAAAAAAAGCAAACTTAATAGGTCTTAAATTAAAGCTAACTAAAAATTTAGAAAAACATATTTTTCCATTTTTTTATTTAGGGGTAACTACCCCCTATTTTTGACTGGTTATGGTTTGGCGATAAGTTTTGAAAACGTAAAGCTTACACGGTATTATCGCAGTATTTTCTTATTTTCTGGACTTTTTCCTAGCGTTATAAGTCAATTTTTTCGATTTAATGACACTGAAATGCGTTTTAACGCTGTGGTAGAGGGTTATTATTGTTTAGCAATAAGCTTTGGAGACTTATAGGTCGCGCGGTGTTTTCTCAGTATTTTTCTTAGTTTTCTGGATTTTTTCCCATAGTGAAAGTCATTTTTTATATTACAACGGTATTGAAACGCATTTCAACCCCTTTTTAAGGGATTGCTACCGTTCAGCCAGAACTTTTAAAGACATGGAATTACATTCCATGGTATCTTGTCATTAACTTTCTGGATTCTTTCAGCTGGATATATAAATAGCAGAATATCCTTCTTATTTCAACCCCCTTTTAGAGGCCGGTTTTTAATTTATTATACGGTATGGAGTTGAAAATATGTAATTACTTGAAAAAGTAGTTTGGGAAAAATACCGATAAAGGTCAAATGGGAAATATAAATGAAGAAAAGTAAGGGAACTAGAACCGAAACTTGCGGGACGCTATACGGACGAAAACCTTTCCACAGCAACTCCCCTAAGCATAGGGTGAAAAATAGTTTGCCCAGCAGTAATTCGTGGTTTATACAGTCGAAAGCTTTACAAAAGTCGCAAAATACTGCTGCACCTAGTTCACTGTCATTACTTGTGATGGATTAAAAAACTATGCTGATTGTTCTCTCTCGTTATTTTTAAATCTAAAAAAATTGATAGCGTTACCTGTTTCCAAAGAAAATGTTATATTGTTACGTAAGTTATTAATGTATTCGAAAAAAAAAATTAGTTGTCGATTGATTCCTGTAAAAACATTAAAATATCATCTACATATCTGTAACAGTGGAGGCATTTAGAGAGCAACTCGTCGTTTTTGATTTCATTCTTTAAGCTATCCATGAAAATTTCCACTAGCAAGGGGTGTCATGGGTTATCCATGATAGGGCCTTCGCCAGCTGCGTAAATTTTATTTTCGAATTGGAAATAATTATGCTCGAAACAAGTTTTTAATGTCGAGCTAATTGCTAAAATTATGGTAATGTTAACTCTGCTGCTTCAGTAGGTGATACACTGGAAAACTGTTTCTCAGTGTACCATCATCTTAATAGACCAAAGTTCAATTCCTTAACATATTTAGGTAAACCCACTGAACATGTTGCTAAGGTTTTCAAAAAATATAATATCGATATGGCTTTTAAAACCAAGAACTTTTTAGGGGACGAGTTAAATTACCACTCAGAGACAATTAGGCTTAAGATGAATTAAAGTAAGACAAAAATATTAACCAACACTAACAACAACATAGTTATAAATTTGGAAGGAACAGCCCTCGAAGTTATTAAGGGTTATGTGTATCTGGGGCAAAAAATTACTATGACGAGAGACAGTGTCTCGGATGAAATTTCAATAAAAATCAGGCTTGAATCATGCGCTTTCAGAAAATTAGGTCGTATATTTAAAGGTAAAGCCATCCCAAATAAGTTTATGATCAGTGCATCCTACCTGTAATTACATATGGCGCTGAAACTTGGACACTAAATAAAGTCAAACTAATGCTAGAACGAGTTCAAAAAAGGTTTCTTAAAATATTTATCATATAAGAGGTAGATGGTGTCT
>CM032448.1:44332850-44368339 GCA_019049505.1 Pachyrhynchus sulphureomaculatus
TTTTTTTTTTTTTTTTTTTTTTTTATGGGTCTAGCACACGTGCTACAGGGAAGTCCCTAAAGCGCTACAGGAGCGACACGTGTGCGGAGAAAGCGATTCACGTTGTTCTTGAATCGCTGTAGATTGTACTCGATGGGAAACACAGTCCTGGGTAAACCATTCCAAAGGTATGATGTTCTCCATATAAAAGACTGCTTGAAAAGCGTTGTACGAGGAGTAACAAGCTGAACCTCATACGGATGTGAAGCATTAGCGCGACGCGTACCTCTAATATGCACCGCTCTGGGAGGAATTAAACGGGCCACATCCTTCGAACACTTTCCATGAAAGTACCTGTAGAATAGGCTCAAGTCGCCAACCGCTCTTCGATGTTCCGGCGAATCAAGGCCGTCGGTCAGTTCCGGGTGTCCAATCAGACGCACAGCTCTTCTCTGGATAGAATCCAACAAATGCAGTGTATGTTTGGGAGCGGAGCTCCAAACATGGGAGCAGTATTCCATAGTTGGTCGAATTTGAGCTTTGTAAAGAATTAACAGTTGTTGTGGAGTGTAAAGCTTTCTGGTTCGAAACAATATTCCCAACTTTTGAGAAGCTCTTCTTGCTATGCCTGCAACATGTTCATGCCAGGACATATTTGCTCCCAAATTAACGCCTAACAGATTGAGTGACGATGTTAGAGAGATGGAGTGCCCCGACATAACTATGTCGGGTTCTGCAACGTTAACTTTTTTAGAAAAACTGCCGCCTGGGTTTTTGTAGCGTTAAATTCCACTTGGTTACTGTCACCCCAAGATAGAATTTCTTCCAGGTCTTTGTTAAGTTGAATGACTTCCTGCTGTCTGCGGATATTCGTCTGAGTAGTCGATGTCCGAGCGTTCAAAGTGAATGAAGAGATAAGTGTACTGTCATCTGCAAAGCTGTAGATTGGATTCTCGGTCTTTTCCAGCAGATCGTTAATATAAATGAGGAAGAGAGTAGGAGACAGTATGGAACCTTGGGGCACACCGGCGTTGATAGTGAAGGTGTTAGAAAGAAATCCGTCAACTGCCACTCGTAAAGAACGCTCTCTGAGGAAACATGAGAGCCACAAACAGAACTTTTCAGACATACCATAAGAACGTAGCTTAGCCAACAGCCCATCGTGCCAAACACGGTCAAATGCCTTGGATATGTCAAGAGCAACCGCTCGAGATTCTCCAAAGTGTTCAATTGCGCTGTTCCAAACATGTGTTACATAAGTCAGAAGATCTCCTGTTGATCTATTTTTACGAAAGCCATATTGGTGATCACTAATAATGTTGAATCCTTCAAGATATTTTAGAAGATGCTGATTGATAGCCTTTTCCATGACTTTCGATATTATTGAGAGTAGTGCGATTGGTCGGTAGTTATTTGGCAAGGTCTTCTTGCCTTTTTTAGGTATCGGCTGAACTGTGGCACATTTCCAGCAGGAAGGAAATATTCCCTTTCTGTAGGATAGGTTGAAAAGTCTACAGAAAACTGGTGTTAGTTCCCTCGCACAGTTCTTGAGAACTATGGCAGGTATTCCGTCAGCGCCTGAAGCCTTTTTGGTGTCTAGCTTCATCAAAATACGTTTTATGATACGCTGTCTGAAGACAATATCGGGCATCCCCGACTGCACTATGGGAATAGTAGGTGGTGTTTTCCTTGGAAATCGACAGTAGAATGTGAAGCAAAGAGTTCAGCCAACAAGTTCGCTTTCTCAACAGGTGTCGTTGCAATAGAATTATCTGGCCGTGTGAGTGGCGGTATGGTGGATTTGGTGAAATTTTGACTAACTGCCTTAGCGACTGACCAAAAGGACCTGGAATTGCCGGGACAAGCGAGAAGTTTGTTTCTAATCCGTTGATTGTGTACCTCCTTGGTTTCGTCGATAATTTCTTTGCATCTGTTCCTGGCACGAACAAAGATGTTACGATTTATGGTGTTAGGATCTTCACGCCACTGTCGGTATGCAAGATGTTTAGAAGCAACAGCTTCTTTGCATTTTAGGTCAAACCAAGGCTTGCCGTTGGAAGGGCATTTCTTCGAAAAAGGGATGTAAGCCTCCATACCGGCCAAAATAACATCGGAAACCTCCCTGGCGCAGTCAGATGGGTCGTCGGATCGAAAACAAACGTCCAACCAAGGGAAAGTTCGAAAATATTCCATGAGATCTTCCCATTTAGCAGATTTGTAGTGCCAAATCTTGCGCGGTTTGGGCGCCTCTCTGTCACTGATTGGTAAAATACTCGATGTCGAAAGTAGTTTATGGTCGGAAGAACCTAACGGTGGATTTACGCTGACCGTGTAAATCTCCGGATTGGTGGTTAAAAACAGATCAAGAAGACTGGCGAACTCTCCGTCTCGATCAGGGATCCGTGTTGGTTCATCAATAAGCTGAGTCAAGCCACAACTGATTGAAAATGATTCGGCTTCACGACCTTGTTCGTCGGTAGTATTTGAATATTTAAGCCAGTTGATGTTGTGGACATTAAAGTCGCCCAGGATGGCAATTTCGGCATTTGGATAGTTAATTTGTAAATGATCTATGGTGTCTGCAAGAGAAGCGAAAAGTGTTCTAAAGTTTGTATCACTTGGTGGTCGATAGAGGATACAGACGAACCTTGTGGTTGGTTGAGTCGTTATTTTTAACCACATAACATCAAAGTTTGGGGGCTCCAGAGCCTCTTCTCGTTGGCAAGAGAGGTCGCTTCTGACATAAAGACAGATTCCAAAGTTACGCCTAAATCGGGAATAGAAATCGTACCCAGGATAAAGATAGTTTACTGTGCTGGTCGATGAACTGACCTTAGTTTCACAGAGAGCGAGTACATGAGGTTTATTTGATTGCAGGTATTGGTGCACTGAATTTATGTTCGAATTTAAACCTCGTATGTTACAAAAATCCATTTTGAAATTCTGTTCTCTGCATGTCGACGCCCCTGAACCAGCCCCCACCCGGAGATCCGAACGGGGGGCTATTTTACCTCCGGAATTTTTTGTATCCAGGTGCCTCATCATGCTATTTGGTCCCACAGTCCGGGACATCGGCACAGCCACGAAACATTAAGCAACTTCACGCAGCTTAAGCCGATGCGATGGTATCACACCGGGCGATGCTGGTGGGATCTGGGCATCTACCATCTAGATTGTTCTTTAAGTCGCCTCCTACGACAGGCAGAACATACCGGGGAAGATATTCTATCCCGCCCCCCCACGGGTTAAATTTTTGATTGAAAAAATTTTGATTTAACACAGTATTAAAATCATCCATGTTAGGTTGAAGGACTGAATATCAAGGAAGAAAACAGAAACGTTACTAACTGAGCGATTGGCAAAGAAAATGATTATTTACGGTTGGATTTAAAATTGGGCATTAATTTTAAATTCGATTTAAAATTAAGTTATTATTTTCGGTTGGAAGTGAAACTTAACTATCTTCTGCAGTTAAGGTGTCTTCAATCGATAATCGCATAAGCTTACATCAACTTCCGAAGACCTTGGTGATCAATTATTAAGTGCAAATGTTTTTCTGTATAAAATATAAATTTCTCAGTAGGGGTATTATTTTATTTGAGTATAATGTTGAAAAAAATTCTTACTTACTTATAAAGTGCTCCTTCTAGGAAAGAAAAATAATTCATTTAAAATTGTGCACGTTTCGTACTTTTAAAATGTATTATTTTTAGGTAGATCGTAGCATAGATCATCACAAATTCAAACTGCTTAATAAATCCATTGTCTTCAGACATATGGTTCCTAATGATGTGCTGTTTACCAGAGCCACATTTAAAGGATATCGCTACGATACAATGGCAAATGACGATGATAATTATGTTCAAATTTGGTTGGAAGAAATTGGTATGGAATAGAATTTGTTTATTAGGTCTCCAGATAAACATGAGAGGTTAATTAATCATTGAGAATTAAATTGTTTTCATAGAAAACTCAAAAATACTTAACAATATTCTCTAGGATTTCTTGTATTCCCTCACCTCGGTAGCTACACTCATATTTTTTTTATACAAGGGTGGATTGAAAAAACAACAAAATAAATAACATTTTTTTTGCAAAAAAAATATTTCTAAAGATAATTTCCAGTGAACTCAATACATTTGGTCCAGCGAGATTCCAATTTTTTTATTCCCTCGAAAAAAAATTGTTTCGAACTGTGCATAATACTCATTTGTAACACAGATAACTTCTTCATTCGATGAGAATTTCTTCTCTCCAAGCCGATGTTTAAGGTTACGAAACAAAAAAAAAGACATGGTGCCAAATCTGGTGAAAAGAGTGGGTGGAAAACTGTTTCGAAGTTCCACTAGTGCACTTGGTCGCTTCTGCTTCAACTCGCTATGTTTTTAATCTTCAGTCAACAAACGCGGCACCCATCGCGCTCTCAGATTTTTCGTTTTTAGAATTTCATGCATGATATTATGTACCCATTCATATGAGATGCCTATCAGCTCAGCATTTTCACGAAGATTGACGCGATGATCTTCTCTCACGATACCATGAATTTTATCGATCATTTCTTTAGAAAACACCTCAATCGGGCATCTTGCACGTGCAACATCTGCAGTGCCCGTCTGATCATGTTTAAATTCATTTATACAGTACTAGTGCTGATGCAGATTCCCCATGAACTTCCTTCAGTTTAGTTCACTTTTTTAAATAAACATGGTTTATCATCACACACATTAGTTGCCAAAAAACAACTGCGCGTTACATCTGTTTGAAACTTTGAAAACAACCATTACAAGAACCATACTTACCAACAGTCATGCTGCTTAACAAAATTTCGCACCATTTCGTAGAAATTTACCAAATTTATCAAGCCACCCTCGTAATTGTATTATTCGATTAAGTCCGCGTTTCCAAAACTTCCTTTTTAATAATAATTTACCTCACTCAACTCCATTTGCAATAAAACAGCGACTTCATGACTAAATTACTAGAAACGTATATTACTAAGTATCTCAAGTTGTTGCTGAAGCCATTTATCACAAGGAAATGAAATTTTTTTCTTCGTTATCTGCGCCATATATCACCAAGTAGCATAATTTCTTTCTCTATGTGTCTAGAACTCTCCATCATATTCAGAGGAGTACCGGATGACGTTCGAGCCTTGTGGAAATTTCAGCTGTACTCGTATGTAAAGAACGAAATACAGTGATGTATCATTTTCAACTTATGCTCTGTGCTATTGACTAATGAGTGCAATATCGAATATTTAAGTATAAATTAATAAGGGTTCATTTTTGGAAAGATCATTAGAAGAAAAAAAAACGGATTGTAAGACAGGAATATCTTAAACATGGTGTTACCGTTATTTCCAAAAAACCGCAGTGTATTGCCAACAGAATATACGAACTCATCAAAGCTACGTCGTCATTTAAATAACAAACACCCAGACAAGAAAAACAATGCTGTGGAATTTTTTCAAAGAAAGCTAAACTGCCTCTACATAGAGCAAACCTCTTTTACATCAGTAAAAACTATTAATATAAAATTAATTTTCTAGACGGTTATCGAGTTGCATTTTGCTTTGTTGTAGGAAACATACAATTGCTGAAAATTTGATTTTATCAGCAGCTATTAATAGGGCAAAAATAGTACTTAGTGGAAAAAAGCTGTAAAGATAAAAATAGTACTTAGTGGAAAACAGCTGTAAAGGTAAAAACGAAACTTCCCTCCAATAATACCATCCAAAGAAACTATTCGAACACAAATTATTAAAAATATAAAGGAATATACGTACATTTTACTGAAAAGCAATCCACAAACATTTCTAATTGTACCCTGTTTATAACTTTCTTAAGATACAATCAAAAAATGCTATTACAAAATAAAACCAGAAAATGCTGATTCGACCCTTTCATAAAAAGTAAGTAGTAAATATACAGTGTGTTATTAAAATCGTTTAATATATTGAAATAGGTAACTCGTGGAGTTGTATAGAAATAGATTCGTTACTTTTTTGTTTAATTCGAACATTTTTGAAAAATTAGAGAATTGTAGACTACGGACCTGATGTTAGATGCGGGTTGATTTAGCGGTAAAATCCAGTTTTGCTCTTTTTTTATTTTTCAAAAATGTTCGAATTAAAAAAAGTACTGAATGTGTTTCTATAGTACTCCACGAGTCACCTATTTCAGTATATTAAACGAAGTAAATTTCATTTCCTTGTGATAAATGGCTTCAGCAACAACCTGAGGTACTTGGTAATAGACGTTTCTAGTAATTTAGCCATGAAGTCGCTGTTTTATTACAAACGAAGTTGTGTACTGTAAGAGAAGGGAGGTATTTCGCTAATGAACTTATTATTAAAAAAGAAGCTTTGGAAACGCGGACTTAATCAAATAAAAATATACAACTACGAGGGTGGCTGATATGTCTGGTAAATTTCTACGAAATGGTGGGGAATTTTGTCAAGCAAGATGACTGTTGGTAAGTATGATTCTTGTAACGATTATTGTCAAAGTTTCAAATATATGCAACACGCAGTTATTTGTTGGCAACTGATGTGTGTAATGATAAACGATTTTTATTTACAAAAGTGGGCTTCGGTCCAGATAGAAACCGCAATAAAGGAAGTTTATGGGGACTTTGCATCAGCACTATTTCTAGATAAATGAATTTAAACGTGATCATACGGGCACTGCAGTTTCGACATATTAAACGATTTTCATAACTCCCTATATATATATATATATATATATATATATATATATATATATATATATATATATATATATATTCGCGACAATGGAGATACCTCAATATCCAATAACAGAATTGACGAAAAAAAAATTCAAGGGTGTCAATTTTTTCGTTGAATAGTAAGCTCTCAAATGCAACTTGGCCCTTTTGAAAAAAACAAGATGGCGGCTAGAAACAAAAAAATCATGATTTCTAAGCGGAGTTAACTGAACTTCAAAACTGAAACAAAATCCAATATTGATGTAATAGTTAAAAAAAAACCAACATAGTTTTATGTAATACCAACATGGCGGATCCAATATGGCGCTTAAAATATAAAATTAGACAAAAAATGAGCAATTATGGAGATTTCGCAGTGAAATAGCACTTGTTCTGACCGGAGTAATTTTCGGTTTTAGGCGCCATATTGGAACCGCCATGTTGGTATTACATAAAATTATGCTGGTTACTCTAACTATTAGATTAATATTGCATTTTGTCTCAGTTTTGAAGTTCAGTTAACTCCGCTTAGAAATCATGATTTCTTTTTAGCCGCCATCTTGTTTTTTTCAAAAGGGCTAAGTTGCATTTGAAAGCTTACGTTTCAATCCAGAAATTGACACCGTTGAATTTTTTTTTTCGTTAATTCTTTTTTTGGGTATTGGAGTGGGCCCGTTGACGCGAAAGGTCCCATATATATATATATATATATATATATATATATATATATATATATATATATATATATATATATATATATATATATATATATGTATATATATATCTATATCTATATATATATATATATATATATATATATATATATATATATATATATATATATATATATATATATGTATATATATATATCTATATCTATATATATATATATATATATATATATATATATATATAGATAGATATAGATATATATACATATATATAAATATATATATATATCTATATCTATATATATGTATATATATATCTATATCTATATATATGTATATATATATATATATATATATATATATATATAATATTTAAGTTAAGTGAACAGTAAAACAACAATTTTTTTTTTCGTTTACTGGTTAACTCCACATTCATTTTAATATTTCAACATGTTTCGCTATCACTGTAGCTTTATCTAGAACAGTATCTACTCTTGATAAAACTACAGTGATACCGAAACATGTTGAAATATTAAAATAAATGTGGAGTTAACCAGTAAGCTAAAAAAAAAATATTGTTTTATTGTTCACTTAATTTAAGCTTAATGGATCTCCACCAAATATCGGCCAAAAGAATCCAGTCCAAATATATTATATATATGTATATATATATATATATATATATATATATATATATATATATATATATATATATATATATATATATGCTAAGACCTTTACCAGCGCAGTTTTCTTATCGTTATAACACAACAGTTAGTACTACTCGCGTTTCTTTAACCACGCATCTTCAGAACTAAAACTTGACTCTCAGTCACCGCTGCTGATCGTGCTAAAAAGGTTAGCATAGATGTTAAATTAAAGAGCTCGGTGTAGTGATGGTAACTTTTGTGCTATGTCAGTATATTCAAAATTCCAAAATCATAACGTAATCCTTTTCGTGATGTTATTCTTATTTCCAGAGAACAAGCTATATGTCAAAGGAATCAACGTAATAGAAAATGAAAATAATCCTAACAATGTTTTCATGGCAGAAATAATCGAACCTAATATTCCTGTATACAACGGAGTGGTGCATTTAATTTCGCAACCATTAGGCATATTTAACAGAACTTTAAAACCTTTTCCATATTTACCTGTGTTCGAGAAATTATCTACAGATCCCACTTTGGATACTACTTATGAAATGGGGGAAAGAACTGGTAATTTAAATTTTTTATTAAATTTTACCAATTGCTCGTTAATGAATACAAAATCTGTTTAATTAGCAACAAAGTACTTTTAAAAATTTCACATGTTCAGCTATATTTTGGTTTATATCGATCTTGAATAATTCTGGTGTAGGCAAATATAAATGAAAAATTTTGGGCAATGTCCTTTATTTTTGATACTTCTTGTAATTTTATTGGAAACAAAATGGCCAATTTATCAGATATACGGCAATATTTTTTTGTAATGAAGTTTCTGTGTAAAGTGGAAAAAATAAATTTATAATGCCCTAATAAAATCAGTCGTAAAAATATTATTAAAAACATCATTTTTCTTATGGGCCGACTAGAGAAATACAAAATGACAAATCCATTTTATTCAAAAAAAGAGCAACCAAGTTACTGTTCCGTATGGTTATTGCTTTTAAAATAAAATAAAAACATTACCTAGGCCAAGTTAATTAGGTCCTTGACATGTATATTTCTTAAGGCTCAGTATTTTTTTTCTTGGTCAATAATGTATCACAGTTATAGCATCTCAAATACCTAATAGCCAATAAACTAATCTAGTTCAATTTAGAATCTAGTAATAAGAGTGTACAACAAATATTAATACCTAAATATTTGTTTAATTATAAACACATAAAATAAAATTCTTTTGTCCTGGTACAGAAGCGAAGCGCGAGCAATAATGTACTGAAAAATATATTAACAAAACCTCCACCATATAGTTTTTTATACCAGATAAAATGTCAAACCTAATGCACTCGTGATAATTTTCGCACGATCTACACTTTATGAAGAATTTTGCAGTGGGTTTCCAAAGTAGTATTAATAACCGGTCAAGTGTAAATTGAACTTGCGCAATTAGTGTTCCGTACGTTGATTGCTTTTAAAATAAAAAATCTTGTTACGGAGGTATAAAATGATCAGTGACTTCACAAAACACACCCCAAATGAGTTTTTAACAAAGTTTGTTTCTAATCTTTACTGAAAACTGATGACCTTGATATATTTTTTTTTTATACTCGTATATACCAGATAAATTATTAAAGGTAATGCACTCGTGATAATTTTCGTTCAATCTATACCCCGTGGAGAATATTCCTGAATTTTTTCAAAATTTTTTGACTAGTACTTTTCGAGATAGGCACACAGACATAGGGATTTTAGCAATTTTTTAAAAATAATACAAAGAAAAGTGTGCCCAAGTATCACATCATATATATTTTGAAACTCGTGTTTTCACAAGCTTTCATTTGACATCCAACTCGATGACTTGGTAATTTTTTTTGACCTGCGATTTCACTCCCCAAAACTAACACAAACTAAATCAAAATTTAACTTTCAAAACTACACGACTTTGATTGGGCCATCAATTTCTATATTTATGTCGAACAGTTTCGGAGAAAATCGGATTTGACAGACGGACAGACAGACAGACACCGAAGTGATCTTATAAGTGTTCCGTACGAAACACTCAAAGCCAGTCAAGTGCAAGTTTGACTTGCGGAAATAATGTTGTGTACCTTTAAATTCAGACAAAAAGTATGTATATCTTAACCCCCTAACCTAGTTTTGGGGGGGTGAAATCGGAAGTGAAAAAAAAAAATTATCAGGTCATTGAGTAGTGTGTCAAATAAAAGCTTGTGGAAACACTTGTTCAAAAAAAAAAAGTATATATATATATATATATATATATATATATATATATATATATATATATATATATATATACACTAATTGCCCAAGTCCGACTTGCACTTGGCAAGCAATTTAAAAGGTTCTGCCATTTAACACAGGTGTGTATTTTGTTATGGAAACCCATTCGAAATTGACTTAAGTTTGTCATACTGTACAACAATTTTTTACTGTTTGGTTCCGAGATCGCACAGAAAGATTTAGATAGTATTTTGTGCAAAAATGCAATTCATTACGGAATTGTTCTCTTATTCCTGGTCCCAAATATTTTCGTGATTAAGATTTAAGAAAAAACTCTTTTCAAACTACTTTGTGCAATTATATTCTAAGTTTAAAGTAACGTACGTCACTCGACACTGCATGTAAATTAAAGGTAAAACATTCAATTATAAGAAACAATTAATGTATTTAGTACTGCATGCCATTATGATTATACGATCTCTTAATTTTATTGGCAGCCCAGCAATGCGCATCTTCTCCTCGTATTGAGAGTCTCTCAGTCTCACGGTTCGCTTGTAACTTATGAGGCTCAGTTACCAAAAAGTGTTATAGATCTTTCACATATATTGTAAAGCTAACTTTACTATTGGATTATGAAATTTCAATAAATATTCATTAAATCCATATTTTTTATGTTTATGGACTACTGACATTGTCTGAAACTGTATAAGAATTTACGGAATCCAAAGAAGATATATTTTCTAAATTACTGGAAATAATTAATTAATCAGTAATTAAATAAATCTGAATAATTCTATCACATATATTTGAACTATATTCTGAACACATAACGTTGATGATAATAAATAATTGTAAAAGCATCCAGTGTACATATTTCAATTTATGTTTAATATTGAATGTTGATGAATATTGCCAAGTATTTTATTTTATTTTCACCTTTAATTTAATTGTACAAACAAGCCTGAAAACTATTTTTTTGGAGCTTTTAACGTAAACTGGAGGAGCGCTTTTGGAGTGGCTGCTCAATAGAAATAAATGTGTCCTGGACCGCCTTGTAGGAGTAGGTTAAGTAGGCATTTCGCCGAGGGTAGAAGACGACTCGATATCTCCGAAAGCTCTTGAGGAAGATGAGGCGGCGCATTGCTTTAACTGCGCATATACTACGCTGGGTAGATACAGGTATAAGATTTTTGGAATAGCGGAACTCCGGAGAAGGGAGGCTAACACCCTAGTGTAGGGTGGCATCCTGACTTTTATGGTCAGCTCTGAGAGGTTTCACGATCATTGTGGGAATTAGGATGGTTAGCGAGAGTTGCTTCGAAGTTGGCAACAAGGATTCCTCTAGTCTATTAATTAGACGCTGAACCTCCCACCACTACTACCACTTCAGTATATTTCCACAGGAATTCTTTTTAAGAGAATGACAGTAATAAGATTTATATTACTGTTGTAAATTTTTAATAGAGATTTATAAGTATATACTTTTTTATAATAACTACAATCCATTACAACTCTGTGAATAGGGAAATTATTGAACTGTGCCTTATTTACGAGATATACAGATATTAAAACCAAAAATTATCAGTTTCGTGTTTACCATGACTTAATATTAAGAACGAAACAGAAATAGCTACAAAAAACTTATGTTAATTAAACCATATTTGCAAAAATCATTTACCAAAATCACTTTCCATTTTTAGGGTTCCGTACGGAACACTTATAAGATGACATTGGTGTCTGTCTGTCCGTCAGTCTGTCACACCGGATTTTCTCAGAAACTATTTGTCATAGAAAGTTGAAATTTGGTAATAATATAGGAATTGATGGCCTCATCAGAGCTATGTAGTTTTGAAAGTTAAATTTTGACTTAAGGGGTTAGTTTTGGGGGGTGAAATCGGAAGTGAAAAAAAAAAATTTTTACTAGGTAATCGAGTGTGATGTCAAATGAAAGCTTGTGAAAACATGAGTAATTTATTTATTTTTATATATATATATATATATATATATATATATATATATATATATATATATATATATATATATACATATATATATATATATATATATATATATATATATATATATATATATATATATATATATATATAATGTAATACTTGCGCCCACTTATCTTTGTATTATTTTTAAAAAATCGCAAAAAATCGCTGTCCACCTGCCTTATCTCGTAAAGTACTTTGAAAAAATTCTGGAATATTCTCGACGGGTTTTAGATTGAACGAAAATTATCACGAGTGCATTACCTTTAATAATTTATCTGGTATATAAAAAAAACAGAAATTTCAAGGTCATCAATCTTAAGTAAAGACTGGAAACAAACTTTGTTGAAAACTCATTTGGGATGTGTTTTGTGAAGTCACTGATCATTTTATACTTCCGTTACAACATTTTTTATTTTAAAAGCAATCAACGCACGGAACACTAATTGCGCAAGTTCAACTTGCACTTGATCGGTTATTATATTATTACTGAGGACTAAAACTGTCAAAATATTTGTATTTTACTCCACAATACAATATAGGATGAGAAATAATCATACTTTTTTTAAGGCTTTAACAAGATATTTACAACTCATAATCAAGTCAACTTCACCTATTTTGTACCTAATGACTATGCCTGGCGACAGATTAAAAATAAAGGTCTAAGTTTTTATGGAAGTGAAGCAGATCTACTTAAAAGACATCTAGTCATTTCGGATTCTCCTTATTCTATGGAGAGGCTTCTAGCGATAACAAACAGCGGAAATAACTCGTAAGTCAGATTTTTAAGATTTTTAAACTGCCATTGTCTTCATTTACTTTAAATCACATTTATGTTGGCTGGTCTGTTCCTGTATTCATCTAAAAAGTTTTTATTTCTCGAAGCAAAGTAAGAAAAAAAAATTGTTTTACAAACCCCATTCTAAAATTATATTTAGTTCTGACCTAAAGCAAGTGATGAAAACTATTACCTCTTATTGTAGAGTAAAAATCGTTTACATAGTGGCCACAAAAGAGATCAAACTATACATGACATTTTCTTAAGAGCTCAATTAGTGTCTTATATTTTATTTGTTTATGTCAAGTTATTGATAAGATTCAACCAAACACGTTTTATACCCCAGAAGAGTTAAAACTAGGTCAATCATGTCAAATCAAACACTTTTTTGCAATTTCGATAAGTGCAGTAAGAACAAGTAAGAAATAGTGGACCAAATTGCAATCATGGTCTATGTAAAAAGTTACCTTATGCTATGTCCATGCCACTCCTGTTTTGTATTACAAACTGCCTTGAATATCAGAAAAACGTGAATATTTAATAGCTGGTTATATGTCGTTACTTATTAAAATACATATTTAGAAAATATTCATTTGTTATTTATAAGTACATTATTTATTTTCTTCAATATTAACAAAAAACTACGCATTCCGTTAGGTTAGACTTTTAATAATGTGTTAAACGCCCTGGCTTCAAGGTATCTTTTAAATTTTAGAAGACTGACAACACTATATATTCGACAGATTCGTTAGTAGTCGATGCAGTCAACCAATTCCGAAGGCACGTTACGTGATTGATCGTATTTTAATATAATTAGGAGGAGGCATGGATTTAGCGTCTTTTAAAAGTAAGAAAGAGTTATCTTACTTTTCTAGTGGCGCCTAGTTTTACTTTACAGTAAACATTATCGTTTACTGTAATAATCTAACATTTATTAAGCGATTACAATAAGTACGAGTTATATATAGTTCTAGTAAACTAGTAGCATATTTTAAATTGACACGGTATCTTTCAAGTCAAACTGTAACAAACAATATTCTAAATTGTGACATTTTTACAAATTCAGTGTTCACTAAAAAATAAGACGTTCCTAAATATAGCCGGTATAAAAGGCAAATGATAGAGGAGTTAAAGTATTTTAAAAATATTTCAAATTTTAATTACGATCTTGCGCAAGGTCATTAAATATCAGGCATCACCCGTGATGGACTTACTGTTTGAACATGCCACCGCCTTTCCCTTTACGTTTATGTGCACTTTTCTCTTGATTAAAAATATTTAAACAGTACTAATTTCATTCACATCATTCAAATCGGTTAGAACCACTTCATGCTTTTGGTCACACGTAGGGTGTACAAAACGTCATAGTGGAGTAAAATAAAAAAAAAAGGTCGAAAAAGTATTGAGCCTTGTAAAGTCAAAATTGGTTTTCATTATTTTTCCAGCAATACCATAATCCCGTCACTGTCAAACTTCTGTGGTTTCGCGACAGAAAATTATGTAAAGGGTTGTAATAGGATTCTTTTCAAACTAACTTAATACCATTCAGGGAGTTTCGCAAAGACTGAAATAAATGGTAGTCTGACAGCATAAGGTCGAGGCTATATGGTAGATGCATTAATACTTCCCAGCCAAGCTTTCCTTCCAATTCCACCAAACACGCAGCATCACTTTTTTTTTATGTCAATCCAGGCATTGCCATTGTTTGTGGCGCTTCATCCTTTTTCAACCACGATCTTTTTTTTGCATTATTGTCATACGTAATCCACCCGTGACCAACCGCTTTAGATTAGATTTTTTTACATTTCTGTAGAGATTCGCAGATGAGAATTCAACCGAATAAATTTTTTGGTATTAACTCATGCGGCACCCAAAGATTGAGCTTTTTTTTGTAGCCAGCTTACTCGAAGTGATTTAAAATAGCTTAGTGATGGATATGTAGCTCTGGTGATGTCCTAGCTACTTAAATGCCGGTATTCCTCAACTTTTGCCAAAATCTATCAGCTTTTTGTGTCATTGGTCGACAAGTACAAGGTGAGTCAACAATAAAGTAAAGTTCATTATCTCATTTGTTTCGAGAATGACAAAAAAATGTTAAATACAATAGTTTTAGAGAATGTTAAGGTGCACAGTTTAAAATTATTTTTGAGTATACAGGGTACATCAAAAAAGTGTGGCCGATATAACATATGTTTTTTTTTTTTTAAATGGAACATCCTATTTTCTAATTTATCTTTAAATTCTGCGTAAAATTTTATAACTTTTTTTATTAATAATGTTATATACCTAAACCTAGTAGTTTTCCTAATATTTCAATTTTTTTTAAAAAAATTTTCAGTTTTGTAAAATATTGCCAGTGGCGCCATTGTTTCTGAAGGTGAAATACTCATAATTGGTACGAGAGTTCTATACAGATGAAAAAAAAAGATATATGTAAAAAAAATTTGATTAGATGCTACAAGGTGTTCAAAATAAATTTATGCATTTCGACTATTTTAAATTGAAAAATCTCAAATTTTTTAAATGGCACACCCTCTATTTTGTTATTTTTTTGATAGATTTTACAAAACCGTCCAACTTTTATTGAGTATGTCATATACCTATTTCTAATAGTTTTCGATTTATTTTGAATTTTTCAATTTTTACCCCTTGCTTTTAATACACTTACACTACAACATCATAGTTGCCAGGAAAAAACAAAAATGTAGGCATTGTCAAATTTTGACATGTCTATTAAGCGAGTAAAAATAGTTTAATTTGTTGTAGTAAGTGACGTATAAAGGTAATAGTTATGGATTTTCCTAAAAATTAATTAATTGGTATGGTTTATATAAATTTTTTATCCAAAATAATGTTTTCTAATGAAGCTACTTTTTGCAGTAATGGAGCAGTTAACAGCCATAACATGCATTATTATTCAACAGTTAATCCATTTTGGGTCCGGGAAGTTCAAAACCAAAACCATTGGTCGCTTAATGTATGGCGTGGAATATTAAATTTTCGAATTATTGGTCCATATTTTTTTCGCGAACCGCTTAACGGGCCTAGATATCTAAATTTCTGCAAAAGGAATTACTCCAGCTTCTTGAAGAAGTTGATAACTTTGAAAGGGAACAAATGTGGATTCAACAAGACGGAGCTCCTGCTCATTACCACCGGGAAGTTCGGGAATTTTTAAACGATCGTTACCCACAAAAATGGATCGGTAGGGATGGATTCATTCAGTGTCCCCCTCGATCATATGACTTAACACCTTTAGACTTCTTTTTGTGGTGCTACATTAAAGATCGGGTTTATGTGAATCCCCCTACAACACAAATACATATGGAAAATAGGATACAGGATGCGTGCAATAACGCCCTTTATGCTAAGGAAAGTGAAGGAAAATATAATAAAACGACTGAACATGTGTATTCAAGTAGCCGGGCATATTTTTAAACATTTATTGCGTCATAAAAATTAATCATTAGATAAGTTAAACTATATTAATATTATTATTAACTATTTGTTTATGCTTTCACAATAGCGTAAGTGTATAAAAAATAAGGGTAAAATTGAAAAATTCAAAATAAATCGAAAACTATTAGAAATAGGTATATAACATACTTAATAAAAGTTGGAGGGTTTTGTAAAATCTATCAGAAAAAATAATAATATACATGGTGTACCATTTAGAAAATTTGAGATTTTTCAATTTAAAATAGTCGAAATGCATAAATTTATTTTGAACACCCTGTAGCATTTAACTCAAATTTATTTACATATATCTTTTTTTTTCATCTCTATAGAACGCTCGTACCAAGTATTCCACCTTCAGAAACAATAGCAATTTTTTACAAAACTGAAAACTAGTATTTTTTTAAAAAATTGAAATATTAGAAAAACTACCAGGTTTAGGTATATAACATTATTAATAAGAAAGTTATAAAATTTTACGCAGAATTTAAAAATAAATTAGAAAATAGGATGTTCCATTTAAAAAAACATATGTTATACCGGCTACACTTTTTTGAAGTACCCTGTATACTCAAAAATAATTTTAAACTATGCTTCTTAACATTTTCTAAAACTATTGTAATTAACATTTTTTCGTCATTCCGAAACAAATGAGATAATGAACTTTACTCTATCGTTGGCTCACCCTGTACAAGGAGTAGTCTCGACATTTTAATTTCCACAGTGAAAGCGACTGAACCATTTTTTGTCTCTTGATTTTGATAACGTATCTTGACCATAAACAGCATAAATTTCTTCATAAGCCTTCTTTTATCGTTCACCTCCCTACCTGAGTAGGCATTTTACCTCTTTTTATATCCTGAGGATATCGGCGGGCATATCGTAATACCCGTCAACGTTGTCCAAGTGCCGAAACATACATTTTTGTATTTCACGGCACCTTTTAGACAACGCGGTAGTGATGCCACGGACATTATTGCATTTCTGCAAACAACTACTACCTATGTACGTGGCCCAGTCATATATATTTAATTAAAAGTATACCGACCTGCCGGGATTGGGACCCGAGACCTTCTGCACTGCAAGCAAATACTACGCCACGAAGCCACTGTATTTGTGCCTTTATCGAATTAAAATGTAGCGAACTTTCGCAGAAATTTTACGCATCTTGAAGGCGCTCTAAATTAACTAATGGACCGATTTCAACAGTTTTTGCAAGTATACTACTATCAAATGTCAGCTTCTAACTAACATTAAGTATAACTGGATTGTTTTTGCCGACACTTGGTGGAGATCCATTAAGCTTAAGTTAATTGAACAGTAAAACAATCACTGATAGCGAAACATGTTGAGATATTAAAATAAATGTGGAGTTTACCAGTAAACGAAAAAAAAAAATTGTTTTACTGTTCACTTAACTTAACATTAAGTATGACTAAATATTACACTAAGGTTATCTAACGAGAAAAAGGCTCAATAATTTTTCAACAACCACCCTTAAATAACCCAGTTTTCCTCGGAAATTTTCGAGATAGCGGTACGAAGTCATTCTTATACTGGAAGCCCGAGATACTTTGTTTAATAAATTAATTATTATTAGCTTAATATTATTAACACATTTAAATTTACCAACTTTTTTAAATTTAAATTTTAGGGATGTGGAATTAAAGACGGTTGGAGGAATATTAAAACTAAAAGTGTTGTTGATAGAAGACACTTATTATATAAGATGGCATAACACTTATATAAAAGTGATACGACCAAACTACGAGTGTCCAGATGGACTTATACACGTATTAGCTGGACCCATCGCTAACTTACATTAATGAACAAAAAATAGTACAACCTAGCTATTATCCAAAGATAAAATGTTTGTAATACCTGTTTTAAATAAAGATAATTTTTTTATTATGAACATTGTTTGAAATATTGAGCTGCACACTATTAAAGCTAGTTGTCCTCATTTGCCGAATTTATTGATTCCTGATTCTTTTTGGTGTTTAAATAAAATTTATTAGCAAATCGATGATCAGTGTTAGTGGAACATGCATAAATATCTAGAATAGACCAAGGCTGATTGATTGCCGAGAGTAGTTAAATATGTGTTTCGCAAACAAGAAGTACGGCCCACGGAAGGGAGCGTGAACACGAATACTCAAAAATTACTACTTCAGGCTTCTGAAGAATGTTTTTGTTGCAAATTACAATAGACAAATTCATTTCTTACCAAGTTCTATAGCGTTCTACTTCGATGAAATATTTAGTTTTCAGAGAGCTCTAGAGGAACAACAGTAGAAAAAAAAAAAGATTGTTTTACTAAAGTTAATAACATTGTATTGGGAAATTAGTTTAAAAACACCATTTTTATGAAACTCTAAAACAATCCTTTCATAAAACACACGAATCGTTTTTATGAGTTTTCAAACTACTTTGTGTTTTGATGCAACTCTCATGCTACACCCTCGGTCCAAAAAGAATCCTAACGTTTCGAAAATAAAAGAAAGTAGCTGCGATAGCTGTTGTCCCTTTTCATTGTCCAAAACAGCAATCTTCATTAGTGTTCCGTTAACTATTTTAATACATTTGTTCCACTAGATGCCTAGATAGAATGGTTAGAGTGTTTTTAGGCACACAGTCGGAAAATTAGTTTCAAAGCTAGTATTCAAAAAGTGCGTGATTTGATCAAAGAAAATCTAAAATCCTTCGAAAAATTAATACAAAATGATAAAACCAACTATAGCAATTATTTTCGTTACCTGTTAAAATATGCTGTTTTGTTTATGAACAATATATATATATATATATATATATATATATATATATATATATATATATATATATATATATATATATAAATGCTTCTGCATTATTAATAGAATTTACTTAATTTAATCCTAGAAACAATATACATTTTAAAGCAGTGTGCGTATATTAAATTGCTAACGCCACAGTCCTACTCTGGAATTGCCGATGCGACGTCTAATTATTTTATTTCATATTTATAAATTTTCCTATCTAAGTTCAACACGTTAATTATTAAATAATAATTCTATATACCACCTCCCAGTTTGCTCTTCTGCATATATGAAATTTTCTTTTCCCGGAAGCTTTCTAAAAGTAAAATGATATTGCTTTTATGAAGACTTTCATATTTGACCTTATCATCGTTATTGATTGCTTTTTAAATGTAACTTGTCTCTACTCTGAATTTTATTTTTACTTCCATGGTTAAGGGAGATATTATATTCGTAAGGAAAATACCCCTTGAAATATTTACATTTCTATAGGTTTTAGAGTCCCTAGATCACGAAAAATATGGTTGCCACTTTCGGTCGGCCTCTTAGTTTGGTGATCTAATATAGTGCTTGAAGTATGAAAGAAATGTATAGTTTTTGAGTTGTATTTAACTATATATAAGGGGTTTAAAGAGTAAAGATTTAAGGAATTTCATAAGCCGTTTGAAGGTTTCTTGGAGTCGAAGAATCTGGAAGTAATGTTATTACTTCCTTGAATCAAGGGAAGTAATTTATTCATGAAAAAATCCCTTTCCAAGATTTTTGCATTTCTCCACGTTTCACGGTTCCTAGAATAAAATAACCGGCCAAGTACAAGTCGGACTTGCGCAATTAGTATTCCGTACGTTGATTGCTTTTAAAATAAAGATTTTTGTTACGGAGGTATAAAATGATGAGTGACTTCACGAAGCACACCCCAAATGAGATTTCAATAAAGTTTTTTTCCAATCTTTACTGAAAACGGATTTTTGGGTTTTTTTATATACCGGATAAATCACTAAAAGTAATGCACTCGTGATAATTTTCGTTCAATGTACACCCTGTGGAGAATAATCCAGAATTTTTTCAAAATTTTTTGTTCAGTACTTTTCGAGATAAGGACAGCGATTCTCTAAATTTTTTAAAAATAATACAAAGAAAAGTGTGCACAAGTATTAGATTATCTATATTTTTGAACTCATATTTTTAGAAGCTTTCATTTAACACCCCACTCGATGACCTGGTAAAAAAAAAATTTTTTCACTTCCGATTTCACCCCCCAAAAATAACCCCTTAAGCCAAAATTTAACTTTTAAACCTACACGGCTTTGATGAGCCAGCAATGCCAACTTTACTGACTATAGCCGATAAAAGAAGAGATATAAATTAATTTGAATTACTAATATCACAAAAACTTAAAATAAAAAGTCATCAAGATATACTTATTTGATCATAATTATCAGTTAATATATTTCGAAAGTATAATTTACAGTAATAATACTGAGAAAAGTTACTACTTTAAAAAGTATTTTTCAAGAGGTGTAATGATAATGCCAATGTTTATTAGTGTCCGTCTTTTATAATTTTATTTGAAAATATGATTTAGCACCCTCTGACTTATTTCTTTTCCCCCTAATTAATTTACTCATGAAGATCTACGTCATTGAAAATGTTCCTACGGCAGTGAACACGAACCTCAATAGTTTTCTGAAAACCTATATAAGAAGGATATTGAAATAATTAATTAACCGTGCCAAACAAATGATTTGAACGACCATAACTCTCTTATGGTGTATTTTCTATTAAAAGTTTTGATTCGTTTAGGATAATACACTATATCCATACACACAGGACACATTATATTGTAATAACTCATAAATAGTAATCATTAATATACATTATCGCACACATTTTATCACTATATCACTATAAGCCTAGTTCTATCCAATGTTGGATGTAGGCCTTCTCCCTAAATTTCCATCTCAATCTATTTGCAGCTGTTGTCATATATCCAATGCTCGCAACCCTCTGTATATCATCTTGCTATCTTGTTTTGGGACATCCAACGCTCCTTTTCTGTTCTCATGGTCTCTATTCTATTGTTCGATTGGTACATCGATCATCAGTCATGGGTGCTACAAGTCCAACCCATTGCCACCTTCTTTTTGCTACATGCTCTATGATATCCTTTACTTTCGTTTGTTCATGTATCCACTTGTTTCTTTTTTTATCTTTAAGTTTTATCGCGATCATCTGTTTTTCGTGTGCTCTCTGGGTCCGAGCTAGTTTTTGCATATGGACTTTATTCAGTGTCCAAGTTTTAGAGCCATATGTAATCACGGGTAGGATGCACTGGTCGTAAACTTTGACCTTTAACTTATGTTATTTGGGATGGCTTTATCTTTAAACATATAACTTAATTTTCCGAATGTACACCTTCTTAGCCTTCTCTTCCGAAACACTGTCTTTCGTCGCGTCGTAGTAGTTTTTTTGCCCCAGATACCCACAATTCTCAATAATCTCGAGAGGTATTCCTTCTAAATTTATAACTATGTTGCTATTAGTGTTGGTTAATATTTTTGTCTTACTTTTATTTATCTTAAGAACCTATTTATCATTTCTTGAAACTCATGTTGATTGCTACTGAGGACTACAATATCGTCTGCGAACCTTAAATGACTCAGATACAAACCATCTATCTTTAGGCCCTTCTTTTTCCAATCTAATTAGCAAAATACGTCTTCTAGAGCTGTAGTAAATAGCTTGGGAGAGATGATATCTCCCTGTCTTACACTTCTTCCTATGGGTATTTGTTCTGTACTAAGTTTTATGTATTTTCATATATATCTTTGATTGGGGTAGTGTTGATGATTGCCCACATTCATTGCTCTTCTTTAGGATATTTCTCATTATCTGTAAGTGGTAGCATGTGCTATAGCTGGATCTAAAACCAACCTATTCGCATAGCGTGTAGGGGTCTAACTAATTTTTTAATCTATTGGAGATAATTTTAGTCAAAAGTTTATAAATGTGAGATGGTAAGCTTATCGGGCGGTAATTTTCTAACTTTCTTATATCTCCCTTTTGGTTTAGAAGCACTACTTGTGATATTTGCCATTAACTTGGTATCTTGCCAGTTTTTAGACATATGATAAAAAGTTTAGCTAATTCTTGTTTTAAGTCCTCTCCTGCTTCCAATAGTATTTCCTATAAAATACCATCAGGGCCTGCTGTTTTGTTACGCTTCATTTGCTTCAGTGCGATGTTGACCTCCCCTACAGTAATTTCTGGTAGTTCTTCAGTATTTTCTTTCTAGTCTGTTTGTCTTTGTTCTTTATTGGGTGTTGTTTTAAATCTGTGAAGCTTATTATAGTAGGTGTGTATTTCTGAGTTTATTTTGTCCCTATTCGTTATTACTTGTCTCTTACTATTTTATAATTTAATAATTTATTTTCTTTCATTACTCAGTTTTTTACTTTTAGGCCTTTATGTCCCCTAATGGTTTTCAAAATTACTTTATGTTTATATCTTTGGTGATTTCTTGTCTGATTAACTCTCAGTCCATTCTACCTTGTGTTCATCTCTATTCATATTTCTTTCCATGAGTTATTTTGTGTTGTCACTTATTTTGTCCTTTTGTTTTTCAGTTTTTGTGGTTACTGCAGCAGAGGTTGCGGAGGTTAGTGCTTCAGCTGTTGTATCTATTGTCTCGATAATTGTATTATCCTTAATATTTTGTAATAGCTCTGTTGTCTTTAGCTGGTACTTTGTCCTCTTTTTGGTAACTTTATGATGTCAACTGGTTTCGATCTATTGATAAATACTTTTGCTCTTAGAGTTTTCAAATTTATGCATACTTTGGCCTGAACGAGTCTATGGTTGCTCCCTATTATACACCTATGTAATACTGTCACACCCTCTATTATATTTCTTTGGCTGAAAATGACATAGTCTATCTTTTTTTTTGTCTTAGAATTAGGACTTCTTCCCTCAGATAGGTAGCGGTTAGACACTTTTTACGATCCCAGTGGTAACAGGTCTACTTCAGGGATGCGCCCCTACCTACGTGATTCGCCTTGATGTTCCCCCACCCCATACCAGAGGGAAAATGATGTCCCAACCTTTAATCCCACTACAGAGCGGGGGGATGTAGATACAAAGGATGCTTCTTTAAGGAAAAAAAGTAAGAGTAAAGGCGGATCTCGAAAAGCGGAGACGACAATTAAAGAGCGAAATTCCTTGACGAAAAATCTACTTGCATTAAAACTCTAAAAACTTAGATCTCTCCCAACATAGTCAACTAAAAACCGATAACCGGTGAGAGGGGGAGATTTTTCACAACACACAATCGTAAAAACAGAATACTTATTTTAGAAAACGATGACCGGGAGAGCGAACATTTTTCACAAAGGAGAACCCCCAATAAAAAAAAGGTTTGGTTTCTAAGAGGCAGATTTTCTACATACGTAGGATAGGTGGGCATATATTCTCCTTCGCAAAGCCACATATTAAAATGTTCTGTCCCAAGAAAACCCATATCTCTAATAATGATGAAAGACGATTCAAAATTATTTATTCATACTTTATTGAATACATCACATCTAAAAAAGTCATTAGACAGAATTTTGGTAATTTTGGTTTCTCAACCGAGAATAGGCAAAAAAAAAATTACGTTCAACTTAAACAGTCACGTAAAACGTTTCTCAAAACGAAATTAAAATAAGAAAAATATCACTTCATTTATAGGTTCTAAAAGAAAGCAATTCTTACATAGGAATGAAAACTACATGATTATTACTTAATTAAGGTAATTATCAAAATAAATATTTTAGTATTAATGAGCAGTTAAAATATCAACAAGTTTAAAGTCAAGTTCATGCTTAATTTATTTATAGTGGCTTGCCTCGTATTGCCAACTTCCATACTAACATTAATCAAAATAGTAGGGTAATTTATAAAATTTAGGTTTTATCATTATGCCGTAATTTTTATATTACATGACGTACGACAATTTTCTGTAAAAAGACAAGGTTATGTAAAGTCCTCCAAAAAATTCCAGTTTATTCAGGTTACTATGCAGCAAAAGCTAATACTAAAACCGAATTAAGTTAGAATTCAAATTGAAAACTATATGAAAATATAAGTATTCATTCTCGAGTTATATACGGACAACATATACATACATACATATATATATATATATATATATATATATATATATATATATATATATATATATATATATATATATATATATATATATATTTATATTTATATATATATATATATATATATATATATATATATATACACCGGGTGTTATGGAATTCACTGCAAATATTGGAACCGGTGGATTCTTGTAGCAAGACCGATTACAGAAAATCCACCGTAAATAGCGGATCTTCATAATAAGGGAAAAAAAATCGACCCTAAAGAAATAATATCATGAAAATTTTTTCACACCCCCTGATGAACGCTGAACGCCACAATTTCGAAATACGTAAATCAGATAGAAGGTCTTTTTTCGATCCCATCAATCGTCTTTTTTCAAATAAATTTGATAAAAAAAATATTAAAATATGTTTCTAAATATTCTAAAACCGAAGAATTCGTGGCTCCTTTATTATTCGTATTCCAGAGATTAAAGCGTTTATGCCGCAACTGCAGTGTTTTCTGTTCAGCAAATATTTACCAATTACGGGGGTTAGGTGTCCTAAAGGTCAATGCTTTTTTAAAGAGAGATGGACTGACATGGTGATTAAAAAAGTTGCGGAATGTGTAGAATATAGCAATAAGTGAGATAGATTGTGTCATTGGCACAGTTGGTTAAGTTTTGTCACGGACAACTTAGGATATTTTATATGGAGATCCATTGCACATTTAAGGAGCATTTATTTATTTATTTATTTATTTATTTCGTGTGGATGTATATTGCATACAGCACAGTTGAAGTTAAGTAAAATTACCCAACTGAATTATACAAAAATGTAACCAACCAACTAACCAATAAGGTACCAATTTAAGGTACATAAAAAAATGGTTTACTATTTAGGTATTTATCTCGAAAAATTCGACCCTAAACAATTAGATAAAAAAAAAATAATATTGTAATATTACTTACACACGTTTTATATTTCAATCTTATAATGTAACAAGTAATTCACTAAAATTTTATATGCTTCCTGGTAAAACGATAGTAAAATAATTGTTGATATGGATTGTTCCTCTTTATTTATTATAGAATATTACGATTTTTTTTGTCAGACGTCGACAAAAAATTGTTTTATTATCGCCGACAGGCGGGGGCTTCTGCTGTAGGGGAGGCTCTGTCAACATATTTTTAAAGGACATAATGTATTTTCCACAGTTTTTTGTATAGTATTTTTTGTATTATTGAAAATAAAAATTTTACAATTTTTCTTAAGGGTTAATATCGAAATATACGGTTCACTATTTAAATGTGGCTTTTTCATAATTGATAATAATAGAGGTACCTTGTAAGATAGATGTGCTTTCATTGCTGTTTGAGAGAGAGCATTTATATTTTCAGCTGCTTTAAACAAATCTTCGAGAAAGACGTTTTTATCCACGGGTCAAACTTCAACCGCTTGAAATCCATTCACAATGATGCCAATGATAGCAGCTCATTGTTAAACTTCTGCAAATAAACTTGCAACTTGATATTGCGTTACTTGAGGACCTGGATTTGTCCTCAATCATTTTTCTTTTGCTTGAATATATTGAGAGCTCATAGGTTTTAAAAAAAAGACACTTCGAGTGGCTGAAGCCGGTGGGTGGTAATGCCTAGTAACTATAACATTAGCCTTTGCTATGTTGAACCCTTCCCGGTTCTTCGAATGCGTTGTATTTCCTCAAGCAGGAATAACACTTTATTTTCAAGGGTTGGCTTTACAATGCTTATCAAATGTTTCATACCTTTTACATTTTACAGTTTAAGTTAATACAGCCATTCCCCAATTCAAGATTTTGTCTCATTTTTTTACATATTCAGTCCTAAAACTTCTTGCGTTTTATTCTGAACGGTGGAAAATCAACTTTCATCGACGTTAGATATTTTTGTAGAGGGAAATTTATTTTTATTTACGATTTTTTTAAGTTCGGAGTCGATTTTCTCTACTCTCCCTACTTAAAAACAGCTGCTAAGGGGTAATGATCTAGTTGTTCCGGCGCCTTACCGAGGCCAAGGTCCGTCTTCCATAGGTAGGTTGGTATTGTAAATATTTGATAAAAAGGAGTTTTGCCGGTTTTTTTAACTTTTTAAAATTTTTGAATTAAAAAAAAATTATTGAATGGCCTCACGAGTCAAATATTTTAATATATGCAGTGAATTTCATTACACCTTGTATATGTATATACAGGGTGGTATTATATATAAAACCATATATAAATCTATAAAGCTGTTTTGAAAGTATACCGCAGATTACATTTCACTGTTTCGACCCAGTCGTCGAAATTGCAAATAGAGAGAAAAGGTCCGATGTTAGTCGGGTAAGTAATGGGACTTATGGCATTGCCGAAATGGAATTTTTTTACATTTCTCTATCTGTGAATCAGTACGATATTATATATATATGTATGTATATATATATATATATATATATATATATATATATATATATATATATATATATCCTTCACTAGATACCATCCTTCCAACTTCCTTATGCCTTGTCAATACGTTTTGCCGGCGCGAGAAGGAAATGACTGAAAACCCCAAATTAAAAATGAATATGTCGAATATCCAAGACGTAGTACCCCAGGCGAGTAAAAGAAACTCAGAATCTCGCACTGCTCTTCCAGTCAGTCCGATAAATTCTGGAGAGGACAAAAATTCGAAAATAAAACACGGTCGTATACCCGCAGCCAATAGAGAACCCAAAAAAACAGAATGGTACATAGCGACTTATAACACAAGAACTTCAGGATCCGAAGAAAAAATGATCGAATTGGAAGAAGAACTAAAAAACATAAAATAGACAGTGTTGGGCATAGCGGAAGTAAGAAAAGATAGAAGAGCCTTGTATCACCCTAAAAAGTGGCCATATATTTTCCTATAAAGGCAATGAAAGTAAGAGAATTGGAGGAGTCGGTCTACTTATACATAAAAGAAAATAGCAGAAAATGTTCAGTTCAAAGCCAATCGGAAAGAGTGATTTTAGTAGACATACAGATGAACAGAAGATGCAAATGTAAGATCATTCAGGTATATGCACCGACATCAGACAGCGAGGAAGAAGAAATTGACCAATTCTACGAAGATATAAACAAAGCAGTGCTACATCATACAACAAGATATATCATAGTAATCGGCGACTTCAATGCCAAAATAGGGAAACCAATGAATATAAATAAGAAGAGTGTAGGGAGGTTTGGTTTGGGTACGAGGAACAGCAGAGAAGAAATGTTATCAAATTTTGTAAACGAAAATAACTTGTACATTATGAACACATTTTTCCAAAAGCCAGAACATAGACGATGGGCATGGCAAAGCTCAGATGATATAAGAAGAAACGAGATTATTTTGTGTTATCAAATGACAAGAATATTGTGACACGATAAGCATTGGCAGTGACCATCGAATGCTCAGAGCAAAAATAAGAATAAATCTGAAGCAGAAGAGACGTAGATTGATAAACATACAAAGATCAAGACACCAACAGAAATAATAAAGCAAAATAGCCGAATATCGACAAGCACTGGAAAATCACATAAAACACATAAACTACCAAACACAACTGGACGAACTAAACGTATAAATAAGCAACAGCCTACTCATGACTATAAAACAAATAGCAACGTCGAAGAAAGAAAAAACACAAAAATTAAGTAAAGAGACACAAAATCTCATGAAACAGAGACGACTATTAAGACATGATCCTACAAATTGCAGATTAGAATTGGCAGAAATAGACAAAAAAATAAAGAGAAAGATCAGAGGAGACATCAGACAGTATTGAAACTCGAAAACAGAAGAAACATTGAAAGAGGGGAAGAGTTTGAAACACCTAAACAAACAAATGAATGAAGGAAGACAACTAATAATAAAACTTATAAATAACGATAACCAAGAGATCACACAAATTAAAGAGATAAAGGAAGCTACAGAGAAATATTATCAAATACTATATAACATGAAAATATCGCCATCGCCCGGAAAAGAAGAAGGAAATAGAGTGATAGTTAGAGATGTGGGATCTGAAGAAATTTCCGATTTAACAGTGGATCAAATAATGAAAGCCTCACAAAAAATGCACAACAAAGCACCAGGGAACGATGAAATAACTACAGAAATTATAACGTATGGAGGGGCATCGATAATACAATTTCTTCAAGCTCTATTTAGCAGGTGCTTCATCGAAAGTAAAATACCAACCTCTTAGGTAAACGCCTTGCTGTACTTATATTTAAAAAGGGAACCAAATTTAAATTAGAGAATTACAGACCCATCAGCCTGTTATCGGTACTATTCAAAATCCTCACTAGACTCATAACATTAACGAACAAACTAGACAGTTATCAACCACGTGAACAAGCGAAATTTTGAACGGAGATACAGCACTTTGGACCATTTTCAAACAATTAGATTACTAGTGGAAAAAGCAAATGAATATAAGGTCACCTTGTGGATAGCAATGATTGACTACGAAAAAGCATTTGATTCGGTAGGGATATGGGCAGTCCTTAATGCCTTTAGTAACAATAGAGTCGATAAAAGGTACACGACTCTTCTTGAATCTATATATAAAAATGCTTGAAGAAACAACAAGTAAAATCAAAATTGAAAGAGGAATTAGACAAGGCGACTCGATATCCCCAAAGCTGTTTACTTTGACTCTAGAAGATATGTTCAAATCGCCAAAGTGGGAAATAAAGGAATACTAATAGACGGTCAACGATTAAATCACTTAAGGTTCGCAGATGATATTACTCTGATCGCCAACACAAAAGAAGAATTACAAGAAATGCTGATGGAATTAAATAACAAGTCTCGAGAAATAAACTTCATCAAAACCAAAATTTGAACAACAAAAGTGAAGATAACAGCCAGGAACTATTAACAGAAGGTGAAACAATAAAAAAGGTACAAACATTCATATATTTACAAATACAAAAAATCGAAATATCAAAAAATAATTTAAAGGCTGAGTTGGATAGCAGAGTCTCTTTAGCGTGGTCTGCTTTCGGAAAGTTGCAATCTACATTTAAATTAGACATCCCAAATACAATAAAAGCCAGAGTGTTCGATCAATATGTACTACCGGTATTAACATATGGCAGTGAAAAGTGGGCTTTAAATAAAAGTATAATAAATAAACTCCAGGTTACCCAAAGAGCAATGGAAAGGAGAACGCTGACTCCAAGATTGCATTTCTAAGATCGAGATACGAAGAAAATCCAAAGTGACAGATATAATACCACGAATATATATATATATATATATATATATATATATATATATATATATATATATATATTAAGGTGGAATTGGGCGGGGCATATTGCAAGGCTGAATGATAACAGATGGTAAGGCCATATAGTTGAATGTAGAACACAAAAGATACAGAAGTAGATCACAGATAAGATGGACGGACGAGATAAAAAGATTAGCAGGACACAATTGGATGCAAAAAGCAAATAACAGCTTATTGGAGACAACTTGGGGAGGCTTACATCCGATTATAGATGAAATAAGCTAACGATGAGAGATATATATATATATATATATATATATATACTAGCCGGGCCCGCGGCTCCGCTCGCGTGGACTTGATTGACTACTATCGTCACTGCTTTTTCCTTATGTTACCCAACGTAATAAAATATCTCCAATTATTTCCCCTTATCTCCCAATATTTCTCCTTATCTCCCATTATCTCTACATAATTTCCATTATCTAGGCTTATCTCTGCTCATCTCCCATTATTTCCCCTTATCTCCCATTATTTCTCCTTATTTCCCATTATCTCACCTTATTTCCCATTTTCTAGGCTTATCTCGACTTATCTCACAATATTTCTCCTTATCTCCCATTATTTTTCCTTATCTCCCATTATCTCACCATAACTCCCATTATCTAGACTTATCTCTGCTTATCTCCCATTATTTCTCCTTATCTCCCATTATTTATACTTATCTCCCATTATCTCCCCTTATCTCCCATTATCGAGGCTTATCTCAACTTATCTCCCTTTATTTCTCCTTATCTCCCATTATCTCACCTTATCTCCCATTATCTAGGCATGTATCGAATTATATAGAACATACGTATAAATTTATAAAAACACGTAAATCGGATAAGTGGTTCTCGAGTGATAAGCGCACTAACAGACAGATAGACGTTGCATTTTATATATCTTATATTCTTTGCTACATGATTTTGTTCCATATTTAATGCTTTAGGCAGTGTATTGCAAGAGAACGCGCTAGCGGCAAACTTTTCTCCGACTTAATTCACTATTATCGTCACTGCTTATTCCTTATGTCACCTAACGTAATAAAATTTATTCTATAAGCTGGCCAGAGAACATATGTATGTTTAAAAAAAAAGCACGTAAATCGGATAAGTGGTTCTCCAGTGATAAGCGCACTAACAGACAGACAGTGAGACGTTGCATTTTATATATATTATAGATATTCTTTGCTCTTTGATATTGTTCCATATTTAATGGTATATTTAGCATGTTTAAAAAAAGAAAGCACGTAAATCGGATAAGTGGTTCTCCCGTGATAAGCGCACAAACGGACAAACAGACAGAGAGACGTTGCATTTTATATATATTATAGATATCCTTTGCTACATGATATTGTTCCATATTTAGTGGTTTGGGCAGTGCATTGCAAGAGAACGCGCCGGTGGCAAACTTTTTTCCGATTTGATTCACTATTATCGTCACTGCTTATTCCTCATGTTACCTAACGTAAAAAAATATAGTCTATAACCTGGCCAGAGAACATATGTATGTTTTAAAAAAAAGCACGTAAATCGGATAAGCGGTTCTCCGGTGATAAGCGCATTAACGGACGGACAGACATACAGACGGACAGAGAGACGTTGCATTTTGTGTATATTATAGATATAGATTATTATTATTATATAACCTGGGCCAAAGAATATATGTATGAATTTAAAAAAAGACACGTAAATCGGATAAGTGGTTCTCGCGTGATAAACGCACTAATGGACAGACAGACAGACAGAGAGACATTGCATTCTATATATATTATAGATTTTAAATATTCTCTGCTACATAATATTGTTCTATATTTAATGGTTTAGACTGTGTATTGCAAAAGAACGCGCTAGCGGCAAACTTTTTTTCCGATTTCATTCACTATTATCGTCACTGCTCATTCCCTATGCTACCTATCGTAATAAAATATATCCTATAACCTGGCCGGAGAACATATGTATGTTTTCAAAAAAAAAAGTACGAAAATCGGATAAGTGGTTCTCCAGTGATAAGCGCACTAACGGACAGACAGACAGACAGAGAGACGTTGCATTTTATATATATTATAGATATCTATATCTATATATATGTTCGACAATTTTCTCAGTATATGGTTTTACTAAGAGTTTAATTTTTACCGATAAATAATAACAATAACAATTTATTTTTTAGAATTTTCTGGTTAAATTGGTTATATTTTATTTAATACTGGGTCTAATCTTAATTTTCATCTATATTTATATATTATATATATTTATATATATATATATATATATATATATATATATATATATATATATATATATATATATATAAATTAAATTCTTAGTAAAACCATATACTGAGAAAATTGTCGACCGTGACCTATCTTGCATAATAAATATTCTATAAGTATACGTAGGTGGTTCCAAAAAATTTAAAAAGAAAGTTGCTTTATCCTTATTATTTGTGTCCCAACATGTGTTTAAAAATAAACATATCATTTTAGGATCCAGTAGGTCTGAAAGGCTTTCCGATCATTTATTTATCTTGAGCACAATAAGTGCATACTTTTCCATTTAAAGAAAGAACCAATTATCTTAAGAAAACCATTCTAGTTTCAATAGAATTTAGGTCCAATTTAGACAAGTGAGCTATCAATGAACTATATCGAGCTGATTTCGGAAATAAATAATAAATTGGTCTTCCAAGAATTTGCGAGACCATGGAATAAATTAAACGAATTTTGAAAAAATTCTGCACGGACTAGTAACTTAAGGAAGAATTGAAAAATAATCTAAAAAAAAATAAAATCTGAACGAAGTATATTTTATAGCACAAAAATTGTTTCCTCTTTACTATTCGATTTTTTTAAATATAGTATAACAATAAAACTAAACTACCTCTCGAAGAAATGTATGTTCCGTTTTCCATATTATTTTTCAATGCTAACAGAGTAATCGACTTTGACAAATCATTTAAAAACCACATCGCAAATCTGCACGTCGTGTACAATGCACTTTTTAGTTGGGCTTTTAATTCTATGTCCACTCTCTTTTTTTTTACAAAATACTTTACCAACATTTTCTGTTTCTAAAATAAATTATGTCTGAAACAATATACTTGTAATAATTAAAAATCCAACTTTTGTCCACTTTAAATATGCAAGACGAAAAATTTATAAAAATGAATTTTTTATTTCTTTCCTTCATTGAAAATACCAATTTATTGGCACAATGTGGTAACTTCAATCTCATGTTAAACACTTGCAATATTTTTCAATATGAATAAAACAAAAATTTATATTCCATGAAAGAAATAAAGAAAAGAAAAGATATATATCGGTGTGGCGCTGAAGGAATACCTGCATGTTACTCAAAAAATGCGAGAGAGAACTAACACCAGTTTTATGTATACTTTTCAACCTATCCTGCAAAAAGGGAATATTTTCTTTCTGCTGGAAATGCGCTACAGTTCAGCCGGTACCCAAAAACGACAAGTAGATCTTGCGAAACAATTACCGACCAGTCGCACTGCTTTCAATAATATCAAAAGTAATAGAAAAGGCTATTAGTCAGCATCTTCTTAAGCATCTTGAAGGACTGAATAATACATGTATTGGCGACAATGAATATTGCTTTCGTAAACAGAGGTCAACAGGAGATCTTCTAACTTATGTAACACATGTTTGGAACAAAGCAATTAAACACTTTGGAGAATCTCGAGCAGTGGCACTTGATATATCCAAGGAATTCGACCGTGTTTGGCACGATGGATTTTTGCCTAAGCCATGCTCTTAGAGTATGTCTGAAAAGATCTATTTATGGCTCTTGTGTTTCCTCATAGAGCGTTCTGTACGAGTGTCAGTCGACGAATTTCATTCTAACTGTCTCCTATTTTCTTTCTCATTTAACGTAACGATCTACTGGAAAAGAGCCGAAAGCCAATCTACCGCCTTGCTGATGACGGTACACTTAATTCTTCATTCACTTTGAACGCTCGAACCTAGGCTGGCTGATGAACCCTGATATAAAATACGTATGTCCTAGTTTGGTGATTTATAGAAGGCACGCCCAAGTAGTCCATAACTTTAGACGTCAGTACTTTGATGCAAAAGCAAGGCACTTCCTAGATAATCTTGATTCACTAAACCGATACAAATGTATTCTCTCTATTTTTAAATGAATATAGTTTTAAGCAAGACACTATATTGATCTGAGATTACGAAAACCATGCTGATAACAGTTTAAGATCTGAAGTTTCTGTATAGACGTATTGTTGCCATAATGACGCAAAAACCCTGGCAATAATACCTTTATTATTTCTTGAAACACAAATAAACAAATAACTTATGAAATATCTCTCTCAATCTCAAAATCCATATGGACAGTCCATTTATGGATATAAACCTCCCCTATTGTACCCCGTCTGTTTCTCTCCTGCGCTTGTCTCGTGCAGTTCAACCCCGCAGTCAGTTTGAGGTCATCTAACAAACGTGTTGGTAGGTGTCCCGTTGTGCTTTTCCCAATATAAGGTATCCAATTAAGGATGATGTTCTTCCATCTAGAATCACTACATGTTGCTATATGTCCTGCATAATTCTACTTCAGAGTGAGGATTGTTTCAACTGCATTATCCATCCATGTTGTTCGTCGAATCCACTCATTGATCTTTCCGTCCTTCAGAGATAGGCCAATGATTGGCCTATCTCTGCTTTTCCATAGACCTTTGTGTGACAGCTACGTAAGCACTTACTGGTCGAATACTCTTGGTCTAAATTTTAAGGCACTGTTCTTATTTTTAAGTAACACGTAGGCTAAAGAGTTTTTGGTCTGATACGTATATGTCGCCCTCTTCACAAAATTCATATGATTTTTAGGAAGTACCAACCTTCAAACGATACGTATCAAAATTTCATGACAATTCTACGATTACTTTACAATTACAGTGGTTTTAGTGGCACTACTTTTGATATTTTCAACAAAAAAAATGAAAAAAATCAAATTTCGTGTGTTGATTAAACACTGTTTTTTGGTGGAAAAAAAATACCGTTCAAACAAAGCAATGGCTTGATAAGTGTTACGGGGAGTCTGCCCGTGGAAAATCACTCATCATTTGCTGGTATGCTGAATTTAAATGCGGTCGTACAGATACAAATGGTGTTGAACGCTCTAGACGCCTAAATGAGGTGGTTACACCGGAAAACATCAAAAAAATCCACAAGATTGTTTTCGATGACCGTACAGTGAAATTGCGTGAGATAGCTGACATCGTAAAGATATCAAAAGAACATGTTGGTCATATTTTGCATGAAAATTTGGGCATAAGAAATCTCTGTTCGAAATGGGTACCGCGTTTGCTTACAGTGGACCAAAAACAATAACGTGCTGATGATTCTGAGCGCCATTCGGACCTGTTTATGTGCAATAAAAAGGATTTTTTCATGATGAAACATGGATCCTCCACTACATACCGGAATCAAATCGGCAGTCAGCTGAGTAGACATCAGCCGGTGAAAGCCGCTCAATGCGTACGAAGTCACAACAGTTGGCTGGGAGGGTTTTTGGCCTCTGTAGATTAGGATGCGCATAGAATAATTTTCAACGACTATGTTAAACGACTATGAGAAGGGGGAAAAACCATCAATAAGGAATATTATATAAAGTTATTGGTGCGTTTGAAGGCAGAGATTATAAAGAAAAGGGCCCAAATGAACAAGAAAAAAAGTGCTCTTTCATCAAGACAATGCACCGCGTCACAAGTCAATGG
>CM032448.1:44368439-44413439 GCA_019049505.1 Pachyrhynchus sulphureomaculatus
ATTTTTATTTTTATTTACGATTTTTTTTAAGGTCGGAGTCGATTTTCTCTACTCTCCCTACTTAAAAACAGCTGTTAAGGGGGAATGATCTAGTTGTTCCGGCGCCCGTACCGAGGCCAAGGTCGGTCTTTTCCATAGGTAGGTTGGTATTGTAAATATTTGGTAAAAAGGAGTTTTGCCGGTTTTTGTAACTTTTCAAAATTTTCGAATTAGAAAAAAATTATTGAATGTGCTTCTACATAGCCTCACGAGTCACATATTTTAATATATGCAGTGAATTTCATTACACCTTGTATATGTATATACAGGGTGTTATTATATATAAAACCATATATAAATCTATAAAGCTGTTTTGAAAGTATACCGCAGATTACATTTCACTGTTTCGACCCAGTCGTCGAAATTGCAAATAGAGAGAGAAGGTCCGACGTTAGTCGGGTAGGTAATGGGACTTATGGCATTGCCGAAATTGAATTTTTTTACATTTCTCTATCTGTGAATCAGTACGATATTATATATGTATATGTATGTATATATGTATATATATATATATATATATATATTATATATATATATATATATATATATATATATACTTCCTTATGCCTTGTCAATACGTTTTGCCGGCGCGAGAAGGAAATGACTGAAAACCCCAAATTAAAAATGAATATGTCGAATTTCCAAGACGTAGTACCCCAGGCGAGTAAAAGAAACTCAGAATCTTGCACTGCTCTTCCAGTCAGTCCGATGGATTCTGGAGGGGACAAAAATTCGAAAATAAAACACGGTCGTATACCCGCAGCCAATAGAGAACCCAAAAGAAGACAGAATGGTACATAGCGACTTATAACACAAGAACTTCAGGATCCGAAGAAAAAATGATCGAATTGGAAGAAGAACTAAAAAACATAAAATAGACAGTATTGGGCATAGCGGAAGTAAGAAAAGATAGAAGAGCCTTGTATCACCCTAAAAAGTGGCCATACATTTTCCTATAAAGGCAATCAAAGTAAGAGAATTGGAGGAGTCGGTCTACTTATACATAAAAGAAAATAGCAGAAAATGTTCAGTTCAAAGCCAATCGGAAAGAGTGATTTTAGTAGACATACAGATGAACAGAAGATGCAAATGTAAGATCATTCAGGTATATGCACCGATATCAGACAGCGAGGAAGAAGAAATTGACCAATTCTACGAAGATATAAACCAAGCAGTGCTACATCATACAACAAGATATATCATAGTAATCGGCGCCTTCATTGCCAAAATAGGGAAACCAATGAATATAAATAAGAAGGGTGTAGGGAGGTTTGGTTTGGGTACGAGGGACAGCAGAGGAGAAATGTTATCGAATTTTGTAAACGAAAATAACTTGTACGTTATGAACACATTTTTCCAAACGCCAGAACATAGACGATGGGCATGGCAAAGCTCAGATGATATAACAAGAAACGAGATTATTTTGTGTTATCAAATGACAAGAATATTGTGACACAACAGTCCTGAACACGATAAGCATTGGCAGTGACCATCGGATGCTCAGAGCAAAAATAAGAATAAATCTGAAGCAGAAGAGACGTAGATTGATAAAACATACAAAGATAAAGACACAAAAATTAAGTAAAGAGACACAAAATCTCATGAAACAGAGACGACTATTAAGACATGATCCTACAAATTGCAGATTAGAATTGGCAAAAATAGACAAAAAAATAAAGAGAAAGATCAGAGGAGACGTCAGACAGTATTGAAACTCGAAAACAGAAGAAACATTGAAAGAGGGGAAAAGTTTGAAACACCTAAACAAACAAATGAATGAAGGAGGACAACTAATAATAAAACTTTTAAATAACGATAACCAAGAGATCACACAAATTAAAGAGATAAAGGAAGCTACAGATAAATATTATCAAATACTATATAACATGAAAATATCGCCATCGCCCGGAAAAGAAGAAGGAAATAGAGTGATAGTTAGAGATGTGGGATCTGAAGAAATTTCCGATTTAACAGTGCATCAAATAATGAAGCCTCACAAAAAATGCACAACAAAGCACCAGGGAACGATGAAATAACCACAGACATTATAACGTATGGAGGGGCATCGATAATACAATTTCCTCAACTCTATTTAGCAGGTGCTTCATCGAAAGTAAAATACCAACCTCTTGGGTAAACGCCTTGCTGTACTTATATTTAAAAAGGGAACCAAATTTAAATTAGAGAATTACAGACCAATCAGCCTGTTATCGGTACTATACAAAATCCTCACTAGAATCATAACATATATATTAACGAACAAACTAGACAGTTATCAACCACGTGAACAAGCGAAATTTAAACGAAGATACAGCACTTTGGACCATTTTCAAACAATTAGATTACTAGTGGAAAAAGCAAATGAATATAAGGTCACCTTGTGGATAGCAATGGTTGACTACGAAAAAGCATTTGATTCGGTAGGATGTGGGCAGTCCGTAATGCCTTTAGTAACAGTAGAGTCGATAAAAGGTACACAACTCTTCTTGAATCTATATATAAAAATGCTTGAAGAAACAACAAGTAAAATCAAAATTAAAAGAGGAATTAGACAAGGCGACTCGATATCCCCAAAGCTGTTCACTTTGACTCTAGAAGACATGTTCAAATTGTTAAAGTGTGAAATAAAGGAATACTAATAGACGGTGAACGATTAAATCACTTAAGGTTCGCAGATGATATTACTTTGATCGCCAACACAAAAGAAGCATTACATGAAATGCTGATGGAATTAAATAACAAGTCTCGAGAAATAAACTTCATCAAAACCAAAATTTGAACAACAAAAGTGAAGATAACAGCCAGGAACTATTAACAGAATGTGAAACAAAAAAAAGGTACAAACATTCATATATTTACAAATACAAAAAATCGAAATATCAAAAAATAATTTAAAGGCTGAGTTGGATAGCAGAGTCTCTTTAGCGTGGTCTGCTTTCGGAAGGTTGCAATCTACATTTAAATTAGACATCCCAAATACAATAAAAGCCAGAGTGTTCGATCAATATGTACTACCGGTATTAACATATGGCACTGAAATGTGGGCTTTAAATAAAAGTATAATAAATAAACTCCAGGTTACCCAAAGAGCAATGGAAAGGAGAACGCTGACTCCAAGATTGTATTTCTAAGATCGAGATACGAAGAAGATCAAAAGTGACAGATATAATACCACGAATATATATTAAGGTGGAATTGGGCGGGGCATATTGCAAGGCTGAATGATAACAGATGGTCAGGCCATATAGTTGAATGGAGGCCTATAGAACACAAAAGAAACAGAAGTAGATCACAGATAAGATGGACGGACGAGATAAAAAGATTAGCAGGACACGATTGGATGCAAAAAGCAAATAACAGCTTATTGGAGACAACTTGGGGAGGCTTACACCCGACTATAGATGAAATAAGCTAACGATGAGATATATATATATATATATATATATATATATATATATATATATATATATATATATATATATATCTATATCTATATATATGCTCGACAATTTTCTCAGTATACAAGATAACTGCGGTGTTTGTCCGTCTGTCACAAGCGATTTTCTCCGAAATTGTTTGACATAAAAAGTTGAAATTTGGTACTAATATTGGATTTGATGGTCTCATCAGAGCCGTGTAGATTTGAAAGTTAAATTTTGATTTAAGAGGTTAGTTTTGGGCGGTGAAATCGGAAGTGAAAAAAACATTTTTTTTGACTAGGTCATCACGTGGGGTGTCAAATGAAAGCTTGTAAAAATATGAGTTCAAAAATATAGGCAATGTAATACTTACGCACATTTTTCTTTGTATTATTTTTAAAAAATCGCTGTCCCCACTTATCTCGAAAAGTACTGTTCAAAAAATTTTGACAAAATTTTGGAATATTCTCCACGGGGTGTAGATTGAACGAAAATTATCACGAATGCCCTTTAATAATTTATCTGGTATATAAAAAAACAAAAACTTCAAGGTCATCAGTTTTCAGTAAAGATCGGAAAAAAACTTTGTTGAAAACTCATTTGGGGTATGTATTGTGAAGTCATTGATCATTTTATACCTCCATAACAATTTTTTTTTATTTTAAAAGCAATTGACTTACGGAACACTAATTGCGCAAGTCTAACTTGCACTTGACCGGTTATTATTTTTAATTATCTCATTATATTCTATATATTGACGAGGACCCACATGTCACAATTAACAAATACCATATCGAAATCGTCTAAAAATACATTTACCTGGGTCACCAAATACAACTAGGAAGATAAAACCAAATGAGTGAAATATATGAAAGGAGAAGGCTTGCATGTATTCGGAAAACTATCATACATAACAGGCAGGCTGAAAAGTTTTTGGTCTAGCTATTTATCATAAAACGCATTTTTTTTTGTAAAATTCGACTTTATTCATCAATATTCATTGGAGCCAACTCTTTTTCCCGCGAGAATTTTTTTTAGATTCTAACATTTCTATACCTTTCTTGTGGGAGGATTTGTCTTTGACTTCCAAATAGGCCTCAGTTTCGGTGATAACTTCTTTATTGGAGCCAAATCTCTTTCCCACGAGCATTTTTGAGGTCTGCGAATAGATAATAGTCGCTGCGGACCAAATCTGGAGATTACGGTGGATGAGAAAACAATTCGAACTTCAATTCATGCAATTCTGCCATCGTAACCATTGACTTGTGACGCGGTGCATTGTCTTGATGAAAGAGCACTTTTTTCTTGTTGATTTGGGCCCTTTTCCTTATAATTTCTGCCTTCAAACGCACCAATAACTTTATATAATATTCCTTATTGATGGTTTTTCCCTTCTCATAGTCGTTTAACATAGTCGTTGAAAATTATTCTATGCGCATCCTAATCTACAGAGGCCAAAACCCTCCCAGCCGACTGTTGTGACTTCGTACGCATATATATATATATATATATATATATATATATATATATATATATATATATATATATCTATATCTATATATATGTTCGACAATTTTCTCAGTATATGGTTTTACTAAGAATTTAATTTTTACCGATAAATAATAACAATAACAATTTATTTTTTAGAATTTTCTGGTTAAATGGGTTATATTTTATTTAATACTGGGTCTAATCTTAATTTTCATCTATATTTATATATTATATATATATATATATATATATATATATATATATATATATATATATATATATATATAAATTAAATTCTTAGTAAAACCATATACTGAGAAAATTGTCGACCGTGACCTATCTTGCATAATAAATATTCTATAAGTATACGTAGGTGGTTCCAAAAGATTTAAAAAGAAAGTTGCTTTATTCTTATTATTTGTGTCCCAACATGTGTTTAAAAATAAAACATATCATTTTAGCATCCGGTATGTCTAAAAGGCTTTCCGATCATTTATTTATCTTGAGCACAATAAGTGCATACTTTCCATTTAAAGAAAGAATCAATTATCTTAAGAAAATCATTCGAGTTTCGATAGAATTTAGGTCCAATTTAGACAAGTCAGCTATCAATGAACTATATCGAGCTGATTTCGGAAATAAATAATAAATTGGTCTTCCAAGAATTTGCGAGTCCATGGAATAAATGAAACGAATTTTGAAAAAATTCTGCACGGACTAGTAACTTAAGGAAGAATTGAAAAATAATCTAAAAAAATAAAATCTGAACGAAGTATATTTTATAGCACAAAAATAGTTTCCTCTTTACTATTCGATTTTTTTAAATATAGTATAACAATAAAACTAAACTACCTCTCGAAGAAATGTATGTTCCGTTTTCCATATTATTTTTCAATGCTAACAGAGTAATCGACTTTGACAAATCATTTAAAAACCACATCGCAAATCTGCACGTCGTGTACAATGCACTTTTTAGTTGGGCTTTTGATTCTATGTCCACTCTCTTTTTTTTTACAAAATACTTTACCAACATGTTCTGTTTCTAAAATAAATTATATCTGAAACAATATACTTGTAATAATTAAAAATCCAACTTTTGTCCACTTTAAATATGCAAGACGAAAAATTTATAAAAAATGAATTTTTTATTTCTTTCCTTCATTGAAAATACCAATTTATTGGCACAATGTGGTAATTTCAATCTCATATTAAACACTTGCAATATTTTTCAATATGAATAAAACCAAAAATTTATATTCCATGAAAGAAATAAAGAAAAGAAAAGATATATATCGGTGCGGCGCTGAAGGAATACCTGCATGTTACTCAAAAAATGCGAGAGAGAACTAACACCAGTTTTATGTATACTTTTCAACCTATCCTGCAAAAAGGGAATATTTTCTTTCTGCTGGAAATGCGCTACAGTTCAGCCGGTACCCAAAAACGACAAGAAGACCTTGCCAAACAATTACCGACCAGTCGCACTGCTTTCAATAATATCAAAAGTAATAGAAAAGGCTATTAGTCAGCATCTTCTTAAGCATCTTGAAGGACTGAATAATACATGTATTAGCGACCATCAATATTGCTTTCGTAAACAGAGGTCAACAGGAGATCTTCTAACTTATGTAACACATGTTTGGAACAAGGCAATTAAACACTTTGGAGAATCTCGAGCAGTGGCACTTGATATATCCAAGGAATTCGACCGTGTTTGGCACGATGGATTTTTGCCTAAGCCATACTCTTAGAGTATGTCTGAAAAGATCTATTTATGGCTCTTGTGTTTCCTCATAGAGCATTCTGTACGAGTGTCAGTCGACGAATTTCATTCTAACTGTCTCCTATTTTCTTTCTCAATTAACGTAACGATCTACTGGAAAAGAGCCGAAATCCAATCTACCGCCTTGCTGATGACGGTACACTTATTTCTTCATTCACTTTGAACGCTCGAACCTAGGCTGGCTGATGAACCCTGATATAGAAATATGTATGTCCTAGTTTGATGATTTATAGAAGGCACGCCCAAGTAGTCCATAACTTTAGACGTCAGTACTTTGATGCAAAAGCAAGGCACTTCCTAGATAATCTTGATTCACTAAACCGATACAAATGTATTCTCTCTATTTTTAAATGAATATAGTTTTAAGCAAGACACTATATTGATCTGAGATTACGAAAACCATGTTGATAACAGTTTAAGATCTGAAGTTTCTGTATAGACGTATTGTTGCCATAATGACGCAAGAACCCTGGCAATAATACCTCTATTATTTCTTGAAACACAGATAAACAAATAACTTATGAAATATCTCTCTCAATCTCAAAATCCATATGGACAGTCCTTTTATGGATATAAACCTCCCCTATTGTACCCCGTCTGTTTCTCTCCTGCGCTTGTCTCGTGCAGTTCAACCCCGCAGTCAATTTGAGGTCATCTAACAAACGTGTTGGTAGGTGTCCCGTTGTGCTTTTCCCAATATAAGGTATCCAGTTAAGGATGATGTTCTTCCATCTAGAATCACTACATGTTGCTATATGTCCTGCATAATTCTACTTCAGAATGAGGATTGTTTCAACTGCATTATCCATCCATGTTGTTCGTCGAATCCACTCATTCGTCTTTCCGTCCTTCAGAGATAGGCCAATGATTGGCTTATCTCTGCTTTTCCATAGACCTTTGTGTGACAGCTACGTAAGCATTTACTGGTCGAATACTCTTGGTCTAAATTTTAAGGCAGTGTTCTTATTTTTAAGTGACACGTAGGCTGAAAAGTTTTTGGTCTAATACATATATGTCGCCCTCTTCAAAAAATTCATATGATTTTTAGGAAGTACCAACCTTCAAACGATACGTATCAAAATTTCATGACATTTCTACGATTACTTTACAAGTTACAGTGGTTTTAGTGACACTACTTTTGATATTTTCAAAAAAATGAAAAAAATCAAATTTCGTGTGTTGATTAAACACTGTTTTTTGGTGGAAAAAATACCGTTCAAACAAAGCAATGGCTTGATAAGTGTTACGGGGAGTCTGCCCGTAGAAAATCATTTGCTGGTATGCTGAATTTAAATGCGGTCGTACAGATACAAATGGTGTTGAACGCTCTAGATGCCTAAATGAGGTGGTTACAACGGAAAACATCAAAAAAATCCACAAGATTGTTTTCGATGACCGTACAGTGCAATTGCGTGAGATAGCTGACATCGTAAAGATATCAAAAGAACGTGTTGGTCATATTTTGCATAAAAATTTGGGCATAAGAAATCTCTGTTCGAAATGGGTACCGCGTTTGCTTACAGTGGACCAAAAACAATAACGTGCTGATGATTCTGGGTGCTATTCGGACCTGTTTATGTGCAATAAAAAGGATTTTTTCATGATGAAACATGGATCCTCCACTACATACCGGAATCAAATCGGCAGTCAGCTGAGTAGACATCAGCCGGTGAAAGCCGCTCAATGCGTACGAAGTCACAACAGTCGGCTGGGAGGGTTTTGGCCTCTGTAGATTAGGATGCGCATAGAATAATTTTCAACGATTATGTTAAACGACTATGAGAAGCGAAAAACCACCAATAAGGAATATTATATAAAGTTATTGGTGCGTTTGAAGGCAGAGATTATAAAGAAAAGGGCCCAAATGAACAAGAAAAAAGTGCTCTTTCATCAAGACAATGCACCGCGTCAGAAGTCAATGGTTACGATGGCAGAATTGCATGAATTGAAGTTCGAATTGTTTTCTCATCCACCGTAATCTCCAGATTTGGTCCGCAGCGACTATTATCTATTCGCAGACCTCAAAAATGCTCGTGGGAAAGAGATTTGGCTCCAATGAAGAAGTTATCACCGAAACTAAGGCCTATTTGGAAGTCAAAGACAAATCCTCCCACAAGAAAGGTATAGAAATGTTAGAATCTAAAAAAAATTCTCGCGGGGGAAAAAGAGTTGGCTCCAATGAATATTGATGAATAAAGTCGAATTTTACAAAAAAATGCGTTTTATGATAAATAGCTAGACCAAAAACTTTTCAGCCTGCCTGTTATGTATGATAGTTTTCCGAATACATGCAAGCCTTCTCCTTTCATATATTTCACTCATTTGGTTTTATCTTCCTAGTTGTATTTGGTGACCCAGGTAAATGTATTTTTAGACGATTTCGATATGGTATTTGTTAATTGTGACATGTGGGTCCTCGTCAATATATAGAATATAATGAGATAATTAAAAATAATAACCGGTCAAGTGCAAGTTAGACTTGCGCAATTAGTGTTCCGTAAGTCAATTGCTTTTAAAATAAAAAAAAATGTTATGGAGGTATAAAATGATCAATGACTTCACAATACACACCCCAAATGAGCTTTCAACAAAGTTTTTTTCCGATCTTTACTGAAAACTGATGACCTTGAAATTTTCGTTTTTTTATATACCAGATGAATTATTAAAGGTAATGCATTCGTGATAATTTTCGTTCAATCTACATCCCGTGGAGAATATTCCAAAATTTTTTCAAAATTTTTTGAACAGTACTTTTCGAGATAAGTTGGGATAGCGATTTTTTAAAAATAATATTGCCTATATTTTTGAACTCATATTTTTACAAGCTTTCATTTGACACCCCACGTGATGACCTAGTCAAAAAAAATGTTTTTTTTCACTTCCGATTTCACCGCCCAAAACTAACCTCTTAAATCAAAATTTAACTTTCAAATCTACACGGCTCTGATGAGACCATCAAATCCAATATTAGTACCAAATTTCAACTTTTTATGTCAAACAATTTCGGAGAAAATCGCTTGTGACAGACGGACAAACACCGCAGTTATCTTGTAAGTGTTCCATACGGAATACTAGTCCGATTTCGCCCCCCAAAACTGACCCCTTAAGTCAAATTTAACTTTCAACACTACACGGCTCTGATGAGGCCATCAGTTCCTATATTAGTACCAAATTTAAACTTTTTATGTCAAACAGCTTCGAAGAAAATCGGGCGGACGGACAGACGGACAGACACCGAAGTGATCTTATAAGTGTTCCGTACGGAGCAATAAAAATTTCAAAGATCTCAACTGTTGAAGATCTTTTTGATCGATTACTAAGGGAATTAATTAAGATTTTATAAAATATACTATTCCACCACTTTCATAGACAGCATTGTAAAACGTAAAATATGTTAGAATGCTCATTTAAGTCCTGGGCTTAATATTACATGAACTAACGTGGACTTAACTCTGCCTACGACTAGCGAAGGCCCACTGAACGATGCAAAAAATCAGCATTAAATTTAGTCTTTCGAAAAACTTGGTTCTCTGAAATTTTCCCATCCAAAAACCCTGTTACGAAAATTTCGTTTTTTAGAAATTTTTGGTCAGATACCCAATTCTGCTATAATATTTTAAATGGTTTCGCTCAATATATCCAAAATATTCGATCCTGTCTGAGGATTAGAGATTGTTGTCTAAGCTTCGACCCTATAGTACAACTGAGATTTTATTTATGACTCCCGTTTCTTAGAATATCATTTTTAATAGCACACAATTGTCTCATTCTTGAAGCAATAAATTTTTCGAAATTTTTTGTCATTTACACTCACACTGACTTTTAAAACTGCCATTAAATGCATACATTTTAACTCATATTCCTCGATAATTCAATTTTTCGAATCGCCAACGTAATAATTTATTGTGCCATGTTTTATTAATATAATAGCTTCAATTGTATGGAGATAGACAATAAAATTGACAACACAAACGCGATATTACATGAGCATAATGGTATGCATACTAATGATAAGTTCTTCAATATTAAAACAACCTTGCTTTTTGTGCATTTCATACACAAATCGGCTTTTTAGTTTGAGCAATATTTTAAGATTATTACAACACCCACATAAGTCAAAAGTCAAAAAATATATATATTTTAAAAACCCACCTTAAATTTGCATACAAATTTATTTATTCCGGTTTTAGATTTATTGTTCAAAATTGTCACCATTCTGTTGTATATAAAGTTCTAATTCGCAACAATGTCCTCGACTTGTCTTTATAGCATTTAATGACAACTAATATTTTGAAAAATTGTTAATAAAAACTTTCCCATATATATGCATATACATATATATATATATATATATATATATATATATATATATATATATATATATATATATATATATATATATATATATATATATATGTATACATATATATATATATATATATATATATATATATATATATATATATATATATGTATATATATATATATATATATATATATATATATATATATATATATATATATATATATATATCTGAAAATTGTTTATTATATTTAAATCGGTATATCATTATGTCAAGAATAATTGTGGAAAAATAATGAATACTTACTACAGCTAAAGAGAACATCATGCTACAAAACCCTGGATATTTATGGCTTTTAGCATGTATGCCAATAGTTGTAGTAAACCGATACATAAAAAAAATTGTATTGATTTTTAAAAATAATCTTAACTCTTGCAACATTTCCATATTTAAAAAAATTTAGAGATGAAAAATCATATACACTAACGATCTAACGATAAAATTTTTCATACACACAAATAACTATTTATTATTGAAGCATCGTTAACAGCAATACAAAATGACCGTTTCCACAAAAAAGCGTTCTCCTGTCGCTCTTACATATTTTCTTTGTAATTTACGAGCCTGCAGTATTACTATTTACACAGGAGTGCGCGTTGCTCTCAGCAATAAGGAATTCTTCGGTCGAATATATATATATATATATATATATATATATATATATATATATATATATATATATATATAGTCTCCTTCAAGAGCGATACAATCCGTCCAACGCTTTTCTAACATTTCTATACCTTTCTTGTAGAAGGATTTATCTTTGCCTTCAAAATAGAGTTCAGTTTCGGCGATAACTTCATTGGAGGCAAATTTCTTTCCCTCGAGCATTTTTTGAGGTATGTGAATAGATAATAGTCGCTGGAGGCCAAATCTGAAGAATACAATGGATAAGGAAGCAATTCGAACTACCATTTATGCAATTTTGCCATCGTAACCATTGCTTGTGACACGGTGCATTGTCTTGAAAGTACGTTTTTCTTGTTTATTTGGGGCCATTCCTTTGCGATTTCTGAATTCAAACGCACCAATAACTTTATATAATATTCGCTATGTATGGTTTTTCCCTTCTCGGCATAGTTGATGAAAATTATTCCATGCACATATCAAAATACAGAGGCCAAAACCCTCCTAACACACTTTTGGGTTTTTGGTTGCTTCGAGCGGCTTTCACCGGCTGCTGTCCACTCAGCTGCCTACCGATTTGATTCCGGTGTGTAGTAGTGGATCCATGTTTCATCCATTGTCACATATCACATGAAAAAATCCTTTTTATTACGCTTAAACAGGTCCAAACAGAGGTCGAAATCATCAACACATTGTTGTTTTAGATCCACTGTGAGCAAACGCGGTAACCATTCCGAATAGAGCTTTTTCATGCCCATATGTTCAGGCAAGATATGACCAACACATTATTTACTATCACTATCTCACTCAATTTTACTTTACGGTCATCCAAAACAATTTTGTGGATTTTTTGCATCATTTATTTCTGTACGAACGCGTTCATATTCAGCATATCAGTAAATAATGAATGATTTTCCAGGGGCGATTTTTTCCATTATTTTGAAAATATCAAAAGTAGCGTCACTAAAATCACTGTAACTAATCGTCGAAATGTCATGATATTTTGACATGTATCGTTTGAAGGTTGGTACTTCCTAAAAATCAAATGTCAAAAACTTTTCAGCCTACGTGTTATATAATATTATATATATTTACATATTACATATATATATATATATATATATATATATATATATATATATATATATATATATATATATATATATATATGTTTATATAGTATTACCTCGATAGACCGGCTAAACTGGCGAGCTACTATACGTATTCACCAATATATCTTTTTAATGGGACAAGAGTTATGTGGTATATTAGTAGAACAAATTTTGTGTCTATTTAATAGTTCATGTTTTTGAATTTTCAACTATAGGTTACAAAATTATGAGCACTAAAAATTCTGTGTTATACCTCTGAATTGTTTATAACTTAGTAAACAATGGACTGAATTTTTAGACCAAATTTATTTTAGGTAGAGAAATGAAATACTTTCCAAATGATATATCATTCTTAAAAAAATTGATAGTAGGTACGTATACTATTTTCTCTGTTTATTGTAAGCTCTACAGTATTTTCCTACCGTTCTTCGGCGTTTTTTTTTTTCGATTTTCAATCTCCATTTTGGTCGGTCATTTCATAAATCGACCTCTAATTTTCTCTCTCTCATCTCCTCATTGATATAATCTCTTCTAGCTTCTTCTAGGTTTATCCGAGTTTCTTCTCCGTCTTGGTAGCCATTTGGAACTATACTGTCTTCCATTCCCTCAAATGCCCATACTAAATAAGCTGCTTGTTTTTTATGTCCTCCACTATTGTGTCTTTTATGCCCATTATTTCTCTGATTTTTTTCTTCTAGAATTTCCTGTTAATCTTCTCCAGAAATTCATCATTGGCTTACAAGAAATATAAAACCAAAAAACTACTTTCTTGATTTAACGATTACAAGATAACAGTGAAGACTTAAAACTAAATAATACACAAAACAAGCAATTACATTACAAAAATACTGTTATAATATGATTGACAGATAGAGCATTAACCTTAACTTCACCTAATAAAGAAAATTGTCAAAAATAGTAATTTCCCAAAAAAGCAAGTAAGCAAAATTATTAACCTATTAAACATAAAACTTATAAACTATATTGAGAATGTGAAATCTTTGACATTGTGTACACTACTCAGTATATATCACCACTATACCAATCACTTTATTTTTGCACTCGACGCGCGTTTCGCTAACCATGTTAGCTTCATCAGTGTAGTGGTGATATATACTAAGTAATACAACTTATAAAGATTATAACAACAGAACAACTCAAAAACCAAAACAAAATTCAACTAACTAAGAAAGTATATATTTAATAATACTCAAGAATACGTCAAATGCATTCTAAAAAAACATGTGTGTCATCCTTATCTTTAGTATTTACTCCTCTAAAACGCAAATTTCCAACCAGAGAAGTAACACTTAGTAAATTCTACACCTTGCTAAATTGCCTTAAAAATATATTAAAATGACAACACAATACTTAGATAATAGATTCAATGGACATAAATATACAAAAAAATGCATCTACAGCCTTATATAAGCTCGAAACCAATAAAAACCACGAATTCGACTTTCCAAACACTGAAGTTGGAAGGAATGATATCAGCAATTTAAATCAGATTTATTATAATTTAATACAATAAATATTGCACAATTAAGAAACAAACTTTAACACAACTCTGGAAAAAATTCCCGTTATTTATCAGTTATTTAAGTAAAAGCAAACAGCTCTAAATTATAAATATTTTCTCTTCTTTCCCATTTAACCATTTAAGAAATAACAGTTCGAAGTGCGTAACTTATTTTCATATTTCGAAATTCTGTATTACTGAGTGTTGTGCATTTATAAAATGTTTTATATGACATAATTTCAACATCTTTTAATTTGTAGATAATCCAAATATAAAAATAAAATTTAATAAATCTCAATACAATTGGTGAAACGTCTTTAAAATATGTGTTATAACATACAAACCTATACCCAAGAATAAACAACCCAGAGAATATATATATTTATATATATATATATATATATATATATATATATATATATATATATATATATTCTTTTACATACTGTTTCCGTTAACGCTAGAAATATGTTGGAAGCTACCCTCTCTCCGGCTCGGCCTCCATTATTTGCGTCATTTTAAATCATTACTCTTAGAATTTGCTAACCAAAAACTGGGGACCATTTCTATACTACTATAGAAACTGTACAAGATCTATCAACACTTTTCCTATTCACCTCGTTTCGCTGTGGGGTCTTTTTATGACATGCTAAACTGTCCTCAGTTTGAGGCATCTTTTTTCCGTACCCTGTGAGAAGTTGTTTGTCCCACGCTTGAGCACAATTTTGTAAGGTGTGCTAATTTTGCTTTATTTTTCGCCCCATGTAGACTGCGTCATTTTGTAACATTTTTAAATACTGGACGCCCCAAGCTTGAGCACAATTTTCTTGCAGCCCCGCTTTAATTTCTGATAATGAATTGAGTGAAACCTGATTTTAAAAGAACTAAAGAAATTAAAGAAATACTAGCTCAGTTTTCCTTGGTGGAGAGATATGGGTAAGAGATAATTTTTGTACGTCTTTTTGGAATTTAATTCTATTTCTAAAGAAACCTCAGTTGTACGACTTTTTTTTTTTTTTGGGCACCACTCATTTTAAAATAGAAAGGATTTAACTTCAGCTAAGAAAAATGAGAAAAAACTGAAGTGCTTTATGGATATTACTAAAAAGAAATTAGTCTAGCACAACTGATCCTGAAAAGAAAAATAACTATTCAGTGAGACACTAGCTTTAATCAACAAAAAAAGAATTTATTCATATTTTTAAAATGAAAATAAAAAGTTCTAACCTTTACAGTTATACCAAAAAATTCTAGCCTAAATAGTAGTTGTTACATTTAAACTTTAAACTTTTACAACCCCCGAAGGCGAGACATCGTGTTTTACACTTCACTTTTTTGTCTGTTATTCATTGCTGTTAATGCACTGCTCTTAAATAAGTCTATTGGAGGGAGTTTTGTTGACTTACTGTTTTTCAGTCCTGCTGTGATGGACTTCGCCCGATTTCACACTTTTTCTTAACACTTAGAAAGCTCACTACAGCTTTTATGGTCGAAACTGGTACTTTTACTTAGCGGGTTCTGAAGAAAATTAACCTACTTCGGCTAGATGGAAAATAGCCTCTCGGCTAGACGGTACTGCCTGGTCTGTGGCTCGATCGAAAAAAGCCCTTCTGGTAGTTTCTCAGGCCCTTAAATAATCGTGCGATTTTTGCCGGTAATATCCGGACGCTCCAATCAAAACTCCGGGTCAAACATTTCGCCAATCGCGGCCTGGCGGTAGGTTCGATCAGCAACCCGCGCCACACAGTATATACTGAATGTCCTGAAACTTTTGTTTAATATACCGGTCGATATTTTAAAATAAAAATAAATACAATTTGAAGTGAAAAATCAGTAACATTGCATGGTCTTAAAATCCAGGAAAAAATGAATGTTACATTTACCCCCTTCCAAAAAGAAATAGACTACACTAGTCTATTAAACTAAGGCTACTGATGAAAAGGTACAAAGTGGTACACTATCACTTAATACTAAGGTCAGAACTTAAAACAAAATTACAAACTTCGGTCCTTACTACTAGACTTAATTCTATTAAGCACTAATATTAAGTACAATGAAAACCAAATGAAAATTTTTGCATGTACACAAGAATCTTATAACTAGACTTAACTTAATTAAGCACTAAGGTTAAGTACATCAAAAAGCAAATAAAAATCCTTGCATGAACATAAGAAATACCTGTTCAAAGTAACAATCGCGGTCTTCTTATATAAAAGAATCAGCTCTGTTATTGTTACCAAAACAAAAAAATAACTGTCTAGACTTGTCTAAATCAAAAAAGTGAACTGAAATAAAATATGAACACCCCCCTTAAAATCTTTTAAGGATTGTCTGAAAATTTTTTTATTTCAGCAAAAGAAATTTATAAAATTCTTAAATAAAGAAAAAAATAAAAAAATGATTCTAGTGCAAACACTTACACTAAAAAGAAAAAAGTCTTGTCAGACCATTTAGCACTAGGCCAAAAAAAAAATATCTGGATAAATATCCAGGCAAACGCTCGGGAAAAATCGCTATCTATGCTCTAGCTCATCGCTAAGAGAACATTCTAAATCTAGTATCACTACTAGTCGCACTCAGAAAATAATCGCACTCTATATCGCAATGTCGACGTCCTAAGACATCTAGACATGCTAAAATCGCTAGGGAAAACGCTCTGGTTGATCGCCAGAAAACACGTCAGCTTATCGCCAACAAAACACTCTGGTATATCACCAGAAAAAGCTCGGCTCCTCGCCAAGAAAACACTCTGTAAATAGTCCTCGACTACACAAAGTCTGCGTTCTAAAAGAACAAACTCGCCATGATCATAGTGAGCAGCTATAAAAGCTAACTAAATCACTATAAGCGCAGTGAATAGCTACAAAAGCTAAAATTCACTCTTAACACAGTGAATAGCTATAAAAGCTAAAATTCACTCTAAACACCGTGAATAGCTATAAAAGCTAAAATTCACTAAACTGAATGATCCTGCTTCAAAAAGCAATGTTCACTAAGAACAGAATGATTAGTCCGCGCGCAACTAACGTTCTAGGAAACATTCCCAACATAACTATATGAGACAGCAAGTCTCGAAATAGGACCTCCCTAAAGTCATAATCCTATATAGGAGTCCATAAGCAAAACGACTCAAAATCTCGCATTTTGAGCACATGCCCTCAGGCAACCAACATACACCGAAATATATACAGAAATATGTACAGTAATATATACAGAAATATATACAGGAGTTCAAATCCCTAACTCTAGGTGATGATTACTCCATACTGAGCTTGGTGAAAGCTCTTAGCAAAGCTAAACAAATCTTCGGCACATCGCACCAAAGTGACAAATCTGCCTAGAAACATGAGCCAAAAAAAACGCTCTCCGTCATTCTTCAGGTGGCTACCCAGAGAAATAAAACTTAACCAGCATTGCGCCTCTTCAAGTTGCATGAAGAACCCTCGTGTACTGGTCTCGCCCTAGAACAACAACGAAAAACATTCAATCCATCCCACATAACAGGAGACAAACACTTCACCACGATATACTGAAAGGTGGAGACAAAAAAATACAGAATTGGTGACCCTGGAGTCCACCAATAAAAGGGAGTAGATTATAGCATCCACTAAACTAAAACGGTGTCTACCACACCACCATAAGTCAAAAAAAATTAATCATTAGGGTGTTCCGAAATACACTACTGCCAACAGCCTGTCACCACTAATAGGCTAATTGGAGCTGAGGTCGACTACAGTAGTTAGGCTCTCCTTTGGTTCAAATAGAAATAACCATTGGGTAACAAAACCTTTAAAGGTCCCAAAGGTCAAACGTTCACCCCCCATAGACTACCCTTCCAATCAGTCTGTTCCTCAGGAAGACTAACTCCCTGCCAAACGTCGTAACGGCATCTGTTAGCACCCGGTGCATCACAGCCTGTAAAAACAGATAACTCATGGGATACAACCTAAAAGGTTTACAAGGTTGACTTAACCAAGCTTCTAACGAAATTTTAAAAAAACGAAAATGAGCTTAAAAAGGCTACAGAAACAAAAATTGCTCAATTTTCCGGTGGCAACGCAACAAAACTTTTGAAGACGGCAAGAGCTTTCCCAGCTTAATCAGAAACAAGAAGAAAACATCGTTGACAGCTAAAATATTCGATCATGGTGTTAATCGTCTCCCTAAACAATAGCCTCTAGAAGAAACTGCTACAGGTATCAGGCATAACCGTTTTCTGTCAGCCCAAACTTCTAGATTACCTCTTGGAAATCTAAAAATTCGGTTAGGAATCTTCCTTCACTGCGCTTAGCCTCTCTTGACAAGGTTCTCATCTCGGTATCAGATTTTGATCATTTTTTTGTGAAACGACTGTCTTACTCTGCTCTCATCTCCTGTAAATGATCAGCCTTTAGTTCTCCTGCAGAACTTCAATTTTCTATCAATCTGATAGTAAACCGAAAAAACTCATCAGACGCCTATGAGCCTATGCAAAAAAAATTTTAAAAAAATTTGTGACTCAAAGGTAACGTTTAAACGGCTCTGAAAAAAATAGAAAATACCCTTAGTTTGTCAATTCAGAAGAAGATCTAAATCAAAATAATCCAAGTCTTAGACTTACTGGATAAACCAAAATCAATTTACTCTTAATTGCACCCAAAATATACCACTAAGGTAATAAAAATACACCCTCTCGGGTAGCAAACTTTGAAATTGCTCTTATTACATTTTGACTCCACATCATACAACACGAGCTTCATCCTGCGCTTGTCCTAACTCAAGATCACCTTGGATTGCCTCTAATCAAAATTTCGCTTCCAAGTGTCAAGAACTGGATATTATTTGGGGTCATAAGCAAATCAAATCCCGCGACCACCGACATACCAGTCTTATGATATATCCTGAGTGTGACTCTTTTCGCAAGCTCGCAACAGCTGAGTCGATGCTAAACATCAACTACAATCAACCTAGGTTTGGGATATGGCCAATACCCAAAACCTTAGCAAAAACTATAAAAGTAAGCTATCCTCAGCTCAACTTTTATAACAGTCAAAAAAGACGAGGTCGTCACCTCTACAGAGCAACATCAAAAAAAATAAACTAAAGCAATTAAGATAGTGTAAATATAAATTATTCTTCTTCTGACAAACTTTCATTAGGGTTAGGTTCATTGAATGGTTTTAAGTCTTTAATATGCCATCGTCCTACTTTAGTCCCATCTAAATTAACTAAACCATAAACTAAATCCGAAATCTTTTCTCTAATCACGCAATGCACATACTTAGGTACCAACTTAGATGTGAATTTATCAGCTGCACTGGAAAGAATTTTATTTTTTTCGCCAAACGTGATCACCTATCTTAAAGGAAAAATCCCTTTTTCTAAGGTTGTAAGACTTACTGTTCCGCTCATAAGCCTTATGTATCCTACTACGCACGTCGGTGAAAATATCTTTTAGACCCTTTAAATTTTCGGCGTACGCGCCCCTGTTACCCGGAATTATTTCGCTGTCAGCATTGACATCCAAGTCTAAGTTTTTATAATATGATCCAGATAGAGGTATATGTCTGCCGTAAACTAAGAAAGACGGTGTGAACCCTGTTACTTCGTGTCTCGCGGTATTTATCGCTTGTTGGATTTTGGAAATATTGCTATCCCAAGTGTCATGTGAATCCACGTAACTTCTTAAAGCGGTCCCGACTGTTCGGTTATTACGTTCCACAAAATTACATTGGGGAGAGTACACGGGATTAAAACGGATGTTAAAACCATAAGTTTCACTTAAGCTCTTAAAACTCTTAGAGGTAAACTGAGTACCGTTATCGCATATCAAGAGCGATGGAACACCGTGGATTAGAAAGACATTATTTTCCAAAATTCTCTCTATATATCCAGCTTTAGAGCTTTTCAAAGGAAATAGCATGGTATACTTTGTAAACCAGCAAGAAACCACGAGAAGCCATTTATTTCCCTTTTTTGAACGTGGGAATGGGCCTACTAGATCAGCTGCTATGACTTGAAAAGGGTAATTAACCGTTTTCTCTTTTCCCATCAGTCCCATAGGTAGTGTATTTGGAGATTTCTGCGCTCCACATACTTCACAAGTCCTCACAAACTTTACGATGTCAAAACGCATTTTTGGCCAATAATACTGTTCCTGAACCCTGTGAAGAGTTTTATAAAAGCCAAAATGACCAGAAGTAGGAGGAGTGTGACACATGTCTATAACTTCCTCTCTCTGTGGTTTAGGAACTAGTATTTTCCACTCGGGTACATTAATTTTTAAAGGCAACTGGTTTGGGATAAATTTGTACACGAAATCATTTTCCACCTTCCACTGTGGAAAATTTTGAGGAGATTCTTTAATTTGCTGCCGTAAATTGTCGTACCATGGGTCAATGCGATCTACATCTACTGTATCAATTCTTACGCCAAACTGTGCATTAAGACTGCTTTCGTCCGCTGTATGATCTGGGATTCTTGACAAAGCGTCAGGAATAACATTGTGGACTCCTTTTCTATGAATTAAAGTAAACGTGTGTTGTCTCAGCCTAATCGCCCAACGCGCTAGTTTGCCACTAGGGTTTTTTAATAGAATTAAGCCACAATAAGCTATAATGATCTGTTATGACCGTGAAAGGAACACCTTCTATGTAAGGTCGAAACTTTTCGATGTTAAAGAGTACTGCTAAACATTCTTTTTCAACAACCGAATAGTTACGTTCAGCCTTTGATAAAGTTCTACTGGCATACGCTATCACCCTTTCCTCACCATTGATTTTCTGTGTTAGGACGCCCCCTAAACCAGTATTGGAAGCATCACTAGAAATATAAAACTGTTGGGAAAAGTCTGGTTGGGATAAAATGGGAGCTGAAACCAATAGTTCTTTAATCTTTATAAAAGATTCTTCGGCTGCCTTTGTCCAATCTATCGATTGTCCTTTTTTCCGTCCTTTCAAAAGATCATTAATAGGTGACAACAAGGTAGAAAAATTCTCGATAAAACGTCTATACCATGAACACATTCCTACGAAGCGCTTAACTTCCGTAGTATTAGTAGGTCTCGCATAATTAACCATGCTTGCTACTTTATCCGGATCGGTACGCAAGGAATTTGAGCCTACAATATAGCCTAAAAACTTTAGAGAAGTTTTGAAAAAATCACATTTGCTCAAATTATCGTCAGTCCGGCCTCTTTCAATTTATCTTTTACTTCCTTAAGTAAGCGAATATGCGATTCGAAGTCTTCCGATGTTACTAAAATATCATCGAGATAGGTAAAAATATGTGGCTCATATTTCGGACCAAATATAGCGTCCACTAAACGTTGCTGAGTTTGAGCAGCGTTCTTTAGACCAAACGGCATAGTGACGAACTGAAATAGACCTCGGCCTACTACTGCAAAAGCGGTCTTTTCTTTAGAGGATTTGTCTAAAGGAATTTGCCAGAAAGCCTTTCTAAGGTCTATCGAAGATACATACTTAGCATTCCTGAGTGATGTCAAAATTCTGTCGATGTTCGGTAATGGGTAGTTATCAAATTTGCTGACCTCGTTGAGCTTTCTTCCGTCAAAGCACAGACGATACTGTCCATCGGCCTTTTTCACCAATAAGATTGGAGAACACCAAGGACTGTTTGATTCTTCAATCACTCCGAGTTTCAACATTTCGTCTAACTCTTCATTTAATACTTTTGACATATAAGGAGACATGGCGAAGGGCCTTGTCTTTACAGGACTGGCATCAGCCGTATCTATATACATCTTGATTTTATTCGTTCGGCCTAACCTATCTTTACTACTTATTTCATTGAAAGAGCTTATTACTTTTTCTGCTTTTAAGCGTTCCGTCCGCGAGAGATCATCTAAGGTACATAGACGCGAGAAAAGGTTTTTCTAAGGAACTTTCTGAATAACTATCTTTAAAACTTGTTTGAGAATTGACTTCTAGGGACTGTGGATACCACGAATTATTTTTAAAGTTTACTAGAATTCCGAATTTTTGTGCAAAATCACATCCTAAAACCAAAGTATGTGATAGAGAAGGTACTACTAAAGCAGAAATTACTAAACAATGACCATTGCAGACTAGGGGCAACTCAACCGTACCTAAAACTTTTAGACGGCTGCCATCTGCAGTGGTAACACTTCTATTTTTGACGTGGCATATTTTTATACTTAAACGACTTAAAATCTTAATACCATTCTGACCTACAACGGAGGCATTTGCACCAGAGTCAAATAAAGCCGAGAAATGGGCACCTAATAGATTTATCTTGATATGCGGTCTGTTGTCTAAATATTTATGCACGAATAAAGGAGACATGTGACCATTTGGAGAAGCAGGAGTTTTAACTTGAGAAGGATAATTTTTATTAGACTTAAAAAAATCAGAAACTTTTTGTAACCATTTAGTCCAATCCGATCTACTGGAATATTTTTGTTCGTCCGTGTTTCTAGAACGTTTTGGATTAGGGGCTTTACTGCGAACATGAGCTTGTGACTTAGCCGAAAGATTAGAGGCTTTTTTGTTGGACTTAGGATATCCGCCTCGGTAATATACCGTCCTTACTCGTTTTTTGTACATTTGGGGCATGATGTTAGTCTCACACCTGTTGTTCCACATTTGAAACAAAATACCCTCTTTGGTGCTGTACAATTTTGGTAAGTGTGATTCGGGCCTGTGCAATTCCAACACGTGAAAATTGCCTTAGGTGAAACCGGCTTGTCGTTCACTTTAGCTGCAGTGTCGCTAATTTTAGAGTCATTATCTTTTCCTTTACCCGTTTTCTGGTTACTCCTAGGGTTCCGATTTACATTCCCAACTTTATTTGTCGAGACTCCACTTCGGCCATTTGGATTATACCTTACCTGATGTATATTAGTTTCGCTTTTTGGTCTGCTCTTTTCTAACAAATAATCGGACTCTTCAAGTTTCCTACATAACCCGGCGAGTTCGGCTACCGAATTTATATCTAGTAGAGCTAACCGATTGACGAAACTAGGCAGAATATTTCTACGTATAAATTTAACTTTGGTACTTTCCAAAGGCTTGATGGACAACCTACAAAATAAGGATTCCATGTGGGCAATAAAAATCACAGTGGACTCATCCTTCTTTTGTCGCCTCCTCTTTATTTCTGACCACAATTCTTCATCATCATCACAGTGCAAGAAGTCCTTCTTTAGCCTATCTACCAAGGAATGCCAGTCGTTGACACTTGATTTTATGCTTCTATACCAAATGAAGGCATCGCCAGTGAAAAATTCAACAGCAGAGCTGAAAAGTTCATCTTCCGATACTTTCCTAGCTTGAGCTATTTCAGTCAGCCTCTCCAAAAAAGGATAGAGTCTCTTTGAGTCTCCATTAAATTTCAATTGCCATTCGCTGACAGGAATATTTCTGGCTGCGCAATTCACGATTGGAGCTGGTACGTTAATGACTGGGGTTGTAATAGGCAGTTGTGGTAACTCATGGCCAGGAGCTATCTTTTCTGCAAGATTTGCTTCCATGAGTACACACGTAGCTATTGTTTCTTGAACATATTTGGAAAACTTCGACGCTTCCTCTTCGTCATCCGGCATGGGAATTCTTTGTACGCGACCCGCTACATGCGATAAACGTGATTTAACCCGGTGTACAAGTGAATCATTTGGATCACCGTCATAACTATCGATTAAGTTTTGGATTGAATTTAAACTCTTTTCGATACCAGCCGTTTCTTCTGTAAAAGACAGGGTGTCATCCCCTATTTTTATCGTTTTTCCCGGCTCATTAATTTCTTTACTTAAGATCCTCGTTAGAATCTTTCTTTTATCTGCGACCGGACGTTCTGAGAAAGTACGACGGATTTTTAGTTCATAGTCTAATTCATATTCCAATAGGTGATTGACTTTAAAATTGAAGGCTTCCATGATAAATGAATACTATAAAATTTAAAAGAATTGTTTAAAAAGCCGTGAAAATATTTCTCCTGTGCTCCCAATAGTCAAAAAAAATAACAAAATCTGTAAAGGCACTTAAAATATGTAAACTTCTTTACCAAACTTTAAAAAAAATCTTCAACAATTTCAAAAAAAATTTCTAAGTATTGCCTCGTATTAAAATCCTTTTATTAAGATATCTTAAGAATTTCCTATAAAAAAAATCTCTAAATATCGTTTCGTATATCAGCAAAGTACTTTTAATATTCATGCAAAAATATAGGTGAGAAAAAAGAACAGTTTTTTGTTCGGTTATCCGCAAAATAAATCAACAATGCAAAATTAAAGTCGACCAACACATCTGCCAATCTGAACTATAAAGCCAGCTTTTAAGAAAAAAGTAGGAATCTCTTATCTTAGAGTCAACAACAAAATTCAAATATCTATATCAGATAAATTGAAATAAAAAAATTCTACAAATTTCCTGCTTTTGTCTTACAGCTATAGTGTAGTTTCGTTTAATTAATATTATGAAAGAAAATATCTGCAAAGTTAGAGCTTTTATTTTGTTCGAAAGCTAGTACACTGAACCCTTTTTTTAAAAAATAAAATTCCAAAAGCCCCACGTTGGGCGCCATTTTTATGTGGGGTCTTTTTATGACATGCTAAACTGTCCTCAGTTTGAGGCATCTTTTTCCGTACCCTGTGAGAAGTTGTTTGTCCCACGCTTGAGCGCAATTTTGTAAGGTGTGCTAATTTTGCTTTATTTTTCGCCCCATGTAGACTGCGTCATTTTGTAACATTTTTAAATACTGGACGCCCCAAGCTTGAGCACAATTTTCTTGCAGCCCCGCTTTAATTTCTGATAATGAATTGAGTGAAACCTGATTTTAAAAGAACTAAAGAAATTAAAGAAATACTAGCTCAGTTTTCCTTGGTGGAGAGACATGGGTAAGAGATAATTTTTGTACGTCTTTTTGGAATTTAATTCTATTTCTAAAGAAAAACCTCAGTTGTACGACTTTTTTTTTTTTTGGGCACCACTCATTTTAAAATAGAAAGGATTTAACTTCAGCTAAGAAAAATGAGAAAAAACTGAAGTGCTTTATGGATATTACTAAAAAGAAATTAGTCTAGCACAACTGATCCTGAAAAGAAAAATAACTATTCAGTGAGACACTAGCTTTAATCAACAAAAAAAGAATTTATTCATATTTTTAAAATGAAAATAAAAAGTTCTAACCTTTACAGTTATACCAAAAAATTCTAGCCTAAATAGTAGTTGTTACATTTAAACTTTAAACTTTTACAACCCCCGAAGGCGAGACATCGTGTTTTACACTTCACTTTTTTGTCTGTTATTCATTGCTGTTAATGCACTGCTCTTAAATAAGTCTATTGGAGGGAGTTTTGTTGACTTACTGTTTTTCAGTCCTGCTGTGATGGACTTCGCCCGATTTCACACTTTTTCTTAACACTTAGAAAGCTCACTACAGCTTTTATGGTCGAAACTGGTACTTTTACTTAGCGGGTTCTGAAGAAAATTAACCTACTTCGGCTAGATGGAAAATAGCCTCTCGGCTAGACGGTACTGCCTGGTCTGTGGCTCGATCGAAAAAAGCCCTTCTGGTAGTTTCTCAGGCCCTTAAATAATCGTGCGATTTTTGCCGGTAATATCCGGACGCTCCAATCAAAACTCCGGGTCAAACATTTCGCCAATCGCGGCCTGGCGGTAGGTTCGATCAGCAACCCGCGCCACACAGTATATACTGAATGTCCTGAAACTTTTGTTTAATATACCGGTCGATATTTTAAAATAAAAATAAATACAATTTGAAGTGAAAAATCAGTAACATTGCATGGTCTTAAAATCCAGGAAAAAATGAATGTTACAGTATGTCACTTAAAAACTAAATATATCTTCCTCTGTTCAATATTGCATGTTTACTAATCTTTAAACCAATATCTCATTATCTTCGAAAATTATACATGCGTACAGAACGACAAAAATTGAAAAGTATGTGTTTCGTGAGCTATGAATCCTACGACCTGAAAAACTGCAAAAATCTCAAAGGAAGATTTTTTCACGACTACAATACTTCCCTCAGTGAGAAAATAATAAAACAATTTTGTTTCTAGCTCCATTTTCTTCTATATAAATGTAAAATCGATCGATTAAGTGAACCCAATACATGTACAACAGTTTTTGTTTAACTAAAAAATGAAATGTTTGGGATATCGCATTACCTACAATTATTTCAAATATTTCTTTTTAATACCTATACTTACATCTCTAGTTTTCTGTGCTTGAAATAAATAACAATAAAGCAAGGTTTCACCATCATCTTTTAGAAGATAGAGAAAAGTGCAGGCATCTACATCGGCTTGAGAAAATCTGGTCATCTGATTCACTCTGTGAGAAAACTGGAGTTCAAAATCCATGTTGTAAGCTTGAAGGATACCATTTTCGACTCCTAGGCTTAACTGAAACAAAAATATATATCTGTATAAAAGCTGTATCATTCACAAAGCTGGCCAGAACTAGTACTTTGACATTTTTTTTAGTACATTGATAAAACCAGAAAGTAGCTAATTACGCAAAAATGAAAGCCTACATATACAATTATCACTTCACTTTTTTTCTTATGTTCTTCGGACATTGACTCAAACTTTTCATGCAACAAATTGTGTGCTTTTAATCAGATCAAGTTACGCATGTTTTTTCCAGTATTTTGCATTATGTAAGGCCTTTTATCCATGTACACTAACAAAAATCTAAAATAATTTATAATAACGGTACAAAGGACGGTACTTTCATTATTTTATAGGTGTTTTTTTGAGTGAACAGAGGTGACTATTCAGGTCGAGTTGCATTAATTTCCGAAGAACTTTAGGGGAATAATTTCTCACTTACGTATCAACTTTAACGGCAACTAATCCTTAAATTCGGCAAGCTTCACTAATTTAATCGGAGTAAAACAACGCCATTTATAATATCATCCTTACATCAATATATAAAATTAGAAGTTTTGAGGGCGACATATCGGTTACTTATCCGGGGGCATCTGGACATCGATATCCGGGGACATCGTAAGATATCGATTAGAATAATGAAGAAGATGCTTATGTATTTATTATTTCCTAAAGGGCACCTAATGGTAAGTCCCTGACGGCTTTGATATCTGAGAGGGAAGACTGTACCAATGAAATTTCCTAAAGAGAGGACTCGTATCTTCCAGGCAGAAATCTATAACATGCTTATATATGGTTAGGAACGCGGAAGACCGTACATATTTACTCGGACAATTGAGTCGCCCTGATGTACTTGAAATAGGCTCATAACTGGTAAGCGGGTGCAAGGATTTGTTTGTTAACTTGGCGTAAAGCGTGTTTCTCACCTGAGTATCTAGCTACATAGGTGTCCATGGAAATAAGATGGCTGATCAACTGACTAAACAAGGGGTCTTAGCACGCCTCATGGAACTTCAACCTTTTTACGAACCCTGTGCAATCTAGGCGTTGTGGCGATCGCAAATCTACTAAACAATGGATTCGTCAAAGACCAGATGAATGAGATACCAGAGAAGAGAGAACCAAAAAGTGTCATAAGGAGACCTAACTCTAAATATACTGGGCATTTGCTGAAATTAAGCAGGTGAGTAACACTGCCAATTAAATGAACACCTCACTCGCATCATGGTAAAAGATGATCGAGATTAGAGATGGTGCTTAGAGGAGGAAGAGATGCCTTTTTATCTAATTATGCCTTATTTGACAATCATGAGTGCTAGACAGACTCACCTTGACTTTTCAATAAGTCTGGACTAGGAGTGGATGAAGGAGTTTCAGCCTGAAAGATTACTGTTCCTTTTATAGGATATTGACTTTCCACAACCTTAAAATAGAACACACCCGTAAGAGTTTGTCTTGTTTTATGGTTGTTGTTTAGTATTGTATTAGATCAACAAGATATGGGACACATGTTATCTATCTTTTTTGTCTATAAACACTCATTTTGTAAAATTTGCAATGCATGATTGAATAATATCGTCAACCTGGCGAACCAGAAGTTTTAGATTCCATTGCTACTAGGCCAAGTTAGCCTGCCTGATTCCCTAAAAATGTTGAAACTTATGTAATTTTATTATTATAGATTTATATTAACAAAAGTAACAAACCAACCACTGTTTTTTTTTTCTTCTTCCTTCTACCTAATCTAGATACATGTTCCTCTGCCAGTGCAAAGTGCATGTTCCTACAAACGAATCCTTAATAGCATGAATGGTCAGACTTTAACCGTATCAAAAATACCACTGATCACTGTGAAGTTGTAAATTGAATGACGACTAGATCAGGTCTAAGTTTGTCTGTCTATTTTACATTAGTTATATCGTTATAAAAAGATAATTTTTTTTATTTTTCATAAATACATTTTGCTCAAAAAATTTAGGTTTTCTAACATATTCTAGCCTGTTGACGAGGGAAAATAATTAGTATACCTATTCAATTTTTAAGATAAATTACTTAGACTAAAGGTTCTGTAATGCTGTGTAATATTGAACTCATTTGAACCAGTTTAAATTTTTCTACCTTTCAACGACAACATTTTTGATCTAACTTTAGTGACAGATATAGTTTTTAGCTGTCAAACGTTTTATTCTTCTGCATTTTATATATAATCATTTATTCGGGAAATATAAAAGATATATTTTTTCACTATTCCTACATATTAGTAGTTCTTGTAAATAACATGCCTCTCAGCAAACATACAGAGCTGTACACAAGGTCCTTCCAGAAATTCCAAAGGACTAGTCAAGCAGAGGAGGATGATTATCATAAAAAAATGTTTGTTTTATCCCCAAGAAATGTCAAGAGGGTCAGCAAAGAACAAACTAAGGCCATATCCAAACTGGTAACTGAAGAAACAGAAAAACTATTTGATGAACTTGGGAGTATAGAAGAATTATTGTATGTAGTTAGTTATTTAAATTATCTGTTTACTTGTACGGTAAAACTTCGTTACGCGGGCTTTTCAGAAAAAGGTTTTTTTTTTTTGAATAGGCTTAAAATGATCTAATTTTGAAAGACTTACGAAAAAATATCGTAGAGAGGCCGTTTTTACACGTTTTTTCTTGCATATAAATATTGATACGTAAGCGTACGAACGTCTGCTCGGGAGAACTTAGTTCGTTTATGCGCATGCGCCGAGATGATTATGCTACATTTACAATGAAATTTTCTTGCGGAAAACAACGCGAAAAGAGCAAATCACAAGGTTTTTTTTTAAATAGGCCTAAAATGGTCTAATTTTGAAAGATTGACGAGAAAAAATCGAAGTAAGGCTGTTCTAGCTAACTAATATAGCAGATATATCATTTTTTTACATTAAGGTAGGGCATTCTTTTTTCATTATTTAATTATTGTAATTGCTGATTATTTAATTCAGGTTGGTTTCGGTTAGTTCAGGTCAACAAAAACAGTTCCTTCCCGATTTGTTCTCATAAATTTTTCAAATATAGGCGATTATAAGCCCATTTAAAAAAAATCCTTTTTCTGAAAAGCCCGCATACAAAAATTTAACAAGCTGACAGTATCGATCAGTGGTTATCAACAGTTTTTAGTGATATAGGTTAATTTTTATTTACCAAAAAAAAAAGTGCCAAAACGGCTTCCTTCCGATATTTTCTAGTAAGTCTTTCAAAATTAGACCGTTTTTAGCCTATTCCAAGAAAAAAAACTCTTTTTCTGAAAAGCCCGCGTAACGAAGTTTTACCACTTGTACCTAGTGTGTAGCCGAATTGACTTAGGTAGACGTAGTAGCAAAAAATTGGAAGACGTGTTATTGATTTGTATATACGAGGGTCCATGATCTAGCGCCGCCACGCTATTGACAAAATTTTAGAAAAAAAAATATAACTATAACTCCTTCAGACATATTGATAACAGTGTACGCATGTGGAAAGTAGATGGTTGTTGATTATCCTGTAATTTTTTTTAATATAAACCCCCATCGATATACTACGGCATTAGCTATAGACCAAGAGCTACGGGAAAAAAAGTGGCGTGGGCAATAGCAACTTGCCCCTTTGACAGGTTCATCTGGCACAGAAACTGTTCATCTTCCAGATATTTTGGGCCGTCGCTACTGGCCCATGATGCAATAAGGCCCAATTTGAATATGCCATTTTTTGTGTGAACGGTAGTGCCGTAGGCGTAGCACAGTATCATTAGGCAATTCAGTAGGACTTCGTCGATGTAGGCGCGGGGGGCCCGAGGAGCCCTTTTTTCTTGACTCAAGAACAAGAGCCCCTCGAGCTCTCGGGCCAACATTGACTTCTGCCAGTCATTGAGCGCAAGACCTACTAAACTGGCTAATGACACTGTACTACGGTTACGGTGCTACCGTTCACGCCAAAAATGGCATATTCAAATTATAGTTTATTGAATAATGGGACAATAGCGACGACCCAAAATATCCTGAAGGTAAACAGTTTCTGTGCCAGATGAACCTGTTAAAGGGGCAAGTTGCGACTGCCCACGCCACTTTTTTCCCGTAGCTCTTGGTCTAATAGTTAATTTCTATCTACTATCTAAATTCGTCTAAAATAATGTGTTCTCAGAATCTCCAATGGTTTTTATCTCAGTTTATCTTAACTTTGGATACATTTAGACTTGCCAGAATGTCATTTTCCTCTAGTTGAATGTCTCTGACTATGTTAGTGGGGTGTGCGGAGTTTCTAATCAGTTATTGAAAAACAACAGCTGACAATCTTATTCATAGCCTTAAAAGATCTTATGTATGATAATAAGCTTAATCTACTAATTTTCTTGAAAATATCTGGGTCGTCCAGCTTATCAGCTTCTTTTAGTAGTCTTCCGCAAGGGTTTCCCTCGAATAGTTCACCTTGATAATTTTTATATACCAAATTTAATTTTTTTGGGCACTAATATGTAGGTGCCATCATCTTCCTTAAAAATCGGAGGCTTCACTGTTCTGTAACATTACGTTGCGTTTTTGAAATTTTTATTTAATGAACAAAACTTCTTGTAGTTTTGCTTCTGATCTCCAAAAATTTTCAAAGATAAAGCATTTTTATCACTAGTTTCCTTAGGTTTTCTTAGTTCGTTTAAGCGTATATTGCATATATTCTATGAACGCGTTCAGTTAAACAAATATGTACTATCGATTATTGAAGTTAGTAAATAAAAGAAAACAAACATGAGTTTAATACAAAAAAGCGATTATTACAAAATAGTTTGATTCGCGTTTGTGATCTTAATATTTAGAATAATAATTTTATAACATCTAATTTATATGTATATAGATATTACAATTTTATAATTTTATTCTTATAATTATTATACAAATATGTATTAACACACACACATACACGCAGGCATGCACGGACACGCACACACGCACATACACCCCCTATACACCACACACACACACCACACACACACACACACACACACCACACACACTACACACACTACACACACCCAACACATCACACACACCACACACACCACACAAACTACACACACCACACACACCACACACACACACACATGCAAACATATTTATGGTACCTCAATATGCATTCAGTTTTTAAAAGTATATATAGTGTGTATGTATATATGTATGTATGTATGTATATATACGTATATATACGAGTATATATGTTTATATATATATATATATATATATATATATATATATATATATATATATATATATATATATATATATATTTCCGTCCTGCTGGAAATGTGCCACGGTTCAGCCGATACCTAAAAAAGGTAAGAAGACCTTGCCAAATAACTACCGACCAGTTGCACTGCTTTCAATAATATCGAAAGTCATGGAAAAGGTTATCAATGAGCATCTTCTAAAATATCTTGAACGATTCAATATTATTAGCGATCACCAATATGGTTTTCGTAAACATAGATCAACAGGAGATCTTCTGACTTATGTAACACATGTTTGGAACAGCGCAATTGAACGCTTTGGAGAGTCTCGAGCGGTTGCTCTTGACATATCCAAGGCATTCGACCGTGTTTGGCACGATGGACTGTCGGCTAAGTTGCGCTCTTATGGTATGTCTGAAAGGTTCTGTTTGTGGCTCTCATGTTTCCTCAGAGAGCGTTCTTTACGAGTGGCGGTCGACGGATTTCTTTCTAACACCCTCACTATCAACGCCGGTGTGCCCCAGGGCTCCATACTGTCTCCTACTCTCTTTCTCATTTACATTAACGATCTGCTGGAAAAGACCGGGAATCCAATCTATAGCTTTGCAGATGACAGTACGCTTGTCTCTTCATTCACCTTGAACGCTCGGACATAGGCTGCTCAGGCGAATATCCGCAGAAAGCAGGAGGTCGTTCAACTTAACAAAGACCTGGAAGAAATTCTATCTTAGGGTGACAGTAACCAAGTGGAATTTAACGCTACAAAAACCCAAGCGGCAGTTTTTTTCTAAAAGAGTTAACGTTGCTGAACCCGACATAGTTATGTCGGGGCACTCCATTCCCCTAGCATCGTCGCTCAATTTGTTGGGCGTTAGTTTGGGAGCAAATATGTCTTGGCATGAACATGTTGCAGGCATAGCAAGGAGAGCTTCTCAAAAGTTGGGAATATTATTTAGAACCAGAAAGCTTTACACCCCACAGCAACTGTTAATTCTTTACAAAGCCCAAATTCGACCAACTATGGAATACTGCTCCCACGTTTGGGGCTCCGCTCCCAAATATACACTGCATTTGTTGGATTCTGTTCAGAGAAGAGCGGTCCGTCTGATTGGGGACCCGGAATTGACCGGCGGCCTTGATTCGCTGGAACATCGAAGAACGGTTGGCGACTTGAGTCTGTTCTACAAGTATTTTCATGGAAAGTGTTCGAAGGATGTAGCCCGCTTAATTCCTCCCAAAGCGGTGCATGTTAGAAATACACGTCGCGCTGGTGCTTCGGATCCGTATGAGGATCAGCTTGGATCAGCTTGTTACTCCGCGTACAACGCTTTTCAAGCAATCTTTTATATGGAGAACGTCATCCCTTTGGAATAATTTGCCCAGCGCTGTGTTTCCCACCGAGTACAATTTACAGCGATTCAAGAACAACGTGAATCGCTTTTTCCGCACTCGTGCCGCTCCAGGAGCGCTTTAGGGACTTCCCTGCAGCACGTGTGCTAGACCAATAAAATATATATATATATATATATATATATATATATATATATATATATATATATATATATATATATATATATATATATATATATATATATATATATATATATATATATATATATATATATATATATATATGTATATATGTATATATATATATATATATATATATATATATATATATATATATATATATATATATATATATATATATGTATATATATATATATATATATATGTATATATACATATACATATATACATATATATATATATATATATATATATATATATATATATATATATATATATATGTATACAAACACAAACATACGTGCAAGAGTATTCGCGCATTAAAACGCGCGATTACGCATCATATTTGTCCGCACCTAAGATTCTTACTCCTTTTAATTCATCAATTTTACAAATTTTTAAAAATAACATATCTCGCGTAATGAAGCAGATCCGATTTTCTTCTCGGCGGGAAATTAAACTTTGAGCCACCACGAAAAATGCTGCGATGACCGATTTTGTCGTAATTTTTGTCAAACCTAAAGCCTTTAGCTTCTCACCGTCAATATAGCGAGAAAAACTTAAGAAATTATTATTAATAATATGACAGATTTAAAAAAAAAAAACATCTGCGCCTTATAAAACACAGATAAATTTATTGCTGCAGACACAAAGTAGTTTTACGAAAAAAATATTATATAATTATTTGCCAAAAGAAAATAATATGAATAAATTCAATAATTAACGTTCGTTGTAACTTAAGTGGGGTGTAATAGAATAAATAAGTTAAATAGTAGATATAGGTCAAACAGGTAGATTTTTAGGCCACATATTAAAAGAAGAGAGAATAATGGCATAAAACATAGCGGACGCATTGTATTAAATATAATTTGATAGATTTAAATAATGTAAAATTGTCACACAATGAAAACAAAAGAAAAAGCCTTGACATTTTGGAACAGCTCCAAGTCTAAAAATGTTTGAATTAAACCCTGAAAACCCTAATAATTGGCACTTTTTTTAAATTAATAATGGCGTTGGTCATTTAAACAAGATCTATTTTACCCAATTTACAGATTTTTCGGTTAGTGGAGGAAAATATATTTTCCCAGTAAAAAAAAATCATAATATAGTTTCCCGTCAAATCAATGATAAAAAAATTCAATGAGTGGAATAGAGATAAGTAGAAAACACTGCATAGAATTACCAACCATATCTAAAGCAAAAAATTCGCTTATTACGCTTCGGAGCAACGCCGCTGAAAAACCAAATTATCGCACGTGGGTTGGCATTAAAATCTGCTTTGGATACGTACCGCACTTCTATTTGTTAATTTAAGAGCAGATTATCTGTGGTTATATATAAATAATTAAAATATAAATTTAGAAAATATTTAGCTCTTTCTTATCGATATAATGTTATTAACTTTTTTCTATTAGCTAAAATTATGCACTTCATTAAATTGAACTTTTAATGGCATTGAGAAAGCCAGTGAAGCAAGAAATTTTTAAAATTTTATGACTATGACAACACTACGCATTTAACCGATTCATTTGCATGCTATCCAGTTTGCAGGCCATGCTAGATGTGAAATCAAGTTTTAATGTAAATATGCGAAGTCTTGGTTGGCGGTTTCTTCATAGGGTGGGAACTTTAGTATAATATATCGTCTTGAAAATGTCGAAAAGCGAAACATATATGTGGAGTTACTATCGAATAAGATAATACCAAATTAAGTTTTACCTACTATATACTTCCGAGTTAGTTCAAGTAAAAGATGAACTTAATATGAATTAGTTCACAATTCTAGGATGAATAAAATTAAACTGATATATTTATACGTTTAGGTTAGGTTAATTTGTTACAAATTTGTTTAAGCATAGATCTATGATTTTGAAATAAAAAGAGTATTACTCACAATTGACACGACTTTTCATTTAAATGAAATAAAATTGAAAAATGAAAGAAATCGTATTAGGAATATAAAGGGTGATTCATAAGTCTTGAGATTAATTTTAGACGTTTGGGTAAATGCTGAACAATTGACAGATAGCAATGTTGTTTACGCTGAAGGTGTAACGGTACCTCTTCTCTAATTTCAGAATCTGCGCGTTTGATTATTCGCATTGGAAATGTCATACAAGCTGAATTTATGAAAGTGCGTTGCTTCCTTGTTTGGACAACTGTCCACGAAGCAAATTTTCGAAGCCTTTGAAGATAAACCAATATCTTGTACAACGATATTTCGTGTTTTGCGTGATACGTTGAACCAGAAAATAATAAAAAAAATCCGGTTGGCCACCTGTTCTTAGAAGAAGTACAACGAAAAAATCTTCTATCAAGGGCAAAAGACAAAGTTGGGCAGTCGCAAAGAAAATTGTCGAGAAAATACGGTGTTTCGCAATCAACTGTGCATGCAATTTTGAAGACAAATAATGTGCAAATTCGAAAACGTAAAAAGGCGCCGAAATACGCCGCAAGACAGTTCGAAAAAATACCAAAATGTTGCCGTGCACTTCGTGTTAAACATTTCACCATTCATCGTTATGGATGGTGAAAAATACTTTATATTTTTACACAGTTCTCTCAGTGGAAATGATTCCTTTTGTACTGACGATTATGAAGTAGAACAAGACAACGTCAAATACGCCGGCAAAATAAAATTTGGACCAAAAGTGTTGATGTGGATTGCCATTTCATTTCCATATTTTCAACCAAGCAGTGCTGTTGCAGTCAATTCTGATGTGTATATCAATAAATGCTTGACTAAATTGAAGCAGTTTATCAAAAAAATCATGCGCGCGACAAAATAATCTTCTGGCCAGACTTTGCACGTTGTCAATATCCAAAAAAAAAAAAACACAAAAATGGCTCAAAAGTCGAAAAATCGAATTTGTACCGCAAAATGACAATCCACCAAATGTTCCACACGCACCACCAATTGAACGATTTTTTGCAATACTTTCACATAAAGAAGCACAGAACCACCGGTACTTGAATGGCAGAATTGGCAGAATAATAAGTAAAAAAGAGGAAGTTGAAAAAAAATCGACGTTTCGGTCGTCCAACGCCTGATGGATGGCCTTCCAAGCAAGCTGCATAAAATCGAAGATAATAGTCCATTCGCTGCAATGTAAACGTAATATTTGATTGATTTGGAATAAATTTATACGATATAAGCAACTGCATTTGAAATATTTTTCCTAGTTTCACTTATACCCTCGCCTGAAATTAGTCTCACGACTAATGAATCACCCCTAAGCTAGTTTCAGTGGTTGTGAGAGAACTTAATAAACAATTTAAGCAAACAGGGCAAAATATATCTTCTATCTGTGCCTACTACCTATTTTCTTGAGCAGTCTTATAACTCCATAAAGCAACTGATAGTTTCAAAGTTAAATATAAGTATAATAAGGCCACAAATAAAATTTAAAATAATTATACAAGGTCATATCTTCTTTATTATTCCTCTTTTCTAGGGTCAAAGTGACTTATTTTAGTGAGTACAATAACCTCGTAAAATGCCCTAACTTAAAGGACACCCCGTATATTTATTTATCTTTTTAGAATAACACGTTTTTTAACATTGGGCATTGAAGATGACCATGGACATTTAGTGGGCGTTATGACTCTTCATAATCATCCAAATATTGCCTCGGTGCCAGCATGGGAATGGGAAGACTGGCTATACAATTTATATGGTAAAAACATTTTTAAAAGTATTTGTTTTTATATAAACATTATAAAATCACGTCGGTGTCTGTACGTCTGTTTGTCCGTCGGTCACACCCGATTTTCTCCGAAACTCTTTGATATAGAAAATTGAAATTTGGCACTAATATAGGAACTGATGGCCTCATTAAAATCGTGTAGTTTTGAAAGTTAAATTTGGACTTAAGTGGTTAGTTTTGAGGGATGAAATATATATAATGTAATACTTGCGCACGATTTTCTTCGTATTATTTTTGAAAAATCGCGAAAAATCGCTGCTCCCTCCCTTATTTTGAAAAGTACTAATCAAAAAATTTTTAAAAAACTCTGGAATATTCTCCACAGGACGTAGATTGAACGAAAATTATCACGAGTACATTACCTTTAATAATTTATCTGGCATATAAAAAAAATCAAGGTCATCCTTTTTAAGTAAAGATTTTTATTTTAAAAGCAATCAAAGTACAGAACACTAATTGCGCAAGTTCGACTTGCACTTGTTCGGTTATTTTTAGTAATTAACACCAAAATTAGAATCACTCAAATCAATTTAATATCTGTTTACCGACTTTGTGTCTGTTCACTTCAGTCTTCTTACAAGTTAACAATAGAGCAAACACAAATGTGGGGTATTAGTGCAGTAAAAAAATAATAATGAGATAGGGATAGTTTAGATGCAGCAATTTATGATTTTATCCTCTCTGGGGCATCACCAGGAGTATTGTCCTGAATTTTGGGCCTCGAAAACCTTGTGTTTATAAACAATTTAAATTTTCAAAACGCGTTTTTTTGACTTAAAATGGGAATAATCCGGGTTATATAAGTCGGATCGTAACAAAAAAAAAACAATCTCTTCGTAATGAAATTTCCAATAAGTTATCGTTTTAAGTCGCTCAAGTGCATACATAACCCACAAAATTGAAAAACCCTTTTTCAATTTTTAAACGCGCCAAATTTCCGTTATATTTGATTTTTTAATGTTATTATTGAACAATTCTAAGAATAAAATGATTAAATATCAACTGATTCAGGTTAATCAACACAAATAAATTGTGGCGATGTAATATTCTGTGTTAATGTCACTCTATTTTGCCTTAATTATTTTCTTGTTTTCTAAATCGAAGCTTATTAAGACGTATTTGAGGTCCACTATGTCTCAAGAAAAACTTAATTTCTTAGCATTATTTCCAATTGAAAACGAAATCGCTAATCAACTGGATTTTTCCAGAACGATCGAGCAATTCGCTCAGGTTAACGCTCAAAAATTTTATGTAATAAAATAATTTGCCTTTATATTTCTAAATAAAATATGCTTTATAATAATAATATACCATTTGTAGAAGTTTTGTAAAAGAAGTTTAGAAATGGTATTCGTAATGAAGAAATTGTACTTAATTGCATTAAATTTAATTTATAATGAATTTTATTTTAATTTATAATAAAATTTACTGTATATGTTATACTAGCCGTGCCCGCGGCTTTGCTCGCGTCGACTTGATCCACTACTATCGTCACTGCTTATTCTGTATGTTACCTAACGTAATAAAATATCTGCCATTATTTACCCTCATCTCCCATTATTTCTCCTTATCTCCCATTATCTCTACATAATTTCCATTATCTAGGCTTATATCTGCTCACCTCCCATTATTTCTCCTTATCTCCCATTATTTCTCCTTATCTCCCATTATCTCACCTTATCTCCCATTATCTAAGCTTATCTGAACTTATCTCGCAATATTTCTCCTTCTCTCCCATTATTTTTCCTTATCTTCCATTATCTCACCATAACTCCCATTATCTAGACTTATCTCTGCTTATCTCCCATTATTTCTCCTTATCTCCCATTATTTATACTTATCCCCCATTATCTCACCTTATCTTCCATTATCCAGGCTTATATCGAATTATATAGAACATATGTATAAATTTATAAAAACACGTAAATCAGATAAGTGGTTCTCGAGTGATAAGCGGACTAACATACAGACAGACAGAGACGTGGCATTTTATATACATTATATTCTTTGCCACATGATATTGTTCCATATTTAATGGTTTAGGCAGTGTATTGCAAGAGAACGCGCTAACGGTAACCTTTTTTCCGACTTGATTTACTATTATCGTCACGGCTTATTCTTTATGTTACCTAACGCAATAAAATATATCCTATATAACCTGGCCAGAGAACATATGTATGTTTTTAAAAAAGCACGTAAATCGGATAAATGGTTCTCCAGTGATAAGCGCACTAACGGACAGACAGACAGACAGGCAGAGAGTCAGGCATAGAGACAGGTAGACAGACAGAAAATATATATCTATAACCTCGTCAGAGAACATATGTATGAATTTAAAAAAATCAGATAAGTGGTTCTCGAGGGACAAGCGCACTAACGGACAGGCAGACAGAAAGAGAGACGTTGCATTGTGTATATACTATAGATATAGATTATTATTATTATTATATAACCTGGCCAAAAAATATATGTATGAATTTAAAAAAAGACACTTAACCCGGATAAGTAGTTCTCGCGTGATAAACGCACTAATGGACAGACCGACAGACAGAGAAACATTGCATTTTATATATATTATAGATTATAGATATTCTCTGCTACATAATATTATTCCATATTTAATGGTTTAGGCTGTGCATTGCAAAGGAACGCGCTAGCGGCAAACTTTTTTCCGACTTCATTCCCTATTACCGCCACTGCTCATTCCTTATGCTACCTATCGTAATAAAATATAGCCTATAACCTAGCCAGAGAACATACGTATGTTTTAAAAAAAAAGTACATAAATCGGATAAGTGTTTCTCCAGTGATAAGCGCACTAACGGGCAGACAGACAGACAGACAGAGAGACATTGCATTTTATATATATTATAGATGTAGTGTATAAAGGTCGCTTTTTTCATATTCCTCGACGCAATTTCATCTAAAGCCCTGATGGTAAAATTCCATATTCAGAGCGTTACGAACCTTTTTAGAAAAATATTGAGGGAAATTATTACTGATAATCTACAAGCTGTTTTATATTATAACAACATACCAATATTTAACTTACCTTCACCGTCAGAATTACTTCTAGAAAGATAAAGTCGTACTTTAATTCCTTTAATCAGTCCAGGTAAATCTAACCAGTGGTATTACTGAAAAAAACAGGTCGCATATCGACGGAGAAGCAAGATTCACAGAAAAACAATTACGACAGCGGCACTAAAAATTTGTAGAAACTAGCAACTGGACAGCTAGGCAACAAAAAAATGATTTTTTTTTTTTTTTTTTTATGGGTCTAGCACACGTGCTACAGGGAAGTCCCTAAAGCGCTACAGGAGCGACACGTATGCGGAGAAAACGATTCACGTTGTTCTTGAATCGCTGTAGATTGTACTCGATGGGAAACACAGTCCTGGGTAAACCATTCCAAAGGTATGATGTTCTCCATATAAAAGACTGCTTGAAAAGCGTTGTACTAGGAGTAACAAGCTGAACCTCATACGGATGTGAAGCATTAGCGCGACGTGTACTTCTATTATGCACCGCTCTGGGAGGAATTAAACGGGCCACATCTTTCGAACACTTTCCATGAAAGTACTTGTAGAATAGGCTCAAGTCGCCAACCGTTCTTCGATGTTCCAGCGAATCAAGGCCGTCGGTCAATTCCGGGTGTCCAATCAGACGAACAGCTCTTCTCTGGATAGAATCCAACAAATGCAGTGTATGTTTGGGAGCGGAGCTCCAAACATGGGAGCAGTACTCCATAGTTGGTCGAATTTGAGCTTTGTAAAGAATTAACAGTTGTTGTGGAGTGTAAAGCTTTCTGGTTCGAAACAATATTCCCAACTTTTGAGAAGCTCTTCTTGCTATGCCTGCAACATGTTCATGCCAGGACATATTTGCTCCCAAATTAACGCCTAACAGATTGAGTGACGATGTTAGAGGGATGGAGTGCCCCGACATAACTATGTCGGGTTCTGCAACGTTAACTTTTTTTAGAAAAAACTGCCGCCTAGGTTTTTGTAGCGTTAAATTCCACTTGGTTACTGTCACCCCAAGATAGAATTTCTTCCAGGTCTTTGTTAAGTTGAATGACTTCCTGCTGTCTGCGGATATTCGTCTGAGTAGTCGATGTCCGAGCGTTCAAAGTGAATGAAGAGATAAGTGTACTGTCATCTGCAAGGCTGTAGATTTGATTCTCGGTCTTTTCCAGCAGATCGTTAATATAAATGAGGAAGAGAGTAGGAGACAGTATGGAACCTTGGGGCACACCGGCGTTGATAGTGAAGGTGTTAGAAAGAAATCCGTCAACTGCCACTCGTAAAGAACGCTCTCTGAGGAAACATGAGAGCCACAAACAGAACTTTTCAGACATACCATAAGAACGTAGCTTAGCCAACAGCCCATCGTGCCAAACACGGTCAAATGCCTTGGATATGTCAAGAGCAACCGCTCGAGATTCTCCAAAGTGTTCAATTGCGTTGTTCCAAACATGTGTTACATAAGTCAGAAGATCTCCTGTTGATCTATTTTTACGAAAGCCATATTGGTGATCACTAATAATGTTGAATCCTTCAAGATATTTTAGAAGATGCTGATTGATAGCCTTTTCCATGACTTTCGATATTATTGAGAGTAGTGCGATTGGTCGGTAGTTATTTGGCAAGGTCTTCTTGCCTTTTTTAGGTATCGGCTGAACTGTGGCACATTTCCAGCAGGAAGGAAATATTCCCTTTCTGTAGGATAGGTTGAAAAGTCTACAGAAAACTGGTGTTAGTTCCCTCGCACAGTTCTTGAGAACTATGGCAGGTATTCCGTCAGCGCCTGAAGCCTTTTTGGTGTCTAGCTTCATTAAAATACGTTTTATGATACGCTGTCTGAAGACAATATCGGGCATCCTTGACTGCACTATGGGAATAGTAGGTGGTGTTTTTCCTTGGAAATCGACAGTAGAATGTGAAGCAAAGAGTTCAGCCAACAAGTTCGCTTTCTCAACAGGTGTCGTTGCAATAGAATTATCTGGCCGTGTGAGTGGTGGTATGGTGGATTTGGTGAAATTTTGACTAACTGATTATATCGATGCGGAGCACTACAGAAAATATTTCAGGCGAAATTAACACTTAAGTTATACAGAGTTGTAAAAACCAGCTCTATAACCCTCTGCTACTTAGTGGCAGAATACGCTTGCCCAGTGTGGCAAAGATCAAGTCATGCCAAACATATTGACACAGCTCTCAGTGGAACCGGCCCGGCCGTCTGACAACAGGATGTCTAAGACCGGTGTCGGTTGAGAAACTGCCCTATTTAGCCAGAATAGCCCCTCCTGAAGTTCGCCGCGAAGTGGCAGCTTGGAGAGGGAAATCAAAATCTAGTCTAGGTGAAACCCACCCATTATATGTGCAACAACCGGCTCCAAGGCGCCTAAATTCCAAAAAAGTTTTCTCCATACTACAGAACTTGCTGAATCCTCACCACAAGTTAGGGGGTATATGGCGCACAAGAAACAACCATCTCAAGATGAAACCGTCCTCGGCCCTTCCAACAGGACATCGAGAGCCAAAGGACACATCTCACACAGTCTCTATATAGGCCGCGTTCGGGAGTGACAAGATTCAAATCGAAAATACATAGATGAAGTTTCCCGTGCGAAACGTCCCTATGCGAATGTGGTAGAGAGCAAAAAACTGCACATTACATAGAATGCTAACTATGTCCAGAAGGTTGCACTGTACAGAATCTGGTAGAGGCAACACCAAATGAACAGGACGTAGTCAAATTATGACACGAATAACAAATGTGGAGAAGTTATTATCCGCAAACCGAAGAATACGAAGTATATAGGGTAAGTCCGGGATATACGTCCCAGCGGAATAGACGCCTCAGTACATTTGTGTGAAATGTAAGACACCTAAACAAAAGAATACCTTATAATACGAACGTGCCCCTCCCTCACTTCAATCTACCACAAAGCGTTGGCGCCTGCGGTTGTGCGTAGGAGCGCTAATGTCAGTGACGAGCCAAACAGTCGAGATTTTACTTTGTGGATAATTTTCGGCCCTCTATAACTTTGGAGTTACCATGTAAGTTTATTTTATTTTTACTTCTGTATAAGGAGTAGGGTATGTAGATTATTATTAATTACATTTTTAGGATAAAATAAACGTATTTACCATTTTTTTTTTCGATGGCATCTATCCCTGTGAAAAGGCATATATGCCCCGTTATGTTTTGGGATAATCGCCCCTAAGAGCATCTATCCCTACTTTACTTTAATGCATGCTGACTTTAAGGGCATCTATCCCTTGCCGTACTTAAGTGTATGTTATATTATTCAAATTGGAAATGCCCCGTAAATACAAGCGTAAAGCCGGCGTCCAACCGCGTGTCATTACTTGGACCGAGGACACATTGGCTGCAGCTATAGCAGAAATGCAAGATAAAAGACACGGAATACCATCTAGGACGTTACGTCGCCGGTTTGCTACACAAAATAAGAAAATAATACCATTAGGTAGGTACCGACTTTTATGATTGCACTTTCTTATCCATACCATAATAATATTGCTTCGGATTGAGAATACTTACCTACCTCGTATAATTATGGACAGGTAGTATTTTTTTCCTATAATTTTTTTAGGAAAACATCCAACTCTTGGATTCGAACATAAACGTCTGCTGGTCACTCATATGCAGAAGCTAGAACGATCCGGGTTTCCTCCTGACAGAAAAATTGTACGTGCCTTAACTTATCAATTTGGAGAAAAGTTGAAAATAAAACATAATTTTAACACAAAGAGAAAATTGGCTGGAACTGATTGGCTTCAGAGCTTTTTAGAAAGGAATCCTATTTTATCTATTAGATAGGCCGAAGGTCTCTCAGTCTCACGTCCATTGGCTCTAAGCAGGGAAGAAATCAATGGCTCCTATGACTTACAAAAGTTCTGAAAGAAAATGACCTTTTTGATAAACCAGATCGAATTTGCAACATGGACGAATGAACAACGAAGTAGGTAAAGTTCTAGCTACTAAAGGAACGAGATCCGTTCACTCTATAACTTCGAGTGAAAAAGGTGAAACATTGACAGTCGTAGCTTGCTGAAATACAGTGGGTAATTTTCTCCCTCCAGTGGTGATAATCAAAGAAGTTCATAAAAAAGATGAATTTATGGACGGTCTACCTCTTAGGTCAAAAGTCTTTAAGAATAAAAAATCTGCCTATATAAATGCAGAGTTATTTCTGAAATGGCTGAGGGAGCATTTTGTCCCAATGAAACCTCAGGGAAAAGTTTTGCTCATTTTGGATGGCCACAGCTCACATTCTTCTGCCGTTGATATGCTAAAAATAGCAAAGGATAATGACATTATCCTTCTTTGCTTACCTAACCATACAACTTCCGCACTTCCAATCTCTAGATAGAGCCGTGTTTAAGCCATTCAAAACCTTCTTTACTGCTTAAACTAATCTCTATATGCGAACAAACCCACAGAAAAGAATCAACCGTCAACAGTCCGGAAAACTGATTGGAAGAGCATGGATTAGAGGGACAACTCCCGCCAACGCTATAGCAGGGTTTAGAGGCAGTGGAATATATCCACTTAATTATAACGCTATACCAGAAAGTGAATTTTTGACAGAAAACAATGCAGATACAATAAATAAAAATCAAGCTGAAATTCCGAGCACCTCAAATACGACACCAGATATCCATGACTGTGACTCTCCGAGTATTATTGATGATTATAATCTTGGAATGGAAAGACAGTCAGGAACAAGTCTACAGAGACCACAAATTGATTTAATAGAACCAGTTGAGGTGGCAGG
>CM032448.1:44418439-44469719 GCA_019049505.1 Pachyrhynchus sulphureomaculatus
GGACGTCCACGTTCTCCAGATGTTGTAGGTTTGATATCCATTGGTATTTCGTCGAACTGTACCTTAAATTCACCGTCTAACCACGTTGTATTTTTATTAAAGAAACGTTCTATAGTTCGGTTAGATGTGGTCCAGCGATTGTTAAAAGCTGATATAAGCGATGTTTGAATACTTTTCACAACTAATTCACTTTTTGAAGACGACAAATGATGATGTTCTTCTAAGTATTTTTGAATATCTTCTTTTTTTGTCCCATGGTCAATGAAAAATTCGCATAATACTCGTCGAGGCACAACAAATTCACTCATTTTGTTGTATAGGTTCTTCGCAAATATTGTTTTTACCGAGGTTGGTGAAGACTCTATGTCGAAGCACAATAAAGTACTGGTAAATGACAATTAAATCAATAACTTTTATACTTCAAATTCCGTGAGAAAAATATTATTATCTGCGGGTAGTCACATATTTATCGCGTTCTTATATGATACGATATGATTTCCAATAACAGTATTTCCACCTTACCTAAACTTTTAATTTAGGTAGTAATCTATCTTTATATATAAAACACAAAAAATGTTTCTACCTACCCAAGGCAGCTCTACCAGGTAGTAGTAGTTCGGCAATAGCAACAAAGCCGAAAAAAATCACATGTATTTTGTTGGTAGAAAATTCACCACATTGTCAAAAATCACGAGAGCTTCTCTCAAAAAACAACCACTTTATGTATGTATGTAGTTCATTCTCTCAAAAAACAACCACTTTATGTATGTATGTAGTTCAATGCGGTAGTTTGTAAACAAAATTTTGACAACTTGCTGGGATGTAAACAATAGTCACCTGTTTCTAGTGATATTACCTGGTAAAGCTGCCTTGTACCTACCTACCTACCTACATATCTACCTGCCTACCTATGTCCGCTATAGACGCTAGTAGACAATATTATTTAACAATAAGATGTCAGAAATAATCTATTTTTCGAAAAATCTCCTGAATCAAATCTTAAAAAAAAAAAATTAAATGTGCTGCTCTATGATGGTGATGGTATCAAAATTACTACATCGGCAGACATCGCTAACTGTCAAAAGTCTATTTAAAGTTTCTAATAAGGTTAGGATATTAGATACTGCAAAAAACAATCGTGTACCTCTCCAGTTTTTACATAAATGTCTACTTAAATGCTTTTTAAATAAGGTACCTAATAACCATTCTAACCATATATCACACTTACATATTTGCATTGAAAATAATGAAAATATGACCATGTAAACTGGTGCAATTCTGTTCTACATAATCGACATTATTTTGAGCGTCAACTTGCAAGTCAAGGTTTATTAAGAAAAAATGAGAAATAATCTATTTTAAATTCTATATAATATGTATTAGACATTCAGTTAGATATGTGCATTAACAAAATATTCAATATCGAACATTCGCAAAACCTATTTTTGAGACGGTACGCACGATTCTGTCCCATAGTGCGCCGCGACAGCAATTTACAGCCCCGACAATGTATAAATAGAGAGCGCAGAGTTTTCAAACTCTCACTTTACAGCTAATCAGTAAGGATCGATAATGCCAAATGACATGGCGTAATGTCTGCGAGTTTCCTGTTAAAATAGCACCAACCAATGGATGTACTCCCAGATTTTCACTTAGAATTTACATCATTGTTATAAAATTGCTCGCTAAACTGAAAACAAATGAATAATTCTTGGTCATACTTTATAATCTGTTACTTGTTGCTAGTAATTTTGCAGTGGGTTTCCAAAGTAGTATTAATAACCGGTCAAGTGCAAGTTGAACTTGCGCAATTAATGTTCCGTACGTTGATTGCTTTTGAAATAAATAGTCTTGTTATGGAGGTATAAAATGATCACTGACTTCACAAAACACACCCCAAATGAATTTTCAACAAAGTTTGTTTCCAATCTTTACTGAAAACTGCTGACCTTGAAATTCTTATTTTTTTTATATACCAGATAAATTATTAAACTCGTGATAATTTTCGTTCAATCTACACCCCATGGAGAATATTCCAGAATTTTTTCAAAATTTTTTGATAAGTACTTTTAGAGATAAGGCGGATGGACAGCGATTTTTTAAAAATAATACAAGAAAAAGTGAACGCAAGTATTACATTATATGTATATTTTTTACTCGTGTTTTCACAAGCTTTCATTTGACACCACATTCAATTACCTAGTAAAAAATTTTTTTTTTCACTTCCGATTTCACCCCCCAAAAACTAACCACTTAAGTCAAAATTTAACTTTCAAAATTACATGGCTCTGATGAGGCCATTAATTCCTTTATTATTACCAAATTTCAACTTTCTATGGCAAATAGTTTCGGAGAAAATCGGGTGTGATAGACAGACAGACGGACAGACACCGAAGTCATCTTATAAGTATTCCGTACGGTACACTAAAAATGAGGGAGAGAAATTGTACAATTCCATTTGAAGTTCGAAAGGTCATAATTGATTTGTGGAAAAATGTAAAATCGTACATTTTTACAAAACAAGAAAAATTGTTAAAAAGTCGCATGCTACTGTTCAGTACATTGTAAACCAGTATAAATCAATGGGTTCCTATGAAATTCGACTACGCTCCGGTCGTCCCAAGGAACTAACTCCACGTGAAGAGGCCAGTATTGTTAGACAAATAGATCCCAAGAAAAGTGCTCTAAAATTAAAAGAAGTACGCGAACTATTTTCGAAAAATATTTGTTCACAAACAGTGAGAATTTGTTTACACAGGGCAGACTATAAGGAGTGTGCAGCCAGGAAGAAGCTGTTAATTTCGGAAGTTAATCGCAAAACGCGGTTAACTTTTGCTAGAGAATACGTTACTAAACCTCCTGAATTTTGGGAATCGGTAATCTTTAGTGATGAAACTAAAATTAACCTTTTTGGGTCTGATGGCAGAACTAAAGTTTGGAGAAAGAAGAATACCGCATTCGATATTAAAAACATCTGTTCCACAGTGAGACAAGGGGGTGGCAGTGTTCTGCTTTAGGGATGCATGTCCGCTGGAGGGGTTGAAAATTTACATTTTATTAATGGTATCATGAATCAGCATGTTTGTCTGAACATTTTGAGAGCCAATTTAAGAGAAAGTGTCCAAAAATTAGTACTTGAAAAAGATACATTTTCCAACAGGACAATAATCCAAAACATACCGCAAACTTGGCGCGAGAATGGATGATCCATAATGTGCGACAGCAGCTTAATACACCTCTTCAATCACCCGATGTTAACCCCATCGAGAATTTATGGGAGGAACTTAAACGGCACATTCTCAAACATAATGTTTCAAATAGAGAAGATTTAAAAAACAGAATATTGAACGAATGAGAGAACATGCCAGCAGAAGTTACTAGAAAGCTAATTGCAAGCATGACAAAAAGGTCTCACTAAATATTATTTTAAACGAAGTTATTATTTTCCGTTAAACTTCGTCAAACTATTATTGGTAATTGTTAAGTGTATGGAGACTTTTTTGACATTAATTTTGTTCACATTTTTATAACAATGATGTAACTTCTAAATAAAATAATCCGTAGTTGGTTAAGTTTCAAATATTAATTTAAACATGTTTTCTCATAGTTCCAATTAATTAGTTAAACATAACAGAAAAATAGTATAGAAAGCAGCTGGTGTATGGAGACTTTTTGGACTGACTGAGTGTATATACATATATATATATATATATATATATATATATATATATATATATATATATATATATATATATATATATTAGTGTACACTAATAGAAAAATGCAATGAATATAACGAAACATTACATCTCGCATTCGTTGATTACAATAAGGCTTTCGATTCAATGGAACTATGGGCTGCTTTTAAAGCCATGAACAATGCAAGAATCGACTTTAGGAATAAAAAGCTTTTTACAAATATATGTCACTAGCCGGGCCCACGGCTCCGCTCGCGTGGACTTGGTTTACTACTATCGTCACTGCTTATTCCTTATGTTACTCAACGTAATAAAATATCACCCATTATTTCCCCTTATCTCCCAATATTTCTCCTTATCTCTACATAATTTCCATTATTTACTTATCTCTGCTCATCTCCCATTATTTCTCCTTATCTCCCATTATTTCTCCTTATCTCCCAGTATCTAACCTTATTTCCCATTATCTAGGCTTATCTCGACTTATCTCGCAACATTTCTCCTTATCTTCCATTATCCTTATCTCCCATTATCTCACCATAACTCCCATTATCTAGACTTATCTCTGCTTATCTCATTATTTCTCCTTATCTCCCATTATTTATACTTAACTCCCATTATCTCACCTTATCTCCCATTATCGAGGCTTATCTCGACTTATCTCGCAGTATTTCTCATTATCTCCCATTATTTCTCCTTATCTCCCATTATCTCACCATAACTCCCATTATCTAGACTTACCTCAGCTTATCTCCCATTATTTATCCTTATCTCCCATTATTTATACTTATCTCCCATTATCTCACCTTATCTCCCATTATTGAGGCTTATCTCGACTTATCTCCCATTATTTCTCCTTATCTCCCATTATCTCACCTTATCTCTCATTATCTAAGCTTATATCGAATTATATAGAACATATATATAAATTTATTAAAACACGTAAATCGGATAAATGATTCTCGAGTGATAATCGCACTAACGGACAGACAGACAGACAGAAAGACGTTGCATTTTATATATATTATATTCTTTGCTACATGATATTTTTCCATATTTAATGCTTTAGGCAGTGTATTGCAAGAGAATACGCTAGCGGCAAACTTTTCTCCAACTTGATTCACTATTACCGTCACTGCTTATTCCTTATGTCACCTAAAGTAATAAAATATATCCTATAACCTGGCCAGAGAACATATGTATGTTTTAAAAAAAAAGCACGTAAATCGGATAAGTGGTTCTCCAGTGATAAACGCATAAACGGACAAACAGACAGAGAGACGTTGCATTTTACATATATTATAGATATCTTTTGCTACATGATATTATTCCATATTTAGTGGTTTAGGCAGTGTATTGCAAGAGAACGCCCTAGCGGCAAACTTTTTTTCGATTTGATTCACTATTATCGTCACTGCTTATTCCTCATGTTACCTAACTTAATAAAATATAGCCTATAACCTGGCCGAAGAATATATGTATGTTTTAAAAAAAAAGTACGAAAATCGGATAAGTGGTTCTCCAGTGATAAGCGAACTAACGGACAGACAGACAGACATATAGAGATACATTGAATTTTATATATACGAGGCTGGTTTGAAAAGTCCGTGCAAAGTCCGAGAGATGGCACCACCGGCGCGTATCGAGGTCATGTTTAGTTAGTAGCATCTCTTGAATGAACGCACACCAAGTTTCAGCCATATTGGTCTATTTCTTTGTGTTTGGCATTCGTGTGAATCAAGGAAGTCAAGTGATTTTCAAGAAATGGACGGTCAGACAGACAGACAGAGAGACGTTGCATTTTATATATATTATAGATATAGATTATTATATTATTATATATAACCTTGCCAAAAAATATATGTATGAATTTAAAAAAAGACCCTTAAATCGGATAAGTGCTTCTCGCGTGATAAACGTACTAATGGACAGACAGACAGACAGAGAGACATTGCATTCTATATATATTGTAGACTATAGATTATAAATATTCTCTGCTACATAATATTGTTCCATAATTAATGGTTTAGGCTGTGTATTGCAAGGGAATGCGCTAGCGGCAAACTTTTTTCCGACTTCATTCACTATTTTACTTCACTGCTCATTCCTTATGCTACCTATTGTAATAAAATATAGCCTATAACCTGGCCAGAGAACATATGTATGTTTTAAAAAAAAAAGTACGTAAATCGGATAAGTGGTTCTCCAGTGATAAGCGCACTAACGGACAGACAGACAGACAGACAGACAGAGAGACGTTGCATTTTATATATATTATAGATAACGCGACAATAACAGTTAACATTGCAGAGGACATTAAAACAAACAAAATTGCAATCAAAAAAGAAGTCACACAGGGGAGATACCATTTCCCCAAAGCTGTTTACCCTCGCATTGGAGGATGAATTGGGAAGAAAACGGCATCAAGATAGATTGTAGGTACCTAAGCCATCTGCGCTTTACGGACGACAGTGTACTTATTAGACAAAACATAACGGAACTACAGACTATGTTAAAAGAACGTCAAGAAGAATCCGTAAAAATTAGACTAACAATAAACATGACTAAAACTAAAATCATGGCAAAGGATGAGGTAGATGCACATATAGGAGAACAAGTTATTGAAAATGTCGAGGAATATATATATATATATATATATATATATATATATATATATATATATATATATATATCTAGGTCACAATATCAAATTAGGCAAAGAAAATCAAACTGATAACGAAACGAGATAAGTAGACGTGTTCGTTAACATGCGCAGCCATAGATAAACTGACACATATTTTAAGAAATGAGAAAATTCCGATAAATTTAAAAAGAAAAGTGTTTAACACCTACATATTACCAGTAATGACATACGGATGGAAACCATGACGCTCACCATTAGATCAGCCAACAAACTCAGGACAACACAAAGGGCTATTGAACGAATGATATTAGGAATAAGTCTCAGAGATCATATCACAAATGAGAATATTAGGAATAGAACAAAAGTTGAAGATGTTATAAAACGCACTGCTCAATTGAAGTGGAACTGGGTGGGCCATGTTGCACGACAGGACGATTCAAGATGGACAAGGCGTATTGAACAGTGGAGACCTCGCCTTCATAAGCGCAGTGTTGGCAGACCTCAATTACGCTGGCTAGATGACATCAAAAACAGTGTAAGGAATAAATGGCATCAGATAGCACAGGACAAAAGACTATGGAAGAGTATGGAGGAGGCCTATGTCCAGGAGTGGAATGGAAAGGGCTGTTAGAAGAAGATATATATATATATATATATATATATATATATATATATATATATATATATATATATATATACATACATATATATGGTGATGATTTAAAATTGGCATAGAAATGTTTACATCTTGTTATTCTTATGTCCTTCGGAGTTATAGCTCTTACAGGACTTTTCATAAGTATGAATATTTATGATTTTTAGCTATTAAAAGCGCAGATCCTAGAAACACATTTTGGATACACCTATTGGTTTCCGATGTAAAATATGAACCCTTGTTTGTGCGCCCGATCGCTCAATATATATACAAGTATTATAATAATATAAACTATGTATTTTTGGTGTTACCACCCGGTGTCAATAAGCTGGATTGCATGGAGGAATTTGCATCGAGAATACTACCAAAAGGTAATGATAACATCCTATATATTATTTAAACACCGTTTTGTCGATAACACAGCCTCACAAAAAAAAGTTCATTACCATGAACCAAAGTATATGGATCTAGTGTATTTTTCGACGCTGAATTCGAGTCCGTAGTTAAAAAAAAGATTTATCGTGTCATTTTTTTTTTTGGTCAAAAATATCCCTCGAAATGGGCTAAAACTACAATAATAATGTAATGACTCTTAATGAATTGTAAATCATGGTAGATATTTTATAGTCTAGAGAAGAATATATGCATTCAAACTGTGGTTGTGTGGCAAGCTATTTATATTAATTAAACCAAAATCCGCCCTTATAGGTGGTGAAAAGTAGCTCTAAAACTCAAATAACGCATATCTGAATCTGGTGTGACAACCAGACATTAGTAAAGAGTTAAGACTCACCCCTATATGGGGACGAAAAAAGTTCAGGCCTTTGTAGTTTTAGGCGGAGGGAACAAATATGGAGTAAAGTCGCTTGAACCACAGATAAACGACTCTAAACTACCCTTAGAAGGTGGTAGAAACTACCCCTGAGCTCTAATGCATATGGATATTATTGAAATTCGAAAAGGATCTAGTACTTCTACCATATTGTGCCAAATATTCAAAACAACTAGATCATCTTCCTAATAAGGTCGAAAATCATCCCTAGTAGGGGGAATTACCCCCTAGGATTGATGGATCTTAGAAGTTCGAGCATCTGAGAAAAAAAGTACAGGCTGTATTTGTCCATCCTGCCTGAGACTACGAAAGCCTGTATTTTTTTTCTCAGATGCTGGAACTTCTAGGATCCATCAATCCCAGGGGGTAGTTCCCCCCTCCTGGGGATGATTTTCGACCTTATTAGGAAGATAATCTAGTTGTCTTGAATGTTTGGCACAATGAGATAAAAGTACTTGATCCTTTCTGAATTTCAATACAACATCCATGTGCATCATTAGTGCGTAGGGGTAGTTTCTATCACCCTCTAAGGGTAAATTATAGTCATGTATCGATTTTTTAAGCGACTTTACTCCATATTTGTTCACCCTGCCTAAAACTACAAAAGCCTGAACTTTTTTCGTTGTTATTGAAACCACCTCCACCTCCGTACGTAGGGGTGGTTTTTACACCCTATAGGGGTCCTCCTTTAAGAGTAATGTCCAGTTGTCACACCAAATTCAGATATTTGGTCCTAAGAGCTACAAGAATTCGTCCTTTGTACATGTTATTTAAACTCACGTGCGTTATTTGGGTTTTAGAGGTACTTTTCACCCTCTATAAGGATCGGTTTTGGCTTAATGAATAGAACAGCTTGCTATGGTTGAAATACATATTCTCTTCTGTAGACTATAATATCTACCATTTTTCATACTTCATTAAGAATCATTACATTATTATTATAGTTTTAGTTCAATTCAAGGGATGTTTTTGGCCAAAAAAATACACCATAAATCTTTTTTTTAACTACGGATCCGAATTCAGCGTCGAAAAATACACTAGATCCATGTATTTTGGTTCGTGGTAACGAATCTTTTTTTTGTAGGGTTCTGTAATTTTACACAATTTTTCTTAAGATGTCATATTCGAAAATCGTGTCGTGCATAGGCAACTTGTTTACTTTACAACAACTGATAGAAAAGAAGATCCAAAAAGATGACGAAATACATATGAACTTTATAGATCTTAAGAAGGCATACGATAGAGTACCGAGAAATAAACTTTGGCATGTCTTGAGAACAGTAGGGATAAAAGAAGGGATGATAACAACAATAAAAGAGCTATATAATGAAAATATACGATATGTGAAACAAGGTACGCTATCTCTCGGAAGCTATTCACATTACAAAAGGCCTAAGACAAGGGTGTTGCCTTTCGCCAATCTTATTTAATGTATTTGTAGACAACGCTCTAAAGAAATAGAACCGCACTTGCCAAAGCATGGCATCCCCATTAATGATAAACACCTATTATCGTTAAACTTTGCAGACGACCAGGTAATAATGACACAAGATGCATTCGATCTGAAATATGTATTGAAGAGTTTATTGCAAAGACGGAATATATGGTTGTGAACTCGGAAACAGTCTTAATTAACAACGATACACATGTCAAACAAGTCAAAGAATTTAAATATCTAGGAGTACTGATTGACAACAAAAATAGTATAGGTAAAAAGGAAAATACAGAATAAAATACAAAAAGCCTGGAGGATCATAGAAACTCTTAACTCAATATGTTGGGATCAAAACATAACTACACAAAACAAAAAGAGAATTGGAAGAACAATGGTAGAATCGGTTTTAAGCTATGGTAGTGAACTGTGGGTAATGAAAGGCGAGGATAAAAGAAAAATAACGACGATGGAGATGGATTACCTGAGAAGAAGCGCCGGAGTGTCCAAATTCAAACACATAACCAACCAAGAAATACGCAACAGAACAGCAGCAACAGAAACAAATATACAAAGAATAGAAAATAGAGGATTAAAATGGTTTGGACACCTACTCAGAATGAACGATACAAGATGGCCCAAAAGGCTCTTGACATGGAAACCACCGGGAAGAAATAAAAAAGGACGACCACGTAGATCCTGGAATGAAGATATGAGACAGGCCATTAGGTCACGAGGAATGGACGAAGAGATAGCGGACGATAGAGAGGTTTGGAGAAGGCGAATGGGAACACAACACTTAGTTGTATGATTGTTATATATTACTTGTGTATATGTACAGTAAAACCCAAATATATATATATATATATATATATATATATATATATATATATATATATATATATATATATATAACAATCCTAAGTTTAACTGCTGGGAAACGCCCTTATAAGGAGAAGAGATGAGCAATCAAAGATCTAAAGGCTCTAGTATCTGCTTTTTATTTTTATTATCGAGCTTTCGCTGCCTAATGGTAGCTTCTTCTGGATTCTAAAAATGCAAACCAGGTACAGAAAATAAACTAAAACATTCGTTTTTTAAAACGTGATTAAATGAATTGTACGACTGAATGTGAAATTACTTACAAAAATTTAGCAGTTAGTTCATCTCTGGTGAAGACAATGAAATTTGCATTTTTGTTGGCCAGGTAGTATGCATGATTACACAAAACATGATTAAAAGACACTTAGAGAGTTACACAAATATTGAAAAAAAAACTTTGTCAATAAACATTAGTTAAAAACACTTTTTAAAGACAGAAACACAACTGCAAGAAACCATGATGTTGAAATGGTACTCCATTTTAAAATTTTTTGACGTCGAGTTTAGTAACTATTTAGTAATATTTGAGTCCGAACCGAATATTGTTGGTAGTCTATGTCGTCATCAGGTCGACAAAAAAAAAAACATAAAAAGCATTAAAGTTAGGGATGTGGTAAATTTTTTAGGTAGATGCTAATTTTAGATAAATTATTTATTATTAATGATATCTATTTTTTAGTTTTAATTTTATAAAAAGGGGGGACTTAAATTTGATGAATGTTACTCTTCGACGAGTTATTTATTATTAATTATATTAATTCTTTAATTTTATAATCAAGAGATTCATAGGCTAATTTAAAAATTTAAAAATTTGAAATCGAAAATTAATACTGGACGTTATTTATTATTAGTCATATTTAATTTTTTATTATGTAATTTTAACAAGAAAATATAGAAAAGTAACTGGTAATAAATAGCAAAAAATGACAGAAAGAGATCAGAAACGTCAACTTTACTAGAAACTAATTTGTTCATAAAGATCGTTCTTTTTTATTGGTTTGGTATAGTTTTGTGTTAGCAAATAAGTATACATGGAGCTCAATCCTTCTATGTATTTTTTGTGGTTGAGATTATTTTTACAGGTTTTTATGTAACACATTTCCAAGAAACTTCTTCTGAAATAATTAGTCTCAACATCCAGAATGAAGCTGTTGTTATATTGTACTCTGTGATCTGTATTATTTACGTGTAAGCTCAAGGTAGTTGCGTTAGGTTTGTGTTTACTATCACTTTTGTGTAGCGCTAATCTCTTAGAGAGCTTTTTTGAAGTTTGTCCAACGTAGACCAAACCACATTGACAGGGAATGCCATAGATTATATTAGATCTTTGTAAAGTATCGGTTTTATCTTTTAAATTGGTATAAAAAAACTAATTCATTCTTTTTATGTTGTAGTTGGCAATTTTAATGTTTGTATTTTTAAAAAGAGAAGACAAGGACTGGGAAAGGCCTTCAATGTATTGTAACTTTCCTACCTTAATATCGACATTAGTGGTGACAGTTGGATTAATTGGAAGGAGGGGTCTTTGAAAATTCTTTTTAATTAGAGCTTTAGGATAGTAATTGTCCAACAAAATGTCTTCCAACAGTTTTACATTTTTTTCTTTAAATGAGGGGTGGCAAATCTTATCTATTCTGTTCTTTAGTCCTCTGATGATGTTCAGTTTCTGTTTCATAGGGTGATAAGAATGGAAGGGGATATATCTACCAGAACTTGATTTTTTTCCTATACCAGTCCAGTTTAACTGTATTATTTTCTGAGCATACAACCCTAGTATCCAGAAACGGAACAGCACAGTCAGTCTCCTCCTCAACAGTAAATACTAACTTATGATTGAAAGAATTGTAAATGTTAAGAGTGTTCTGTACACTTCCGGCAGGTAAAGCGACTAACAAGTCATCAACATATTGAAACAGAAGGGGAAATTCAAATTCAAAACCCTTGAAATAACAAAATAAAGAAGTTTATTCATAACAATTTCGGCCAGGATTGGTGAAATAGCACTTCCCATTGGGACGCCAATTTTTTGTCTGTAGAATGTACTATTGAAGAAGAAAAATGTATTTTCATATAAAAAAGTAATGATTAGTAGGAACTGTTCTTTAGGAATATTACATATTTCTTCTATTGATGTGAAATGTTCATTTAATATTGATATAATAAGGTCTAGAGAAATGTTAGTAAATAGTGAAACTACATCGAAAGAAGCAAGTACAAAACCCTCTGGCAAAATAAAGCCATTAACCTTCTCTGCAAATTCGAAGGTATTTTTAATTCTGAATTTATTAAAAGTTGAAAAAGCTGTTTCTAAAATAGAGGCTATATATTTGGCAAGTGGTTGTGTAGATGCTCCTACACAGGAAACTATTGGTCTTAGAGGTATATCTGGTTTATGTATTTTTGGTAGACCATAATATTTGGGACAAATCCCATTATAAGTTGTCAATGTGCGAGCAGTTGCTTCATCTAAAAACTTACTATCTTTTAATGATTTAATTAATTTATTGCATTTAATTTCTATTTTTGATGTGGGATCGTGATGTATTATTTCATAAGTACTCTCATCTTGAAGTAGGGAGTGTGATTTCTCAAGATAGGAAGCTTTTGACATAGCAACAGTAACATTGCCTTTATCAGACGTAGTGATCAGTAAATCGGGATGGTTTTTTAAGAAAAATTTTTGTTTCCTTCTCTAATTTATGAGTGATAGAAGTTTTGTCTTTATGTGATATTACATAGTTAGTAATTAGGTTTACAGCCCTTGCACCAATGTAGTCTTGTTTTTGTGGGGGGACATAGTGAATTAATTCTTCTACCTCAGACAGTAGACTAAACATGTTAATATCTTTGTTAGATATAGTGAGACTGAACTTGGGACCAAGGGCTAGAAACCCTTTTACATTAGGTGGTATTTCTACATCAGAAATATTTTTTTATCCACTTGTCTTTTCCTATATTAAATTCATGAAATTTCTTTTTTAAAAATTCTATTTTTTTTAATGTTGTTTTTTTTAATTTTATTGAATAAAAATTTATATTTATTATGTTGAATAAAAATAAAATCATCAAAAATATGAAATGGTAATTGAGTCCTAAGGTCCTGTAATAGCTCATCCAATGATCTCTCGAGACTTTCTATGTACCGATTAGTGTCAGAAATACATAACTTATGGAAATTGGTTGTTACCTGTTGTGTTATGTTTTCCAGTCTGGTTATATTATTATTTGATATAGTTTGTGGAATTCTCCAGAGTCTCTTTATATTGTCTTCAAGGAAACGGGGTGTTACTTTTGAACGACGACATTCTAATAGAAATATTCGTCTGTTTCTTTGAGATTATATATATATATATATATATATATATATATATATATATATATATATATATATATATATATATATATATAATATATTATATATATATATATATATATATATATATATATATATATAATATAATATAAATATATATATATATATATATATATATATATATATATATATATATATATATATATATATATATATATATATTATATATATATATATATATATATATATATATATATATATATATATAATATATATATATATACATATATATATATATATATATATATATATATATATATATATATATATATTCGAAAACCAATTTCCCTCCGAACCTGTTATTTTATAACTATTAAATATTTTCTAAATTTCATCAAAACTTTGACTTTTTAAGATTGCAAGAATCCAACCAAATGTCAATCACTATACCTAATAAATAAAGAAAAATTTACTACAAAGTATGTTATAAGGCGAGCAGTAGAGGAAGATAACGATGATTTAGTACCTCTAATTGATCAATATTCAAAACGTTTGGTAGAACTGTATGGACAATTTTATATTGCTGAAATTTTAACGAGGCATAAGGATTCAGGTAATAGTTGATAGTACTTTCTTCTGTTTCTTAAAGTACATTTTATAATTCAATCTATGTGCAGATTTTGTTCGTTTATCTGTCAAACTACCAAAAGCCTTTTTAGTATATGTCAGTCAACCACGTATCTCTTGGTTGAATTGAACTTAAACTAACCTGTACCACGATCTTATCCTGAGTGATGTGATGCTTTACATATATTGTCAAGGAAAAACAACATTAGTATATCTGCCTGTCCTAAGTGTCCTCTTTTTATCTTATACCTACAAAACACATTTTTCTGAGCCGAGCAAAATTGTTTAATGGAATTCACTATCTTGAACGTTTCTCCAAACCGTTCAGTACCCCAGAACAATAGCACATTTACACAAAAAAAAAATTATTTGTCTTTTAAGTGAGATACGTATTTTCTTAAATATTTTTTATGCTGAATCCAAAAAAATCATAAAAAGGACATCCACCACCGTGAGGTTTTTTCAGAAAACAACTCTTAAAGTTGCCACTACTATTAAATTGCAAGAAAATACATTTTAATAAATAAAGTAAAACTGTATAATCATTACAACTATTGAATAAAACTATTATTTCGGACATCTTTAAATGTTCTGAATCTCAATTTATCATAAAAACTTAAAAATATTAGGTTTTAGTATTCATGTTTAACAAAAAAACACGCATACACCACCATTAACTAAGCTACCTAGCAAAATGCTGTTTAAAATAAATATATGCAACCGCTAAAATAAATAACCGGTCAAGTGCAAGTTGAACTTGCGCAATTAGTGTTCCGTACGTTGATTGCTTTTAAAATAAAAAATTTTGTTACGGAGGTATAAAATGATCAGTGACTTCACAAAACACACCCCAAATGAATTTTCAACAAAGTTTGTTTCCAATCTATACTGAAAACTGGTGACTGAACTGAAATTTTTTGGTTTTTTAATATACCAGATAAATTATTAAAGGTAATGCACACGTGATAATTTTCGTTCAATCTACACCCCGTGGAGAATATTCCAGAGTACTTTTGGAGATAAGGCGGGTGGACAGCGATTTTTCGCGATTTTTTAAAAATAATACAAAGAAAAGTGCGCGCAAGTATATATATATATATATATATATATATATATATATATATATATATATATATATATATATATATATTAATTACTACTCGTGTTTTCACAAGCTTTCATTTGACACCACACTCAATGACCTAGTAAAAAATTTTTTTTCACTTCCGATTTCACCCCCAAAAGTAACCCCTTAAGTCAAAATTTAACTTTCAAAACAACATGGCTGTGATGAGGCCATCAATTCCTATATTATTACCAAATTTCAACTTTCTATGACAAATAATTTCGGAAAAAAATCAGACAGACCGACAGACGGACAGACACCGAAGTCATCTTATAAGTGTTCCGTACGGAACACTAAAAATTGTTTTTAATTTTTGTTAATATTAAACAAAACTATTATTTTCAGTATTTTTCGAAGTTCTTAATCGTGACTTGACATAAAAAAATAAAATTTTATGTTCAGTTTCAACAAGAAACTCACTTTTAACACAGAAGGGTGTTATGTGGTTGGTAAAATGCTTTTTTAAGTAAATAAATGCAACAGCTAAACAAGAATTTTCTTTAAAACAAATCTATCATTTCTATTAGTTTTTCAAGTTTCAAATTCGAATTTCGTATCAAAACATGAGGAATAGTGTTTAGTGTCAAAAAAATATCCGTTTACTATTTAGGAACAAAAGGTTGTAAAATGCAGTCTAATGTAACACATATCCATTGACAGTTAGAAGTCTATTTTGTGGACAGATTCATTTATTAAGTGAATATGGGGGAATGTGAGTGGGTGAGTGAGGTAGTGAGTGAGTGAGCGAGCGAGTGAGGAAGTGAGTAAGCGAGTGAGGAAGTGAGTAAGCGAGTGAGTAAGTGAATGTAGAAGTAAGTGAATGAGTATGAGGGAATGTGAATGAGTGATTGAATGAGCGAGCCAGTGAGTGTGTTGGTTGGTAAGTAAGTAATTGAGTGAGTGAGTGAGTATGATGATATGCGAGTGAGTGAATGTGTGAGTATTTGAGTATGTGAGTGTGTGAATGATTTGTTTACTTATTTACCAGTTATTTTAACTTTTACATAAAATTAAAATTAAATATATCGTTTATAAATTCCTGTTTTTAATTTTCTTTTTTTTTTAGAAATTTTTTATTTATTTAGGATAACTTTTTCTTTTCTTTTTTCATCTTTTCAATTTGTCTTCAAATGACCGAATGTTTGATTTTCTTTTATGATATCTATTTTCTTCTTCCCGTTTTGATGACCAACAGTAATCTGTTAACATATGAGAGTCCCACCGACACACGAACTTTATTTTTTTATATCAAATCAGGATTAAGAACTCCAAAAAAACACTAGAAATAATAGTTTTGTTCAATATTAATAAAAATTAAAAACAGTTTTTTAATTTAGCGGTTGCACGTACTTATTTTAAACAGTATATTGCTACGTAGCTAGTTAAAGGTGGTGTATGCGTATTTTTTGTTAAACATGAACACTAAAACTTAATATTTTTAAGTTTTTTTGATAAATGTAGATTCAGAATATTTAAAGATGATAATAGTTTTATTCCATAATTTTAATGATTATACAGTTTTACATTATTAAAATATATATATTTTTTTAATTCAATAGTTTTCTGGCAAATTTAAGCGTGTTTTCTCAAAAAATCTTACGATGGACGTATTTTTTTATGATTTTTTTTCGTTTCAGCATAAAAAAAAACTTAGGAACACACAACTCTCACTTAAAAGATAGGATTTTTCTTTTTATAACTGTGTAGCTTTTATCTAAGCCACAAAAATAGTCAGTAGTAGCATATATAAGTTTACCATCCGATAACTTTTTTACCCAAAGAGCCACTTTCCAAAACTGAGAAAAAAGTCAAATAGATTCAAATCTGGAGAGTACGGTGGATAAGGAATCAGTTTGTACTTGAGTTCATATACTTTCGCTGTCGAGACTGCTAATGTGTGTACTGGTGCATTATTTCGAATAGATACCGACATTTTTTTTGACTTTCTCATCCAAACGTCGTAAGAGGTTAATACGAGTTATCTGATGGGAATCCAAGAGTAACCATGGGCATCACCTTACTAGCTGTAGAACTTCATCGCTAGCAGTCCACGCCTTTGACGGCTGTTTAATGTTCGGGGTGTAGTGGTAGATATAGGTTTTGTCACCAGTAAGAAAACATCAAAGTCAATAATTTCATTTTGCGAAACGTTCAACCGCTTTTGTTTTTCAGCAACAATGAGCAAGCGCATCGCCCAATACAAGCTCAGTTTTCTCATGTAAAATATTGTGTGTTCGTCCATATGAGAAGTGAAAAGTCTATCTTTATCGCTGGACTTCCATCACAATATGGTGAACATAATCGGTCACTTCCTCAGTCGTTACGGTTGTTGGTCGCACAGTACGTTCCTTGTCCAAAATAATACTTATTCCGTAGAAAAGCTATGTAATGTCTTATGGGACCAAGTTCGTTACTAAGATTTTACCTTTGCATTAAAAGTAGGGGAGTCGAAGAGTAATGTACAACCTGGGTGTGTTACCTATGAATTACCAAAATAAGATATTGTTTCACTACATATCAAAAAGCTTTAGAAAGTCTAGGTGAAGATGCAATTATAATACCGTAACCATAGCAGAGTTAAGAAGCGTATTTCGCGTATGCTCTTTTTCTCACATTTTAACTCAACACCATTGCACAACCTGGGAGTGCCACTTATGAATCACCATAATGAGATGTTTCGCTACATATCAGAAAGCTTTAGAAAGTCTAGGTGAAGAGGCAATTACAATACATCCGTAACCGTAGCAGAGTTAAGGAGTGTATTTCGCGTATGCTTTTTTTCTCCTATTTTAACTCAATACCACTGCACAACCTGGACGTGCCACTTATGAATCACTAAAATGAGATATGCCATGTTTCGCTACATGTCAGAAAGCTTTAGCAAATCTAGGTGAAGAAGCAATTACAATACAACCATAATCGTGGCCGAGTTAAGAAGCGTATTTCGCGTATGCTCTTTTTCTCACATTTTAACTCAACACCATTGCACAACCTGGTCGTGCCACTTATGAATATCAAAATGAGATATGTCATGTTTCGCTACATATCAGAAAGCTTTAGAATGTCTAGGTGAAGAGGCAATTACAATACAACCGTAACCGTAGCAGAGTTAAGGAGTGTATTTCGCGTATGCTTTTTTTCTAATATTTTAACTCAATACCATTGCACAACCTGGGGGTGCCACTTATGAATCACTAAAATGAGATATGCCATGTTTCGCTACATGTCAGAAAGCTTTAGAAAGTCTAGGTGAAGAGGCAATTACAATACAACCATAATCGTGGCCGAGTTAAGAAGCGTATTTCGCGTATGTTCTTTTTCTAACATTTTAACTCAACACCATTGCACAACCTGGTCGTGCCATTTATGAATATCAAAATGAGATATGTCATGTTTCGCTACATATCAGAAAGCTTTAGAAAGTCTAGGTGAAGAGGCAATTACCATACAACCGTAACCGTAGCAGAGTTAAGGAGTGTATTTCGCGTATGCTCTTTTTCTCATATTTTAACTCAATACCATTGCACAACCTGGGCGTGCCACTTATGAATCACCAAAATGAGATATGCCATGTTTAGCTACATGTCAGAAAGCTGTAGAAAGTCTACGTGAAGAAGCAATTACAATACAACCGTAATCGTAGCAGAGTTATGAAGCAAATTTCGCGTATACTCTTTTTCTCACATTTTAACTCAACACCATTGCACAACCTGGGAATGCCACTTATGAATCACCAAAATGAGATATACCATGTTTCGCTACATATCAGATAGCTTTAGAATGTCTAAGTGAAGAGGCAGTTACAATACAACCGTAACCGTAGCAGAGTTAAGGAGTGTATTTCGCGTATGCTTTTTTTCTAATATTTTAACTCAATACCATTGCACAACCTGGGCGTGCCACTTATGAATCACTAAAATGAGATATGCCATGTTTCGCTACATGTCAGAAAGCTTTAGAAAGTCTAGGTGAAGAGGCAATTACAATACAACCATAATCGTGGCCGAGTTAAGAAGCGTATTTCGCGTATGCTCTTTTTCTCACATTTTAACTCAACACCATTGCACAACCTGGTCGTGCCACTTATGAATATCAAAATGAGATATGTCATGTTTCGCTACATATCAGAAAGCTTTAGAATGTCTAGGTGAAGAAGCAATTACAATACAACCGTAACCGTAGCAGAGTTAAGGAGTGTATTTCGCGTATGCTTTTTTTCTAATATTTTAACTCAATACCATTGCACAACCTGGGCGTGCCACTTATGAATCACTAAAATGAGATATGCCATGTTTCGCTACATGTCAGAAAGCTTTAGAAAGTCTAGGTGAAGAGGCAATTACAATACAACCATAATCGTGGCCGAGTTAAGAAGCGTATTTCGCGTATGCTCTTTTTCTCACATTTTAACTCAACACCATTGCACAACCTGGTCGTGCCACTTATGAATATCAAAATGAGATATGTCATGTTTCGCTACATATCAGAAAGCTTTAGAAAGTCGAGGTGAAGAGGCAATTACCATACAACCGTAACCGTAGCAGAGTTAAGGAGTGTATTTCGCGTATGCTCTTTTTCTCATATTTTAACTCAATACCATTGCACAACCTGGGCGTGCCACTTATGAATCACCAAAATGAGATATGCCATGTTTAGCTACATATCAGAAAGCTGTAGAAAGTCTACGTGAAGAAGCAATTACAATACAACCGTAATCGTAGCAGAGTTATGAAGCAAATTTCGCGTATACTCTTTTTCTCACATTTTAACTCAACACCATTGCACAACCTGGGCGTGCCACTTATGAATCACCAAAATGAGATATACCATGTTTCGCTACATATCAGAAAGCTTTAGAATGTCTAGGTGAAGAGGCAGTTACAATACAACCGTAACCGTAGCAGAGTTAAGGAGTGTATTTCGCGTATGCTTTTTTTCTAATATTTTAACTCAATACCATTGCACAACCTGGGCGTGCCACTTATGAATCACCAAAATGAGATATGCCATGTTTCGCTACATATCAGAAAGCTTTAGAAAATCTAGGTGAAGTGGCAATTACAATACAACCGTAACCGTAGCAGAGTTAAGGAGTGTATTTCGCGTATGCTCTTTTTCTCACATTTTAACTCAATACCATTGCACATCCTGGGCATGCCACCTATCATTCACCAAAATGAGATATGCCATGTTTCGCTACATATCAGAGAGCTTTAGAAAGTCTAGGTGATGAGGTAATTACAATACAACCGTAACAGTAGCAGAGTTAAGAAGCGTATTTCGCGTATGCTCTTTTTCTCACATTTTAACTCAACACCATTGCACAACCGTGCCACCTATGAATCACCAAAATGAGATACGCCATGTTTCGCTATATATCAGAGAGCTTTACCAAGGTCTAGGTGAAGAGGCAATTACAATACAACCGTAAACGTAGCAGAGATTTAGGAAGCGTATTTCATGTATACTCTTTTTCTCACATTTGAACTCAACACCATTGGTTTTCACAGTTGTAATAGAATGAACAGCATCGTCATATTCTGAATCTAGCTCTAGTTTCCATTGAAGTTGCTTCTAAGGAAGGAATTTTGTCACTGCTCAATACCATAATTTATTTGTTTTTAAAAAAACCGTCATTTTGACTGACTGCATAAACAAACTAATCAGTAATTCGTCGATAGATTTAGCTTTTTGTTTCTTTCACACTGCCATCTATCGACTTAGTATTAGATTTTGACTGAAATCTTACTGGTTGCTAATCAGTTTAAAAACTTCTCAATTTGCTCTCGTAGTTTCATAATAAACTCATTATTTCTATTAAACTATCATAAACAATACTACCCAAAATATTGTATTAGATAGGGTGAGAAGCCAAAAAAAATTTTTTTTTTTGATTTTCTTTGGTTCTACCCCCACATTCCTACGAAATATTGAAGCCTCTAACATTAAAAAAAAAATTAATATTTAGAGGTCACATCCATCGATTCTCAATCGTTTTTCCCCCCCTTCAACAACCCCCTATTAGACTTCTGATTTAAATTTAAGGATTGTAAAGGTGTTTCCTTGTACATTTTTTGATGCTGAATCCATTCCCGAGGGCCGTTTTCCCCCAAAGACTTTCAATTTTCCTCAATGCTCATGTCAAGTGCGCATTAAAGGTGAAAAGATGCGTTTTCCTTTCGAAAAAGTTCCACAAAATTTACGGGAAGCTTTGTAGATCAAGTTTTATGATGCAAAAACATAGATATGACACAAATCTCTGAGAAATTTTCATGGCGCACGAGTAATCTTGGACAAAGACAGCTAGAATGGAGCGCGTTTTTGGAAAAAAAATTGACACTCCTAAAAAAACTCGAAAAAAAGGCAACCTGAGAAAAAATGATTCAGTTAAGAGTCAAACTTTCCTAGTAACATGCTTCACTTGAAAACGTTATAGAGAATACATTTTCCACATTACGATTGTTATTTTTTTACATATTCTTTGACATTTTTTTTAGGCGTGTCAACCGTTTTTTTTTTCCAACAAAGCGCTTCGTTCTCGCTGTGTTTGTACCATATTACTCGTGCGCCATGAAAATTTCTCAAAGATCTGTATCATGTCTATGATTTTGCAACAAAAAAACTTGATCTATAATGCTTCCCGTACATTTTGCGGAACTTTTTTTAAAGGAAAACGCATTTCTTCATCCTTAATGCGCACTTAACATGAGCATTGCGGAAATTTGAAGGATTTTAGGGCGAATCGGACCTCGAGAATAGAGTCAGCATCAAAAAATGTACAAAGGAGTACCTTTGTAATCCTTAAATTTAAATCAGAAGTCTAACGAGGGGCTGTCGAAGCGGAAAAAGGGATTGAGAAGAAAAAAAAAGAATTGAGAAGAAAAAATATATTTTCAATCGATGAATGCGACCTCTAAATATCAATGTTTTTTTCTATAAATTTGGGCGCTTCATTCATTCATAGAACTGAACATTTTGTGGGAGTAGGACCAAACAAAATCAAAATAAAAATTTTTGCTTTGTCACCCTAATATATCAGTACGCAGAAACTGCAAACAAAAGCTCGTTAATTATAGTATTCAACTTTAACAACGATGAACATTATCTAATAAACATTGTAAAGATAATGTTGTAAGAAACAGCAGCACTTTTTTTAACGAAAAGCTAATTAAGAGAAATAAAAATTAAAAACTTACTTTAAATTTTACTTACATTTTAATTAAAAGGATTTATATCAAAGAAATGCTTTCATTGCATTGGGTAAATCAGAAATTATGATTTTTGGGGTTAGACCATGTCAAATTGCAGGCATTTTTTCTGTTTCTAAAGACATGTCGTAAGATGCATCGTTTGATTATTTGATTATGGTATAAAAGTCACCCTAATTTGGTATTTTCTAACTCCAAAAATCATGATTTCTCATTGATAGAATTTACCAACGTAGATGTGGAAACATGCATAAGTTTAAATGCATTAAGTGTTAAGAAGCATATATATATATATATATATATATATATATATATATATATATATATATATATATATATATATATATATATATATATATCTTCTTCTTCTAGCCATTCTCTATCCTTTGTATACAGGCCTCTCTCATGTGCTTCCATATATCCCTATTTTAATCAATTTGAAACCAATTGAGCCCCGCTGATTTTTTAATATCGTCATACCAACGTTTTTGAGGTCTGCCAGTACTTCTTTTTTCCTCCCGTGGTCTCTCTCTGGTCACTTTTCCGCTCCAGTTATCAGTATTTCTAGTCACATGGCCAGCCCAGTTCCACTTGAGAGAAGATATCCTTTCAGTTATGTCGTGGACCCCTGTTTTTTTCCTGATCCAATCGTTTGGTTTGCAGATCCTAAGTGATATACCTAGGATTTTCCCTTCTGGTCGACCTGCCATTTTCTTTCCAGGTCAGAACCCAAGTTTCGCTACCATATGTTGTTACTGGTAGAATGCATTCGTTATATACTTTACTTTTAAGTTTTAAAGGCAGTATGGACTGAAAGACTTGTTTAATTTTACCGTAAGCCGCCCATCCCAGGCGTATCCTTCGACTGACTTCCAGTTCTTGATTCACTTTGCCGATTGTAACTTCCAGTCCCAAATATACATATGAATCCACCCTTTCTACTTTTTGCTAGTATATGGCCATGGTTGTTTGCTCATTCGTCATGAATTTCGTTTTTGTGATGTTCATCTCTAAACCGCTTTGCTTTCTTCAGTCTGTAATTCTTGGACCATTTCTTTCAATTCGCTTTTCGGTAGAAGTGCGATGCCATCAGCAAATTTTAAGTTGTTGAGACTCTCTCCGGATGTTAGTCCTTTGTTTTCCCAGTGAAGGCCCTTAAAGATATCTTCTAGTACTAGGATGACTATTTTGGATGATATGTTATCACCCTGTCTAAAAACTCTCTTTATTTTTACTTTCTTGGCATCCTTGTGTAATCTGACTTTCGGTTTTGATTGTTCATTGATTTTTGTCAGTATGTTAATATACCTTTGATCGATTCGCGATATATATATATATATATATATATATATATATATATATATATATATATATATATATATATATACATATACATATATATATATATATATATATATATATATATATATATATATATATATATATATATATATATATATATATAAATAAATATATATATATATATATATATATATATATATATATATATATATATGTTATATATATATATATGAAACAATGGTTCCAAATCATTTATTAATCAGTGTATCAAAAAAATGTTTAAATAAATTATAGGGTGTTATACGGCGCACATGTTGACGTTGACAATAAAATGTTTTGAATTGTCAGTTCGAAGAAATTACGCCATCTTGATTTTTTTATATGGAAATCCCTGTATATTATTTTATTTTTGAGTCTTACTAAAAATTCTAGATATTATTTGTCTAACATACCATATGTCTAAACTGAACTGTTTTGGAATTATTGATATTTGAAATTAAGATCAAATTAAAAAAAAAAATTAAGCTGGCTTGTGTCAAACATTTACTGTCAAGTAACGACTTAACGCGTGAAAAATGATTCTCACTATGAACTCAATGTTCGTTAATATTTAGATGCGATTTTTCCTAATCGATGGATAGGCGGAAGAGGTGCTGTAGAATAGCCTGCAAGGAGTCCCGACCTTACGCCACTCGATTTTTTTTATGAGGTCATTTGAAAGCCAAAGTTTATCAAAGTCGACCTGAAACTGTAGAAGATTTACAATAAAGAATATTCAATAAGAAGTAGCACAGATCATCCCAGATTCTCTACAAAACTCTGTTCAGGCTGTTTATGACAGATTGGGTAATTGCCTCGCTGTTAATGGTAGACATTTTGAGCAATTATTACCTTAGAAATAAACCTAGAGTATTTATTAATAGTTTTTTTTGCCTCCTTTTTATTTTAAATTTCAAACAATAATTCCAAAATAGTTCAATTTAGACATATGATATGTTAGTCAAATAATATCTAGAATTTTTAGTAGAACTCAAAAATAAAATAATATACAGGGCTTTCCCTTAAAAAAAAAATGAAGATGGCGTAATTTCTTGGAACTATTATAAACAGTTACGCAATCAAACTAACATCGCTATAAGAACTGAAAAAAGAAAATATTTAGAATTCTGCGCGAATAACGGTAACAGCAGAATATTGTGGCAAAGACTGTGAAACTTGGATATTGTGAATAAACCTACAGCTAAGCATCTTCCGGATGTCTTAAATAGACCTTCTGATATTAATGATCATTTTTTGTAATTCTCAAGAAATGACCGACAGACGGATCCAAATTTAATAGAATATTATTTAAATAATATGAAAACAAACATAGGAGAAAAATTTGAGTTTTTTACTGTCACTACAGATGAAGTAAAATCTCAATTACTTAGTATAAAATCACTAGCTACAGGTTCGGACTCTATAGGTTTGGAAATGTGCTTATGTTGTCCCAGGATTTTACCTTTCCTTACTAATATAATGAATTGTTGCATTTTGGAGGGGATATTTCCAGATACCTGGAAAATAGCTCGTGTTACACCCTTACCAAAAAATAATGATATTAAATCTTTTAATGAACTACGTCCTATAAATTTCCTACCTTGTCTTTCAAAAACTTTGGAAAAAAATAATGGATAAGCAAATAATATTTTTCTTAGAAAATAACTCATGAATCAGTCGGGTTTCAGAAAGTTGGACATTGGGAAATCGTCGATATTGGTGCTTTTGGACTATTCCAAGGCGTTTGATATGGGATGCCATGACTTACTGTTAGCTGTTCTAAATTTTGTTGGTTTTTCGAATAGTGCTATCGGTTTTGTTTGAAATTATTTCAGCAACAGACTCCAGTACGTTGAAACGTCCATGGGGCAGTCATCGAGGGAATTGGTGAAGTGTGGCGTGCCACAGGGCTCTATATTGGGACCTCTACTTTTTACAATTTATACGAATAATTTTATTTCTTGTTTGAAGCATGTCAAGTCATATCTCTATGCCGATGACGCTCAAATGTTGTACTCCTTTTTGTCTAATGATTGGAGAATGGCTGAAGCAATGGTAAATAATGATTTAAGTGCTTTGGTGGAGTTTTCGGAGAGCCATGGTTTGCTAATTAACCCTGATAAATCATGTCATGATTTTTGGTAAAGATAGGGACCGTTTGCAGCGTGATATCAGTATAAACATTGCTGGTCAACGTTTGGAATTGCAAAATAGTTAAAAAAAAATTAGGGGTTATAATAGATACAGATTTGCGTTTCAAAGAACACGCATATTATACAAAGAGCCTATATGTCACTGAAAATGTTTTACTCACATCGACAACTTTTGGAAGAAGGTAAAATTGGCAGATTCCCTTGTTTTAAGTCACTTTAATTATTGTGATATGATGTATGGACCGTGTTTAGATAAAGTAAACTTGAATAGAATTGAAAAAGTGCAAAGGAGCTGCTTACGTTTCATTTATGGTATAAGAAAATTTCAGTCCGTGTCGCACAAATTAGAGGATGCTAAGTGATTGAATATGCAGAATAGACGTAGACTACATTCTTTGGTAATTTTTCATGTTTTTGTTGTTAATAACTGCCCACCATACAAATAAAATTATTTATAGAACCGACGTTCATAGATTGAGTTTAAGATTTGGTGGACTTATATCTCCACCACTTCACCGAACGGTTCTTTTTAAAAGAAGCTTTTCCTACATTATTTATAAACTTTATAATACCGTACCTGTTGCTTCAAAACCCCTTAAACCTGAGACATTTAGAAAGCGGATAAAAAGTATTTTAAACCAATTAGTTAATTAGGTTAATTTTTGTCGCATTTCTCTCTCTTTCTCTCCCTCTCTCTCTATCTCGTTTAGTTTTATTATTCTCTTTAATTCCTGAACATTTATACTAGATGATGTAGTTTACATGGGATTGAACTTTGAACAGTTTTAATGTATATATATATATATATATATATATATATATATATATATATATATATATATATATAAAATATTATTACTTACTTTAACTTATGCACGTTTTCACATCAATCGAGGCATCGTATGAGTCTTTATAAACGTCAGAAAGTTTCTCCAGTTCGACACTGTCTAACACCAAAAACCATAATTTCTGATCTAACTAATGCAGTGAAAGGTTTTGTTCGATTTAAATCCTGTTATTGGAATCTCCCAATTCGCTCTTGATTTAAAAATAAAAAAGTTGTGTTGTAAAAGGGAAGGTTTATTGGACAATGTTTAGTGTTGTTAATTTTTTAATACTAAAATAAACTAGCCCCTGTTCGCAATATCGGCTGCACCTATATGTATGAACCTTGTGAAGGTAACGTGTTTTTCTTTATAATCGAATTTCAAATCCAGTCAATAAAATTAATGGTATATTATAATGATATATCTATAACATTTAATTTTTATAAATTGTAAGATCATGTTACTAAACCGTTTTTTATTTCTAATATATATATAATAATTGTTAACATTTGTTCCTGTGTACATGTCAGATTGTTATTACATATTCGATATTAAGTTTACCAGTGTAACTAAAACTGTAGTAAGCGCAGGTCTTTGTTATAATTATTTCATTTGTCTTGAATACGTCTGCATTCTTGGTAGGAAGATCATCTGCCGTCTTTGTCTATCGAGTATCAGGTTCAATACTCCTATCTCATTTTTATACTTCTTAAATGAATAAGTTTGTTTGAGGTCATTTTCAAAAGGCGTACAAAAATTACTTCTTTCCCACATCTCTACCAGTATAACGAGCTATCATATATTCTTATATTTGTTCCTTATACAAACTCAATATTAACATCCATTCAATTTAATTTCAAAAATAATAATATACACAAGGGGCATAATAGGTGTTCTTATATAATAGATAATTTATTTAAAAAGAGAAGAGAACATAACAATGTAGTACATATACTGTTTTATACGTTTCATATAAGTAATAGTTTTCAGGTGATGAAAAAGATTTTCAAATTTTTTCAGTAAAGCTCGGTTATCATTACCAAATGTATAAACAACTTGAATCTACGAGAGTAAATTGAGAAGTTTCTAAACTAACTAACAACGAACAAAATTTCAGTCAAAATCCAATACATAGCCGATAGAAGATGGCAGTGAAAAAAATCCAAATAGTTTACCGACAATTTAGTGAGTAATTTATTTATATCTGTTATCTTGTTGCTGCCGCTCTTAGTTAGCTTCGAGAGGCAGCAGCAACACGATCACAGTATCGAATAGCAGCAGCAACGAGATCACAGTCTCGAGTAGCAGCAGCAGCAACAGGAGCACTTGAAAATGCCAAAGAAGATTTTGGCGAAACGTCGTGCACATTCATTGTTAGGCGAACGGATTGAAATCCGGAATTTTAGTGCATTACATTCCACCATCCGTGAAAACCTTTATTGTAATATATATATATATATATATATATATATATATATATATATATATATATATATATATATATATGTATATATATATATATATATATATATATATATATATACGAGGCTGGTTTGAAAAGTCCGTGCAAAAATAAAAACTACTTATGTGTTTGGGGTAAACCATTATTTTTCGACATAGTCTCCTTTTAGGCTTATACACTTCGTCCAACGATGTTCTAGTTTGTTGATCCCTTCCGAATAATAGGATTTGTCCAAGTCTGCAAAATATCCATTAGTGTCTGCAATCACCCCCTCGTTTGAATAAAATCTTTGTCCCGCCAGCCATTTCTTCAAATTGGGAAACAAATAGTAGTCCGAGGGAGCCAAGTCTGGAGAATAGGGGGATGTGAAACAAGTTGGAATCCTGCAGAGGTGTGTGCTGGTGCGTTGTCGTGATGGAAAAGGACTTTCTTGTGGGCCAATCGCGGGCGTTTTTCTTGCAGCTCGGTTTTCAAACGGTCCAATAACGATGAATAATATTCACCTGTAATAATTTTACCCTTTTCCAGATAGTCGATGAGGATTATCCCTTGCGAATCCCAAAAGACAGTCGCCATAACCTTTCCGGCCGAAGGAACGGTCTTCGCCTTTTTTGGTGCAGATTCCCCCTTGGTAACCCATTATTTAGATTGTTGTTTGGTCTCAGGAGTATAGTAATGTATCCATGTTTCATCCACAGTGACGAAACGACGCTTAAAATCCTCTGGATTCTTCTGGAACAGCTGCAAACCATCCTTGAAACACTTCACACGATTCCGTTTTTGGTCAATCGTGAGCAATCGCGGCACCCATCTTGCGGATAGCTTTCTCATGTCCAAATATTTATGCAAAATATTATGTACCCGTTCAGTCGAGATGCCCACAGCACTAGCAATCTCACGCATCTTAACTCTTCTGTCATCCATCACCATATCATGGATTTGATCAATGATTTCTGGAGTCGTAACCTCCACAGGCCGTCCAGAACGTTCAGCGTCACTTGTGCCCATATGGCCAGTCCGAAAATTTTGAAACCACTTATAAACTGTTCTAATCGAAGGTGCAGAGTCACCATAATGTTTATCAAGCTTCTCTTTAGTCTCCTGAGGCGTTTTGCCTTTCATAAAGTAATGTTTAATCACCACACGAAATTCTTTTTCGTCCCATTTCTTGAAACTCACTCGACTTCCTTGATTCACACGAATGCCAAACACAAAGAAATAGACCAATATGGCTGAAACTTGGTGTGCGTTCATTCAAGAGATGCTACTAACTAAACATGACCTCGGTACGCGCCGGTGGTGCCATCCCTCGGACTTTGCACGGACTTTTCAAACCAGCCTCGTATATATATATATATATATATATATATATATATATATAATGTTAGGAAGACAAATAGTCGTAGCCGAGTACGAGGGGTCTGCTGTTGCAGTAATGATCTTAAATGAAACAGTAAACTATGATGTTATAAACGAAGAGTTTGAATTGACACCTTTTAATGGACTAAGAAAACGAAGCGAGGGAGACGTGGTTGATCTAGAATATACAAGTCAAGTTGATGTCATTCAATCAACAGCTGAGTAAGTTGAAACATATTACTGTAATTAACTGGGGCAGAATCAATAGTGTAGCCAGGTTAAGAGGGTGCGGGGGGGGGGGGGCATGTGGATACGAAAGGCGTTTCTTTAAGGAAAAAAGAGTACCCTATAGGCAAAGCGGCTTATAGAGAAGGATGACAATCCAAAAAAACCGAGCAGCAGTTCTTTTTAAAAAAGTTAACGCTACAAAACCCGACATAGTTATGCCAAGACACTCTATTCCCTAGTATGGTCAAACATAAATTTGACCATTGTTGCCGGGACACAGCTTCAATATTTGGGCTATAATCCTAAAGTAGGTTTCCGATGTCATCTTGGCCGGCATCGAAGTTTACATTATTTTTTCGCATGCCTTGGTTCGGTTTGGTAGACTGTACAACCAATCCCACAGAAAGAGAACATATCCTTCCTGCTGGAGATGTGCTACAGTTTTAACGGTACCCAAAAAGGCAAGAAGACCTTGCGAAACAACTACCGACCAGTTGCACTGCTGTCGGTAATATGGGAATGTTTCCCACCCTGTACAATTTACAGAGAATCAAGACCAACATAAATTGCTTTCTCCGCATACGTGCTTTAGAGATTTCCCTGCAGCATAAGTGTTATGTCCATAAAAACAACTCAAGTTAGAGTAGAATTAAGCACTGATTCTACTAGTGTTTGAACATTAAGCTGAACGAGGACTTTACAGATATTGACATCTAAAACCTGACATTTCTCTCTAAACATATTTCCTGTTAAAACTCAAAATAATGAAAAGTACCTAAATTTTTAGATTCCTTTACTCTAAGACCCCTACAATACGACATGTTCGAAGTAATTTCACTAATCTTCAACCCCTGAAATATTTGACTCTAAATACTTCAACTTTCAATGATCTTATTAGCGCAACCAAAAACTAGGGAGAATATTTATAATACTTTTAAATTTAATCAGAATTTGTTGACCTCCACCCACTTCCTCTCAAATATACTGATACATTATATGATATACATAAGTTAAAAATGTAGGTTCCTTTCGTATTTCAAGTATGATATATATGCCAAATTTGGATTAAAACCGACAATATTTTGAAATTATATTTTTGGGATATAGAGGTCCTGAAACTGCAGTGCAAAGTGCATAGATCTTGTAAGGTGATTTTTTTCACGATTACAATACTGCCTTGAACTGGCAAAGTAATTGGAAAATTTGTATAAAAAACTAATTTAACACTAGAGATATTCAAATTTGCTCGTTATATTGTTCATGTCGCTCATGTATCTATTAAGAAAATTTAAATTTATTTTATAAAAATATACTTTTAAATTTAAATTACTTTTAAATTATAAGAAGCTGCTAACAGAAGATAGACAAGAATTCCAAGAAGAGAACCCTAAAGAAGAACAGAATAAGGAAATAAAAGAGATAGAACTAAGCTATGAGCAAGTAAAGAAGACAATAAAATCACTCAAAAATAATAAATCTGCAGGGCCTGGGGGTGTGGTAAATGAAATAATTAAGTACGGGTCTAATAAATTACATCGAATGCTGAGAAACATATTCCACAGAGCGATAAATGGAGAAAAAATACCAGAGAAATGGTCAAAAGCTTATATAGTATCTATATTTAAAAAGGGAGACCACAGAAAATGCACAAACTATAGAGGCCTAAGCATAATATCGAGTATGGGACGTTTGTATGGAAAAATTTATTAAAAATATCATGAAGGAACATATAAAAGGAAAAATTGGAGAAGACCAAGCAGGCTTTACGGCCGGAAAATCATGTATAGACCACATATACACTATAAAACAAACAATGGAAAAAAAACTGGCAAAGAATAGAGAAGTTTATCTAGCCTTCATAGACATAAGAAAGGCCTATGACACAGTACCAAGACAAAGATTACACAGCCCCACAAAAAAAAAAAGTGGGGTATACTTTTGATGCGATATATCAGATCCGTAGTATTTTTGCCCGCTGATCACGAATCTGACGTCAGAATATCGCCATCACATCTCAATTTTTTTCTAACCTCAAAAAATAGGTAAAGATTAGTAAAAATTAAGAAAAAAATACTCCTAAAAAATTGATTCAAGCTTTTTCATGAATCCAAAGATGTATTAATATGTATTCGGACACGCTAAGCTAATATTCATCGGTTGGATTAAGCCATACAGTTCTGTTTTCTTTCTAACCTCAATAAATCAGACAGATATAGTGCTTCTCGAATGCAAAAACGAATTCAAATTAAAATTCAACCGATTCTTACCAAATTTGGTACACGGGGGTTTTTTGGGTTGCTGATCATGAATCTGAGGTCGGATTTGCAAAATTCAAAATGGCGGATCCAAGATGGCGGAAAATTTTGAAAACCAACCGATTCCTACCAAATTTGGTATACAGTTGCGGAATCCTCAAACCTGATACTCTTAAACCCTAAACCCTGAAACCTTAGACTCCCACACCCTGTAACCTCAAAAAATAGACCTCAATAACCCTGTAACTTTAAAAATGAGACCCAATAAACTCAAAACCAGGACTTTTAAACCATATACTCTCAAATAGTAGACCCTTAAGCCCTAGAATTGCGAAGGTTAGACCCGCGCCTAACTTTCCTTTTTTTGGCTGTATCTTGTTCTTTTTTCCGCGAATGACCTATTCAAAGGCTTTCTGCCCAAACGCTTTTGAGGACTTGTTTCTCTTTTTAGCGACCAGCAATAGTCCGCTAGCATATGGTCATCCCATCGTCCTTGATACCGATTTTCTATGATTTTCAGATCTTGGTGAAAACGTTCCCCTTGCTCCTCACTGTAGTCACCAAGATTATCTGGGAAATCATCGATGTGGGAGTCCAGGAAATGTAATTTTAGATTCATTAAGCAACCTAATGTTTGAAAATTTTTTACCATTTTCTCGACTATTTCTTTGTACTTAGGACTTTTATTATTTCCCAAAAAGTTTGTTGCGACTTCTTTAAAACTAAGCCAAGCAGCTTTTTCAACTTTATTCATTTTAGTAACAAATAATGAATCTTAAAACAATTTTCTTATTTGTGGCCCGTCAAATACGCCTGCCTTAATTTTAGCTTCAGAAAATTTCGGAAATTTTTTATGCAAATATTTGAAACAAGGGCCGTTTGTATCTAATGCTCTCGTGAATTGCTTCATAAGTCCAAGCTTAATGTGAAGCGGAGGAATAAGAACTTTTCCTGGATCTACCAATGGTGGAAACAATACATTATTTTCACCAGGAGTGAACGATTCTCTTGTTGGCCAAATTTTTTTTCTTATAATGACGTTCCCTGTCTGCTATTCCACAGACATTTATAACAGGAATAAAGTGTAAACTCTGACTGTTGGCCAAGCAATATTGTTACAATTTTCAGATCTCCGCAAATTTTCCAGTTATGATCAGCATATTTTATTTTTATCAAAAGCTGCTTCATTTTTTCATATTGCTCTTCCATAACTGTGGAATGAGCAATCGGAATGGGAGCGTAAACGTTGGTATTATACAGCAAAACTGCCTTAATGCTCCGTTTAGAAGAATCAATGAACAGTCTCCATTCTTCAGAATCGTATGAGTTATTTTGAAATTCATCCATTAGACCTTTTACATCGGTACAATATGAAAGTGACAATTCCTCGTCCATTGTGAAATATTTTCGAAATTCTTCATCTCTGTTTCTATAATAAGAAATCGTAGCTTCTGGCTTAAGTAAATGTCTTTTCTTTAAAAACGAAGCAAGATGCTCTGAACCATCTTTGGATAAGCCTAAATCTCTGACTAGATCACTAAGTTCTGACTGTGATACGAGTATTGGTTCTGGTTTACGGTTGTATGGTAGAAATTCTTTATCTGTGTCACTAGTATATGATAGGTTGTCACTAGAACATTCATTAGTAACAGTGTTTAAATCTTTTTCGACAGTCTCAATGTTTTCGGCATGAACTGATAAGGTGAAATCATTTGTTTCCATAACATCAGCATCAAGTGGTTCAGGAGGCGGAATTAGTTTAGTTGGTCTTGTTACTGTCGAAACATCGTTACAAGTAATAGTGCTTTTATTTTTTCGGTTATGCCTAGATACAACATTCATACAAAAGTAGCAATCATTTTCACTCTATGGTCTATTCCATATTGCTGGTCTGGAATATTTAATCGCCTTCTTATTGATGTACAACATTATTTTGCAAGAACTGCAAATGATGTGGGGAACCCAATCTGTATCCTGGTGCTGTATTTCAATGTTAAAACAATCCTTATATAAGGTTTTAATCTTATCCGTTATCGGTGACCCCACTTTACTCAATACGTGTTGACAGCAAATATAACAAAATGAATCACTGTTTTTATCGCACTTATGAAAAGTCCTTGTACCGTGAGACCGTTTTCTTGTAGTATTATACTCTACATGAGCCAAGTCACCCACACATGAAGAGCTACGGTCGCTGGATGACGATGGCTGCGGGCCCACTTTCCCACCCTGACCAACCGACGATACTGGGTTTCCGAGTCCCTGCATCGTAATTCTCTTTCTTCTACCTGCCATGACGGCATCTAAGCCGTTATCCAGGGACTCTGCCGGCTAGTGGAGTAACACCGTTGCCCACCGTCACCACGTGGAGGTGCCCTGGATGCAGGTAGAAGAATAAAAATCGACTGATGAATTTTCTCGGCGTTCAAAATGGCGCGAAAACATCTGCCATCTTGAATTTTGCAAATCCAACCTCAGATCCGTGATCTGCGACCCAAAAAATCTCCGTGTGCCAAATTTGGTAAGGATCGGTTGAATATTAATTTGAATTCGTTTTTGCATTCGAGAAGCACTATATCTGTCTGATTTATTGAGGTTAGAAAGAAAACAGAACTGTATGGCTCAATCCAACCGATGAATATTAGCTTAGCGTGTCCGAATACATATTAATACATCTTTGGATTCATGAAAAAGCTTGAATCAATTTTTTAGGAGTATACTTTTCTTAATTTTTATTAATTTTTACCTATTTTTTGAGGTTAGAAAAAAATTGAGATATGATGGCGATATTCTGACGTCAAATTCGTGATCAGCGGGCAAAAATACTACGGATCTGATATATCGCATCAAAGGATACCCCACTTTTTTTTTGTGGGGCTGTGTTATGGAACGCAATGAAAGAAATAGGCATTGACAAAGAACTAATATACGCAGTAAAAGCTCTCTACGAAAAACAACACAGTGAACATAAAAAGAGGACATAAAATAGGGAAGAGACTCCAAACATCAAAAGGCTTATTACAAGGATGCTCTGCATCCCCAACACTATTCAAAATATACTTCGAACAAACATCAAAAAAAATGGAAGCAAAAATGTAGTGGAATGGGAGTCCCAATACGAGAAGATTACTTATATACTCTAAGTTTCGCAGACGACCAAGTAATCATAGGGCAAGATGAGGAAGACCTCAGTTATATGGTAAGAAAACTGAAAGAAGAATACACTAAAGCAGGATTAGCAATAAACTTTGATAAAACGGAATATCTAACAACAAAGGAGGGAAACGTGGAAAATCTAGAAGTAGATAATGAAACAAAAATCAAAGAAACCGATAGATTTAAATATCTAGGAACCATCATTTCAAAAAACGCAACATCAGAAGAAGAGATTAAAGCTAGATTAGGACAAACGCGAACATGCATAAGACAATTAAATTCGATCCTGTGGGACACGCACATTACAAAAAGAAACAAAACACGCATATACAAATCAATAATACAAAGCATAATGACATACGGGTCAGAAACATGGACGATCAACAAAAGAAATAAATCTAAAATTAACGCGCTAGAGATGGAGTATTGGAGAAGATGTTGTAGAGTGACACGTATGGAGAGAATAACAAATGAAGAAATAAGAAGCAGAATGAACATCAAAGAGAATGCAATAAACACCATTGAAGAAAAACGATTAAAATGGTATGGACACATAAGACGAAGCGAAGATAATAGGTGGATAAAGAAAATAACGGAGTGGAGCCCTATAGGGAGAAGAAAAAGAGGAAGACCCAGACGATCGTGGAGAGACGATGTGGACGAGGTTATGGAGGACAGGGGTCTAACAGATGGAGACTGGGAAGATAGAAACGGATGGAATCAAGGGCTGAGAGAAGGAAGACAGCGTCAGCTGAAGAAAATCCTTGTTATATATATATATATATATATATATATATATATATATATATATATATATATATATATATATATATATTTATATATATATATATATATATATATATATATATATATATATATATATATATATATATATATATATATATATATATATATATATATATATATATATATATATATATATATATATATATATATATATAAATATATATATATATATATATATATATATATATATATATACTTTTAAATTTGTGTTTTTTATACTACTGAATTGTACTGATTATCGGAAAGACTTTCTCTACGAAAAATGTTAGAAATTCTCAGACTTACAAAGGATGCTAAGAAAGTTAAGATAAATATTTTTTGCCTTGCTAAAGGATAGTTATATATTCGTGGAGAAATCGCTCTCCCATTTTTGCACTTTTTCATGGTTTAAAGTCCTTGGATCATGACAAACATTCCCTTCGATCTATCTTTCTGTCGGTACTTTTGCACGATCTAGCCTGTCCCAAAATATAAGATCCTGATTTTTGCCGTTTTAAGTGGGCAATATAAAAATTCTGACATTTTGTTGATGATAGGTTGCAGAGATGAACTTAAGAATTTTATTCATTAATGCAAATAAATAAAATTATAAGTGTTTTTGGAGATGTTTATTTATAGATGCATGTAAAAACAAATGGATAAGGAGTACAAATATACAGTTTGAATGAATGGGGTTTACAAGAGGGGACATATTGCATAAATAAAAATATATTTTAACTTAAGCCTAATTCGGTTTCACTATCACTGTCATCAGCTAAGGTAATTATTAGTGGTTTTATATTATTTACATAAATATATGAATCTTCAACTTTAACAACGTGTGTAACTTTTTTTACTAATTCAACCACTGACACGCTTAAAGTAGGAGAAACATTTTGTGCCGTTATTTTTGATTTAACTTGACGCCAAATATGTTCAGTTGGATTAAACACACAATAATACGGAGGAAACCGCAAAACGTCCATTTTCTTAGCCATACTATCACAAACATATTTCTTTTTCAATTTATAGTCTGTCAAAAACTTCCAAAAGATCACTTTTTTTATAACTAAAGTTAAAATAAATGTCCTTTTCTAACATATATTCCTGTATTTCCGATTTGATGTTGGCTGCATTAGGAACCTTATTTAGTAGGCGGCTATGGTAACTTATATTGTCCATAACTATAACACTCTGTTCGAGAACATTTGGCAAAAGGGAATTTTAAAACCAACTTTCAAAAAGCTCTGCGGTCGTGTCTTCGTGATAGTCCAAACTAGAATCTTTTATGTTTTGGCCAAATAATAGTAGACAAGTCTGACATTTTGTACTGCTGTCGACACATCCTTTTTGCACAGTGTCTTGGGTATTGAACCATGTTTCGTGAAGGTAAATTATTGGCCAATTCTCTGATCAATACTTTTTAATTTCTTGTAAATAAGTATGTCGCAAGATTCGTAATCTTTGTGACTCCATCACTACTTGCCTTTTGTTGATTTTTCGGAACGTGAATCCCGTTCTTAGGAGAATTCTGTGAAGGGTTGATCGGCCACAATGTATATTGGTCCCGTCCTGCACCAGTTTTAATTTTATTTTGTCTAGTGTCGGCACCAACTGCTCTTCATACATAGAATATATTTTTCTCCTGATGACGTCTTTTTCACAACCGTTTACATCAGAGGTACCCCAAACTTTTTTTTCTCGTAGACCACTTCCAAAATTTTACTGGTTTCGGTGGACCCCCTGCTGCTACATTTCTACCATATTCCTAAAACTCGTCAAAAAATGTGGAGATTAGATCTAACGATGGAAATTTGCGTCGTGGCTGAGTTCCAACCCTAAATTCGGAGTGGTAAAAATAAAAAGAAAAATAATCTATTTTCTTGTGTTCTATTTATTAAAATAATATGATTACAGACTTAATAGAATTAAAATTAAACATTAATAACGTACCGTAACTTCAACAATGAAAATCAACAATTAAAAAAAAATATTCATAATTTTAATGTGAGGGATGTACTTGATGGATTGACAGCAAATTATCAATATTTGGCTTCAGTTTTGTAAGGAATAACCACAAATCTCCCCGTTCTGTGATGTTCAATCTGCTCCTTTTTAATAGGTTTGTAACGACACTAAAACTTTTTTCGACAAGGTATGACGAAGGAAACGCTACCAAAAGTTTTCTCGCAATTTCCCACAGTCCAGGATATTTTTCGGGTATTTCTGCCTGCAGCCAAAATGTGTGATAGCCTTTTTTAAATTTCACCTTCAGCTCCTCATTGGTGCTAAGCTCGAGTAGCTCCTCTTGTAATACCACATTCGCTACTTCCGTTTCATCAAACGGATTTATGATCCATGGTGGTATTTCCATCGTCAGAATATCTTCAAATCTATTTTTGAAGTCATCATGCAGCGCATTTAAATGTTGAACGTATGTCTGAATATCCTCATCAAGACATTCTGCCTGTGACAAGTTTGGAAACTGGGAAAATTCGCGCCGACTAATATTTTGCTTCATAAACTTCAATTTTCCAAGAAAAGCCGAAATTACACCCTTTGTTTTTATTAAATTTAGGCTGTCCCCTTGTAACTGCAAGTTAATATCATAAAATTTTTTAAACAAATCTGTCAAATACGCCACGTCTGCTTTCAATTTGATCAGGTTTTTTTTTAAATCTGGATCTTTACTTTCCAGAGACTTTAAAAACTGATTCAAAAAGTGAGTAAAATCTTGTTAAACATGCCCCTTTCGACAACCAGCGTACTTCAGTATGTAAGAGCAATCGTTGGAAGTCTTCATCATTTTCGTCGTACAATTGTGCAAATAAACGGGTATTCAACGCATTGCTTCTTATTTTGTTAACTGCTTTAATCACAAATTGAAGCGATTGGTGCAATCTATCACTCAAATTTTTCGCTACTAGGTGTTGTCGGTGGATGACACAGTGAATTGCAGTTACTCCTGGTATAATTCTTTTAAGATGGCTTATAAACCCACGATGTCGCCCAAAGATGGCAGGAACTCCAACTGCTGCCACCGAAATAATATTTATAAATGAAATCGATTTTTCCTTAAAAAAAATCACTCAGGACATTAAATATTGATTCGCTTTTAGTGTCCGTCTCCAAAGTTTTCGCAAATAGCAGCTCTTCATGGATTTCTTTGTCCATAACAAATCGAACATATGCCAATAATAATGCTTCTTTACCAGGTAAAGTTGACTCGTCCAGTTAAATAGAAAAATGAGTTGTTTGCAGATAATTACACAAGAAGCTTTCAATATCAGAGTTCATTTCATCAATACGTCTTTGTAAAGTGTTGTTACTCAAAGGAATTCTTTTGAGTACGTCAAATGGAGGTTTGTGCAGAACAGTTTTTAAAACCTCTTCAACAGCGGGTAAAATTAACTGTTCTCCGATGGTGTGCGGTTCTCCAGATTTCGCTATAAGCAATGAGATATTGTAAGATGCCCGCAAGCCATCATCGTTACTTTGAGACGTTGAAGTGAACATACTGTGCACGGTCGGTCTCTTTTCATATTTTTCCTTCAATGTTTGAAAATATTTTAAATCTTTACCTATTTTATCAGGATGACACCTTTTTAGATGATCTTCGAGCATCGATGGTTTCATAGAGTCATTGCTCAAAACTTTGTTGCATAAAAGGCATATGGGCAATCGTTTGTCTACCTTTGATGGAAGAAAACCAAATTTCAAATAATCAACACTGTACTGTCGACATTTCTTCTTAGATTCAGCCACGTTTCGTATCAGTTACCTACCTGTAAAGAAAAAAATGTTTGTTTTAGTAATCATAGAGCGACTTTAACAGGATATGGCTATTTTAACAGAATAAAATAGGATTAATTAATTATTGCAATAAAACAACCAAAATGCCGGCGGCAAAACTGGTTTTAATTATTAAAAGCAATAAACTGCTAAGACCCATATAGAGGTTTTTACAAAAATATTTTAATGTAATATAAAATATTTTTTGATTAATTATATTTTGATACATTTCTGTAAATTCGAGAGAAAATACTTTTAAAGAATATTTTGACATCAAGACTCCGCGATTTTAATGATTTATTTATTACTTTGATGTACGTTACGAGTTGTACATAAAGACACGTACAATTTATGAAAATATTTTTAGTCATTTAGCATTAGCAACTACGAGGGCACTGAAATATGTACAAACATGCAGGTCAATCATATATCTCTCCTTTAGTGAATCACCACAGTCGGGTAAATAAATACTTTTATAATAAAAAGTACTAAAAGTTCAATCTTTCTCGGCTTTATGTTCTTTTATAGAAGTATCGAATAATGGCCCTGTTCAGTATTTAATTTTTATTACGTACCTACTACACGCAAACATAACAAATATAATATTATTACAATATAAAATAAAAGTATGAATAACAAATAGGCAGGTACTTACTTTTTCCGGCACTGGCAAACACTGACATCGATACACTCACACTTTTCTTTTCAAAATTCCGGAAACAAATGAGTAACGTTTGTCCTTAGCATTCGTATTTATATTGGTGAAGAAATTAAACAAGTTCATGCAAGATTGCAAGCACAGCACAAGTCGTATTTCGTCCCTTTGCTCGTCTGAACGGGTTGCGTTGCGGGCGGTCGGCGCTTTGCAAGTCTCGATGCGCGTTGTACTGAATATCGAATATGCAAGTTTTTCAAGTAACAGTCGCTGACCTTCTTAAAATACACTACTCAAAAAAATTAAGGGAGGTTTTAAAACAAGGACATTAATGCTAAATAAACAGGCTATCTGATCCATATGCCGGTCTAACTGAAAAAATTTTTTTCAAGCCCGTGGACCAAAAAAAAAGCAAAATATTTGCAATATTATTTTTTCGCGCTCTCTGTTAGGATTGCATGAGAACCGTAGCTCCTAAAAAATTTTAGGCAAAAAATCTGAAAATTTTTCACCGAAATACAGCCTGTCAAAAATCACCGAAAAATTTGGAATTTTTTTTTTGCTCCCTTAATTTTTTTGAGTAGTGTATTATCTGCCTACATTGATAGATAAAGCCAAGCCAACATTTTTGTTCTTTACTATCGAAACCAGATAAATTTTCGTGGACCCCCACTTACAACTTGTGAACCCCCATTTTTTTTTCACGCCAACGTAGACCACCGTCGAGTCTTCCGTGGACCCCTGGGGGTCCACCCGAACCACTTTGGGAATCACTGGTTTACATGATGCATTTGAAAATCTTTCAGTTTTTTCCTGTTCCTGAGGGATGGATTTCCTACAATACCCTTAATCGTAGAAATTGGGGTTTTTTGTTAGTTCACTGGTTCCTTGCAAAGCACTTTGTTTATTCAAATTTCTTTTTACCAAACTCTCGTAAACATTTTTCACTATTTGTTTAGCGTCAAATGATAAATGTTTTCTCTTGCGATAGCCACTATTACAATTTTCCCACGGACGCCACATAACTAAAATAGAACCGTTACGTTGTAAGTTGTAAGTAAAACTAAAAATAAAAATAATAAAAAGTATCTTTCGAATCTTAATGGGAACCTGTGGTCATTAGGCCTATATTATCAGGATCTTATATCTTGGGATTTACTATACACATATAATATTTAAAGTAGGAGCCAAAACTATAATTTTTGCTTCAGGAAAGGCTATGCAAGTGGTGAGATTCAATAAATTTTGTCTAGTTTCAAAAACATTAAGACAATTTTCTTCTAATTTTTGACGCTTATTCTTAGTCAATCATATAAAGACAGCTGCAATAGAGAGTTAGAAGAATGACTTCGAATATTTCGTATTAAACGTCCTTGCAAGAATATTAGAGTCGAGGAATCTGAATTAATTTTACAACTTACCTTCGCAGGCGTACTACTAGATAAATACCTTTACCAATCTTTTTTTTAATATTTTTAGTATAACTGAATATGTAGAAGCCGAGAAGATTCCAAAAGGAGGAATGTTTTCCTCTGATTTTGAAGACGAAGATGACTTCCTTGTTGACGTTAACGAGAGCGAGAGTGAATATTCTTTGATTTTTACAAATTCCGATATATTTACTTTTGATGAATATGATGAAGACGATGACGACACAAAAAACATTACTTCAGAGTAAGGATATTTACAGGGCAGTTCGTTCATGTGTGATTAAAAGATATTCTGTGCTCCATAAAAGATAGGGATAAAGTTATTTGGAAGAAATTTCAGGACAGCGGTCTATTACGCTTTATTTAAACACTCATTTGTTGTTCATACTCAATATTTCGCCGACCATTTTTTGGCTTCTTCAGAAGTCAACTACAAAGAGATTCATACATCAGCCAACGAAACCATCGTTTATATAAATAAAATTACTTACCAACTAGAGTTAAAAGGTCTTAAACTTAACATATTCTAATACAAAATACATAACCTAACAAAGAAGAAACAAAGACGCTTCACCAAACACTGACACAGGACTAAAAAAAAACCAACTACTAGATAAGTCTGTTGATTCATATTCACTACAGTGGTATATATTTCAACGTTAACGAAATCGAATTTAAGCCCTGCCCCTGACTGGTGGTCTACAAGAGCACAAGATCTTTTCGTCCTTAAGCAATCCCTTTTATGTTGTGTCATCCTTTGCTTTAACCATTGGGAGGTTTATCCTATGTAAGTGGAACGGCAATCCAAATAGGATTACGCATAGACCGTACTGATGCAATACATTAAGGGTGCTTTTTGTTTAACATGAGTAAAAAGCCTGGAATTGCTAAGTAGGTTGTATTTAGCTATCTTTAAATCTGGGTAAGCTTCGAAAATTGAAACTATTCTATCTGTAAGATTAGCTATGAAAGGCAACTTCCTGTATTTAACCTCATTAGGGGTGTCTTCAATAGGACCATCATAAACATTAGAATTAAAGATTAGTTTGTTCAAGATGTGCTTAAGGTAACCGTTATTCGAAAAAATGGAATACAATTTATTTAAATTCTTTTGAAGAAAACTATCATCGCTAATATTAGTGATTCTATTTCTCATAGCTATCACAGTATTAAATTTATGGTTAGTTGGACCAATATTTTAAATATCTACCAGGTGCTGTTGGTTTCTGGTACCAATCAAATCTGACATTATTAACATTAGTTTATCTCATACATTGCGATTTGGTCTGCCTTATAGCTATCCGTATTTATAACATATAATTTATGTTTTTAAAGGACTGTCGCAGCATCATCTACTTCAATTGGCAGCTATGAAATCCTCAAGGAAATAGAAAAAGTTAAAATGTATGAAATAGACCCAAGACTAACTTATGTTGATATGATGGAAAAATTATCCAAAAGTTTAAGTAAGTAATAGCCACAACGAACTAGCAGATAAACTAATTTAAGGGTAACAACCTTGCACATGTCAGCATTGTATAATTCTAAATGAACACAAAAGAGATGAATGTGTATTCTCATATACAAAGACGATCTGAGTGGAACAAGTAATATTTTTGACAGAAAGTTCCAAATCAAAATAAGTGTGCTCCTAAAATAGTGAACACGTAGGCTCAGGAGTTTTTGGTCTGACACATAGATGTCGCCCTTTTCAAAAAATCCATATGATTTTTAGGAAGTACCAACCTTCAAACGAGACCTGTCAAAATTTCATGACATTTCGACGATTAGTTTACTAAGTTACAGTAGTTTTAGTAACACTTCTTTTGATATTTTCAAAACAATGAAAAAAATCGAATTTCGTGTGTTTTTTGATGGAAAAAAAAAAAATACCGTTCAAGCAAAGCAATGTCAATGTTACCGGGACTCTGCCCCTAGAAAATCACTCATCATTTACTGGTATGCTGAATTTAAACGCGGTAGTACAGACACAAATGATGCTGAACGCTCTGGACGCCCAAATGAGGTGGTTACACCGGAAAACATAAAAAAATCCACAAAATAGTTTTGGATGACCGTAAAGTGAAATTGCGTCAAATAGCTGACACCCTAAAGATATCAAAAGAATGTGTTGATCATATTTTGCATGAACATTTCGGCATGAGGAAGCTCTGTTCAAAATGGGTACCGCGTTTGCTCACAGTGGACCAAAAATAACAACGTGTTAATGATTCTCAACGCTGTTTGGACCTATTTAAGCGCAATCAAGAGAATTTTTTCATGTGATATGTGATAATGGATGAAACATGGATCCATCACTACATGCCGGAATCAAATCGGCAGTCCACTATTTGAACAGCAGCCGGCGAAAGCCGCCCAAAGCGACCAAAGACACAACAGTCGACTGGGAGTAGTCTTTTTAAAGTAGTCTTTTATAAAGAGAACCTCATCCCTTTGGAATAATTTGCCTAGGACTTTTTTTTTAATCGCTGACCTCCCCGCCTCAGTAAGGATTTTACCCTTTTTCCATATCCCAAGGATATCGGCGAGGATGTCGTAATACCCGTCAACGTTATCCAAGTGCCAAAACATACATTTTTATATTTCACGGCACGTTTTAAACAACGCGGTAGTGCTGCCACGGATGTTATTTGCATTTTTGCAAACAACTACTACCTATATACATGACCAGGCCAAATACACTTAAATAATTTAATAAATAGGCATATCGACCTGCGGGTTTGAACCCTCGACCTTCTGCATATTAGCAAAGTACTACGCCACCGAGCCACGGCCAGCCAGTGTTTACTACCGAGTACAATCTACAGCGATTCAAAACCAGCGTGTGCTAAGTCCATAAAAAAAAATGGCCAAATGCAAGTCAGACTAGCGCTATTAGTGTTTTTACAAGCTTGCATTTGAGACCCCACTCGATGACTTTTCTCTTACGATTTCACCTCCAAAACTAATCCCCCTTAAATCAAAAATTAACTTTCAAAACTACACAGCTCTGATTTGGCATCAATTTCAACTTTCTATATCAAGTAGTTTCGAACAAAATCGGGTGTGACAGACAGACACCAAAGTAATCTTATAAGTGTTCCGTACGAAACACTAAAAAGAATTATTACTGAATAAATGAATTTAAACCTGACCGTACTTCTGAAGAAATGGTCGATAAAAATTCATGCTATCGTGATGGCAGATCGTCGCCTTAAGCTCCGTGAGATTGCTGACATAGTAGGCATCTCATATGTACGAGTTCATAATATCCTGCATGAAGTTCAAAAAAATAAAAAGCTGAGTGGGTGATGGGGGCTACGTACGGTTGCCAGATGGTCGGGATTCGTCTGGATTCTCTCGACATTTCATATGATGTCCAGACTTCCGACAAAATACAAAATCTCCCGACAAACAGCTTCTCGTAAAGTTTCGATACAAAATAATAATTTGAAATGGCCGCGCGCTTTCACGTTCATTCACTTCACTGTCGAACGGAACGAACGGGGGAGACGCCGTAATACAGAGACAAGGATATCTAAAGAGCTGGTGGATGTTTATAATGATTCATTTGAATTGTCCAAGGATATATTTGGAAAAATCAATGGTTCCATGATTTAAAATTGACTCAGTTAACTGCTTACAGCGCGGATAACACTTCCGTAAATTATGGCGTAAACAATTCAGTAATCCAAATATTACAAGAGACAAACGATCATCTTACTTGTTTAATCGAACTCAGTTTGTAGCCTACAACGGATTCAAATCAGAAAGATTTGTGGCTACCTCCGGCGTTCCACAAGGTTCAAATTTGGGACCCTTGCTCTTCATTATGTTCATAAATGACCTTTGCGAGGATTTAAAATTTATGCTGATGATTTAAAAATGTTTATGCCAATAGAAAAAACTGAGGATTGTTCCTATCTACAAAGCCAGTTGAATTTCGTGCATTCTTGGTGTTGTGACAACAAACTACATCTAAATGCTCAAAAATGCAAAGTTCTAACATATACTAGGAGGGTAGCGTCAATAGAGTTTCAATATAGAATTCAAGACCATAATTTAAGTAGGTGTAGCACAGCTAAGGATTTGGGAGTTATTTTTGACGCTTAACTAACATTTACTTAGCATATAGCATTGAAAGTTTCTGAAGCAATGAAGTCTTACGGGTTCATCATTAGGAATTGTAGGGGTTTCACTAATATTGCATCACCGAAGATTTTGTATTTCTGCTTTGTTCGCTCGAAACTGGAATATGCAAGTATTGTCTGGAGTCCAATGTACGAGGTGCATAGAGTTTCACTTGAAAAATTGCAGAGGAGATTTCTGAAATTTCTGTTGTTTAAGATTAATGGAATGTATCCTGAACGGGGAATCAGCAGCGATTATTTGTGTGAACAGACAAATATTCTTAGCCTGGGAATCAGGAGAGTTTGTGCCTCAATATTATTACTATATAAAGTATTGCACAATATGATTGATTGCACGGATATACTGTCTCGTATTAACATCAATGTGCCACGGATACACTCACGATCAAGTATGTTTTTTAGATGTGACAGACCTAATACTAATTTGTTATTGAATTCACCTATTCATGTAATGTGTACTAATTTTAATCGTATTTGTAGTGTTTGTGATATATACTGTTGTAATAAGAAGCAATTACTACAGACTGTCATTGAATATGTACATGTCTAAATATTTACCCTATTAATGGGAAACTGCTGGGTAATAAAGCTATTATTATGATTGTTCTCGTTTTTCTTTCTCACATTTGGTCAATGTGGTTCCATGTTTGGCTGACGGGCGCAAACCAAGTCAGCACAAACGCATTACTAATGTGTATTAAGGAATGACCTGACAATGTTACATGTTTTCAAAATCACTGACTTCTGAATGTTTTTGTGTATGTTTGTGTTGAGTCCTAATTGTACTAAGTGTGGTGTAAATGTTGTTGGTGTAAGGCCTGTGGCTGATATAATGAGGGGGACAATGGTTACTTTTTCTTGTTTCCATAGCCTTTTTATTTCCGTTGCAAGATCTGTGTATTTGGAAATTTTCTCTGTGTATTTCGTTTGGATGTTTGTGTCGTTGGGGACAGCTATGTCAATTAGATAGGTGACTTTTCCTTTTTTGCACTGAAAAGTAATATCGGGTCTATTGGCGGAGACTGTTTTATCTGTATGGATACCGATGTCCCAGTAGAGCTTGTAATCTTCATTTTCAAGTATGGATGTTGGCGTGTATTTGTAGTAGGGATCTGTGTTTTCTATGAGTTTGTATGTTGTGGCCAGTGCTTGATGAACTACTTTGGCAGCTGAATCATGCCTGGCTGTGTACTCTGTTCCGGCCAATATTTTACATCCGCTCGTTATGTGTTCGATCGTTTCTTTCTGCTGGTGGCATTTCCTACATCTGTCCTCTGCAATAGTCGGGTCTTTGATGATATGCTTTTGGTAGTTTCTGGTTAATATGACTTTATCCTGGATGGCAAGTAAGAAGCCTTCAGTCTCAGGGAATAGCTGCCCATCCTGTAACCAGGTGTATGATTGTTTTTTATTTACGTGGTCTTGTTCTATGTGGTATCTGTGTTTTCCGTGGAGTGTTTTCTCTGACCACGTTTTCATCTTTTCCTGTTGTAATTGGGTGTGACTGTGTGTGTCTGCTGAGTGGTCTGCCCGGGCTAAGTCGAGAGGTGTGTAGTTTTTGTCTGCTTTCACTGTCGCTGTGTGGAGGCTGGTTTGCTTGCTGTGAAAGAATTTCCTAAGTGTTTGTATTTGTTTTGTGTGTAATGATCTGATGTCTATAATTCCTCTTCCTCCTGCCTTCCTCTCGATGGTAAGTCTTTCTTTGCATGCGTTGGGGTGTAATTTCCTGTATTTGGTGAATTGAGATCGTATAAGGATGTGAATATTTTCTATGTCTGTTTGTGACCATTTGATGATACCAAATGAATATGTGAGTACAGGTATAGCGAACGTGTTGATGGCTTTAGTGAGATTCTTAGAGTTAAGTTTTGTTTGCAAAAGTTTCGTCAGTCTGTTTTTGAATTCGGTTCTGAGCTCTGTTTTGATGTGAGTGTGGTTGAGTTTGGTGCTTTGTTGGAAGCCTAGATATTTGTATGTTTCTTTGTCGAACATGTTATCGAGTGTTTCATTGTTAATGGTTTCTGTCTCATGGTGGCACTTCCATTGGCCTTTGTTGATGTGGAGCACTTTGCATTTACTTATACCAAATTCCATATTGACATCTAAGGTGAATATTTCTGTGATTTTGAGGAGTTCTTTCAGCTGTGTTTGTGTGGCAGCGTAGAGTTTTATGTCGTCCATATATAGGAGGTGGTTTATTTTATGTTGATTCACTTTTTGGTGTCTGATATTGAAGCCATGCTCTGTTCTGTTTAGTATATTTGAGAGTGGATTGAGGCAGAGGCAAAACCATAGAGCGCTGAGCGAGTCTCCCTGAAATATACCCCGTCTGATGTACAGCTCTTCTGTTTCGATGCGTTCGGTTGGTGTTTCTAGGCGTATTTTGGTTTTCCATGTTTTCATAATTTGCGCGAGAAACTGCCTGAGGTGTTGGTTGATTTTATAGATTTCTAGGGCTCTGATTAACCAGCTGCGGGGTTTGAGTCGAAGGCTTTTTTATAGTCTATGTAACCGATGTGAAGATTTCTGTGTTCTTTTCTGGTTTGTCCCATAATCACGCTATCAATGATCAGCTGCTCTTTGCATCCTCGACTATTTTTCCTGCATCCCTTCTGCTCTTCTGTGATAATATTGTTGTCTGTTAGGTGTTGTTCTATTTTCTTGGAAATTGCGGCTGTGATGATCTTGTATAGGGTTGGAAGACAGGTGATAGGTCGGTAGTTTGACGGGTTTGTGGTGTCTGAGCTTTTGGGTTTAACGTATGTTATTCCTTGTGTAAGGAAAGTGGGAAGTGTGTGTGGTTGTAGAATGGCTTTGTTGATTTGGTGTGTGAGTGCTTCGTGTGTGGTGGTAAACTGTTTGTACCAGAAGTTTTGTATATTGTCTATTCCAGGACATTTCCAGTTGTGTGTGTGTTTGATTGTTTCTGTAATTTCTTCTGTAGTTAGTGTGGAATTTTCTTGTTCTGTCACACGTTTGTGTTTATCTTCTTCGGCTTTGATCCAGGGGGTGTTATTATTATGTAGTTTGGGTTCTGACCAGACAGTTTTCCAATAATCTGCGATTTCTTGTTTGTTTGGTGGTTAAGTTACTACTGTCTGCTCGTTGTACATAGTTTTTCGGTAGAACTGTTTTTCGCTTCTTCGGAAGAGGTTGTTGGTGTCTTTCCTCTCGTTTGATTCTTTGTATCTACGGAGTCTTGCAGCATATACGGATAGTTTTTATTTCAAAGTATCAACGATTTCTGGCAGTGTTCGCTTGAGAGATTTAGATTTGATCTTGTCTACACCCTGTGTGACACGTTTGGACGCGTTCCCGTTCATAAACTGGGTAAGGTGTCCCAGATCTCTTCTGATGTTGTTGATTTTGTTTTCTAGTCTTATTTGCCATTTAAATTTAGGTTTTCTGCTGTTGGGGTCTCTTTGTCGTTGCGGGAGTTTTTGATTATTTTGTGTTATAGTGGTGATTGCTGCTGCATATATTATTGTGTGAATGTCTTCGATCGTGCTTAAGTCTGTTATGTACTGTGGTATTATGTGCTTGTTTATTGTGTTGAGGATTATTTGTGTGCTCTGTTTGAAAATTAAACGAGGGATGGGATTTCTTGTTGTAGGATCGGTGCCTGACCATCGAGCTAGATGTGACTGCATTTCTGCTTTGAGTGTTTGTATGAGAGGTGATTCGGAGTGATGTCGTGTAGATGTTGTTGAGGGTGGTGAGTCATTCATTTTGTCGTCTGTGATATGGTGTCGTGTGGTGCTTGCTATTTGTTTTGAAATATTATTTTGAGTTATGCTCCTGCTGGGTGGTGGGTCTTGTTGTTTTCGATTGGGTGGTTGTGTGTGTGAGATTGGTTCGGTATCTGCTCTACTGTTTCTATTGTTTGGTTGGTCTGTGTTCAGTTCAGCAGCTACTTGGTCTGTGTTCAGTTCAGCAGCTACTGTGTCTTTGATGGTCTGCAATTCGAAAGGTGTGAGGCGATTGTTCTTGGTAATAACTCTTTTTTGGTCTATTACTCTCTGTTCTGTAACAAGTAATTGCAGATGTGGATATTCGGTCAAGAAAAGTCTGTGTAGTTCCAGTCTGTAGCCTGATGTCACTGTTTCTAGTTTGGTGGCGGTGTAGTAACAGCGCATCACTGTTCTATTCATTTCATCTGTCCACTTTAACCGCTGTCTTGGTTTGCCAGCCTTGGTAGTTGCATGTTGTCCTTGCAAAACATACGCGGTTTGGCCTGGCTTTGGTGGTTGTATTTGTCCCGCATCTACGTCGGTTGCGCTTGGGATTGGTGGTGGTGGGTCCAAGCGGCGAGTGATTCTCTTGTCAGTGATTTCTTTTTCAGGTGTGATTTCATTACAGCAACGCATGGCGTGTTCATTGATTCCTGTGGTGCAACTCATGCGTTGCTGTGACTTTCCCGCCTGGGTGGGTGTCGGCTTACTCGCCGGCACAACACTTTTGGCAGGTCCATTTTCGGTTGCCCGGTCTTCATCGTTTTGGTCGAGCTGCCATTTCCCGCGACGTCCTCGACCGTTACGTCGCTCGCCCGATGCTTCTTTTATTGGTCTGCTGTTGTCTGGAATGTTCTCAATGTTTTGTGGTGTCAGAAGCTCAAAGTGTCCCGACATTGTGTTGCCTGTTAGTAGAAGGTAAAAAGTTTTGTTGTATTTTCCCGTGCTTATTATTGTTGGTCTGTCCGTAAAAGTTATTTTTGTATGTCTTGTTCTTCGTTGTTTTGAGAAGATATAAAAGTTGCTATTTTGTGTTTCCGAGAGGGCAAGTATCTCTAGGCTCGTTCCATAGGTGCCATTTTTCCTCATATAATTATAGTAGTTATTGAAGTCTTTTATATCGTCGACTTCAATTAATGAAAATGTGTGAAGTTCCGACCAGTTTTGTTGTAAATATCTTAGAGCAACCTCTCGGAGTTTCTCATGATGGTTTTGGTGGCCATACAAGTGTAAGCTAACTGCACGGAAAAGGCAATTTCCATCACCTACAATGTCGGATCTGGTAAAACTATCGGGAGTAGTTTCGGCTGAGGTGGTTGTTTGGGTCGTCTGTGGTTGTTGTTGTTGTGGTGTTGCTATAGCTGTTTGTACGACCGGAGTCCGCCTCCGCAACACCCTTCCATTATCATTACTATAATTATTATTCTTTGACATAGTATTCCCACGAGTATCCTAGGAAAGAGGGGTCGACTGCGGCAGAGCCTGGATGCCACAGCAAGGCTACTTACTCCCGGAGGGCGCCCGGTATCCGGGGGAA
>CM032448.1:44469819-44594819 GCA_019049505.1 Pachyrhynchus sulphureomaculatus
TACGAGTGGCAGTCGACGGATTTCTCTCTAACACCTTCACTATCAACGCCGGTGTACCACAAGGCTCCATACTGTCTCCTACTCTCTTTCTCATTTATATTAACGATCTGCTGGAAAAGACCAAGAATCCAATCTACAGCTTTGCAGATGACAGTATACTTATCTCTTCATTCACTTTGAACGCTCGGACATCGGCTCCTCAGACGAATATCCGCAGACATCAGGAAGTCATTCAACTTAACAAAGACCTGGAAGATATTCTATCTTGGGGTGACAGTAACCAAGTGGAATTTAACGCTACAGAAACCCAGGAGGCAGTTTTTTCTAAAAAAGTTAACTTTGCTGAACCCGACATAGTTATGTCGGGGCACTCCATTCCTCTAACATCGTTACTCAATTTGTTGGGCGTTAATTTTGGAGCAAATATGTCCTGGCATGAACATGTTGTAGGCATAGCAAGGAGAGCTTCTCAAAAGTTGGGAATATTATTTCGAACCAGAAAGCTTTACACTCCACAACAACTGTTAATTCTTTACAAAGCTCAAATTCGACCAACTATGGAATACTGCTCCTATGTTTGGGGCTCAACTCCCAAACATACACTGCAGTTGTTGGATTCTGTTCAGAGAAGAGCTGTTCGTCTGATTGGAGACCAGGAATGACAGGCGGCCTTAATTTGCTGGAACATCGACGAACGGTTGGCGACTTCAGGCTATTCTACAAGTATTTTCATGGAAAGTGTTCGAAGGATGTGGCCCGCTTAATTCCTCCTAGAGCGGTGCATGTTAGAAGTACACGTCGCGCTAATACTCCACATCCGTATGAGGTTCAGCTTGTTACTCCTCGTACAACATCATCCCTTTGGAATAATTAGCCCAGGACTGTGTTTCCCACCGAGTACAATTTACAGCGATTGAAGACGTGAATCGCTTTCTCTGCAAGTTATACGTCGGACCGATGGAAGTTCTTTTTTAAAAAAACACTTTTTGTTTAATAAAAAATACTTTTATTCGAAACGTACAACGAATTTTGGGAGGTTTTGGAAAATCAGAATACAGCTCTCACAACAAATGAAAGAACAATAGTAATTAATCATCGTACTTTAGGGTTTTTATAACATTTCTTATCCTACTTATAACTAATGCTTACATTAGCAGTTTTAGTATTATACGAGGGTCGTAACTCCTCCACCCTTAGAGGGACATATAAACTTTTTGAGTTTCTATGACCTAAATAATTATTTCGTTCGAATTATTTTCATTTAAGATATTTTTCTTTTTTAAATATATAGGTCGTAGATACTTTACAATAAAAATGAATATTGAAATACTTATTATTATGTACAGTAAAACTATCCAAATACTCGTCTTGTTATAATATATTGGATCGATTAGCAATTTTGAATTTTCGGATTTTTGTATATCGATTTGTTCTTGTAATTCACTTATTTTATTTAAAGTTTATTTTATTCAAGTTGAACGGTTTTACTTTGTTATATACTGGTGTACTTAAATTAAGTTCAGTTATTGGTAATGGAACATTTTGAAATGAGCGTTTTGTGCTTTTATAAGACCTTAGGGTAATATCATTTATTTTTAAATTACAGGGGAATTGTAATTCTAGTAAATAAGTTCCTTTTAGTAAAATATTATTTTGAGAGTTTTTACATTTTTCTATCCCTATTAGTTCTTTAGTTGTTATCAGAATCCATTTATTCTCATCGATATTTTGTATTTGTAAATCATCGATTTTTATTAGTATCGGATTACAATTTGAAGTGTTATATTTTAAAAGTTGTACTTCACATGGTGTGTCCTTAATAAGATTTTCTGAGTGTATATGTGAACATAGTTATATACTCATTATCAGCGATACCTTTACAGGGTTGGTTAGTATATCCAAATTTATTATCATTTATCAATAGATATTCAAAATTGGGAATTATAACTTTATAAAAATCTTTATTTTGTGTAGGTAGGGAAAATAGTTGAAATATATTATAATTTTCTTTTTCTACGAGGGGTATTTTCGATAATAAATATTAATTCATTATTTTTTATATAACTTTTTATTTCCAATGTTTCTTCTAATTTAAGAATATTTTCGAAAGTTGGTTCGAATGGTAGTTTCTCTATACCTAGTTGATTTTGTAATAATTTTAATTCTTCAAGAAATTCTTTGTTGTTTACTATTGCGTTATGGAAAGTATTTAGTTTTGCAAAAGTGATTGCTACTTCTAATTTTTCAAAAGTATCATATATATTTTGGGTAAAAGTTTATTATTTGAGTAAGGACCATATGAATACGAAAGAATTCGACAAGATTGGTTTCTTGAATTTGGACATTATTGATAACTGTAATTACGTCATTGACTCGTTTTTCTAGTATTATTTGATTATGCGAGATATTTTTTGTAATCTCTTGAAAGTTATTTAGTGATTTACTTAATAGAATCATTTGCTTATCGAACGCTAATTAAATGTTTTGTTGGTTTTCTCTTAGAACATGGATATTTTCCTTAATTTTTTCAGCATCTTCCTGATCTAGTTTGCCAGTTATGCTTTTAATTATGCTCCCTAGGGCATTTATTAGTGCACGCTTTTCTCGATTTTTAGAAGGTAAGATTTGGTCAAGTTGTTCAATTATTTTTTGTTTTATATTATCGGCAATAGAGTATGTATTATAGAATTCATTTTTATAGTCTGTACAGTTAATCATATGTCCTTTTAGTGAGTCATATTTTTCGTTAATAGAGTAAAATTCGTTTATTAGGTTAGTTAGGTCAAAAATTTGTACAAAAGTCCAGTGACTAATCGTCTTTTGGGCAGTCCCAAGTTTATAGGGTAATATTCCAGGGTTGTCATTTAAGTTGTGGTATTCGAGGCAGGTTCCTCTGTAGGCGGACCATCTGTAACATGAGGTCGTTTTAATTCTTTTATATGTACTATCTCAATTCTTTTTGGATTTTTAATATTTTTTATTTTTTACTTTATTATGATCTAATATTTCAATAATTGTATAAGGGCCAATAAATTTGGGTTGGTTTTTATTTCGTTGGGAGGATTATTTATACACTTTTTGATTTACTTGAAATTTTGAGTTTTTGTTGCCGTCAGCATTTCTTTTCGTTAGAACTCTTTCTTTTTCTTTATCAACCTTGTTGGTTACATTTTTATAAATGGCATTAACTTTTTCTTGGTGTGAAGAGATATAGTCAGAATAGAATATTGTAGGGATTATATTTAAAAGGTCTCTCGACGTTGTATGTCCTAGGATCAGTTCATGAGGGGTATATTTTGTAACGCTATGGAGGGTGTTATTATAGGCTATTATTGCATACGGCATCAGCTCGGTAACTGGTTTATTTTTATCTTTCTGTTTTAAAATTCTTAGATGCTCGATCAGAGTTGAATGGAATCGTTCTACTGGTGAGTTTGATTCATGATGTTTAGGCGTGGTAAAGTGAATTTCTATCTTTTGGGTTTTTAATAATTCTTTTAGGAGGTGATGGTTGAATTCTCCACCATTGTCGCAGGTTATTATTTCGGGACATCCGAAAAAGGAAAAGAAATTTACGAGTTTATCGCAAACTAATTTTGCATTTTTATCATATGGATATGCTTGTCCGTATTTTGAAAATTTATCAAAGATAGTTAGGAAGTTTTGGTTCTCGAAAATAAATGTTTCAATGTGCAACATTTGGAAAGGTTTGCTAGGAGTTTCTGTTTTTATCATTGGTGTGTAAGATTTAAATCGGCTATACTTTTGAGTTTGACAGATATGGCAATCATTAATTTATGTCTTCTTTCATTTTTGGCCAATAATATATTTTTTTTTAGTCTTTCATATGTATCTGCGGTTCCTCTATGGTTAGTTTTACTTTCGTGTTGATGACTTATTAACATAATTTTCTCTTCTTTGTCCGAAATATTTCTTAAAAGTTTGGTACATTGAATTATTTCTGGGTTTTTAAAGTTCTTTATGTACATATCTATAAATAGTCGAATTATTTCTTTACTATGAAAAAATACATAACATGTTTTTCCTGGGTTTATATAGTCTCTAAGAAATTTTTTAATTGTCTCTTCATTTTTTGGCAATTCTACGTGGTGAATCACGTTCTTTTCGAATTTCTCTATTTTTATTTTTATTTCTGGGTGATTAACTTGTGTTATCAGATACTGCAAGGTTTTATTATTAATGGGTTCATCTAAGATGCTTATACCATTATTTTCGTCAGCTGTTTGATTACTATGCACGGTTGAGTCATAAGTTCTCGGTGGTTGTATTTGTATATCTGAATGGATTTTTATCTTTTACTTATTGCTACTTGGCAGATTTTCTTGTGAGTCATCTTGAAAAGGATTTTCAGCGAGATTTCTTAAGTAATCTACGATATTTTGATCTGAGTCATCTGGATTATTAACTAGTGATTCATTTTCATAAATATTTAACTGTATTCTAGAGAGTGCATCTGCAATTATATTTTATGTTCCTTTCTTATAGATAATTGGGTAGTCAAATTCTTCTAATCGTAATCTCCATCTTACAAGTTTTGAATTTGGTTCTTTTAAATTAAATAATCATACTAGCGGTCTATGATCTGTATAAATATAAAATTTTCTTCCAAATAGGTAAGGTCTAAAATATTTACAGGCCCATTCAATGGCTCATAATTCTTTTTCGATCGTTGAATATCTCGTTTCAGTTTCTTTTAAAGTTCTTGATGCGTAAGCTATTGGTTTGTCATTCGGTATTGTTCCTTGTGATAATACTGCGCCTAATGCAAAATTACTTGCGTCTGTAGTTAATAGAAATGGTTTTTCATAATCGGGATATTGTAAAATCGGTGTGTTAATCAATTGCTTGTAGTGTTCAAATGCGTTTACAAATTCTTTAGTGTGTTCGATCTTTACATCCTTTTTTAAACATCTTGTTAAAGGTTTCGTGGTGTTTTTTGCAAATTCTTTTATAAATCTTCTACAGTATCCTACTAGTCCTAAAAATGATTTTATTTCTTTATTCGTAGTTGGAATTGGAAAGTTTTTTATAGCGGATATTTTATCAGGATTCGGTTTTACACCTTCATTACTTACAACATGTCCTAAATATTGAACTTCTTTCCTTAACAATTCAGGTTTATCTAGTTGGACCTTGAATTTTGCTTCTCTTGGTCTTTTAAAAACATTTCTTAATTTTTCTATATGTTCTTGAAGGCTTGTACTGTATATTATTATATCGTCTAAATATACTAGGCACGTTTCATTTTGTAATCCTCGAAGGATGTTATTCATGACTCTTTGAAAAGTTGCTGGTGCGTTTTTTAATCCAAAAGGCATTCTAAGGAATTCGTAGTGTCCTTGTTCTGTACTGAAAGCAGTTTTTGGTATATCTTCCTCTTTCATCTGTATTTGGTAAAATCCGTTGGCAAGATCTAGTGTCGTAAAGTATTGGGCTTTTCCTAATTTGTCCAAAATGTCTGTTATACTTGGCAAAGGGAACTTATTATTGATACTTCTGGAATTTATGCGACGGTAATCTACGCACATTCTCCATTTCTGTCTTCCAGATTTGTCTAATTTCTTCTGTACTATCCAAATAGGGGATGACCAAGGTGAATTTGAGTCTCTAATAATATTTTGCTCTAACATTTTCGATATTTGGCTTCGTACGTCATTCCTATGTATTTCTGGATATCTGTAACTCTTAGTATATATCGGTGTTTCGTCTGTCAATTTTATTTCATGTTTAATAGCGTTGGTGAAACTTAAGGGAATGGAAAATATCTCTATATTCATAGCATAGCTTTCTTATTTGGTTTTTTTCTTCTTTGTTGCAATGGCTAAGATTTATGTTCTTTAAATTTGCTTTTAATTTATTGTCAATGTTTACTTTATATATTGGGTCTTTTATTTCTAGTGAATCATTGATAAAATTGATCTCATTTATTGATATAGGTTCGATATCAAATTTTCGAGAAATTGTAGTTTTATAGGATTTTCTTTAGGATTTAAAACTCTGGTGAAAGCAAAATTATTTTCTATTTTTACTAAACACTCGGGTATTTCAAGACATTCTAATCTTTGGTAGGGTAAAATTCCGTATCCATTTTCTAAATTTACAGGGATTTGAAGAACTTGAACACTTCTAGGAGAAATTATGTAAGAACTATTTAAATTATTGATTTCTGTTTTTTCTTGATTTTGGAATTGAATCGGTATTTCTGTAAATGGTGAGTAAATTATATTGGAATTAAAATCAAGGTTCGCATTTAATTGTTTAATTAAATCTAGGCCTATTAGTCCATCGAATTTATCTGAAAAGTCAAATAGGTAAAATTTATGTTCTCCGTATGTATTAAAAATTGGAATATTGCGGTTTCGTTATGAAATGATTTAGCATGCGCTGTTTGAACTTGGAAAATTTCCTGTTGTATTAAATTTGGAAAATTTGTATATGCAATTTATGGTTTTATAAAGCTTTTGGTACTACCAGTATCTACTAAAAAGTTGGCGTTAATTTCAGGGATATAAATATAAGGTAATTGAACATCGTGATTATTATAAGTTATTAAGTCACATTGGTATTCTGGCTGGTCAAAGGAAAATTTACATTTTCTGGTGGCACTTCTGTATTAAATTCTTCGGATTGTGGTTCAAAATACTGCTCATAATTTTCGTAATCATTTTGTTCTGAGAAATATAAATTTTCTTCGGAATATTCTAAATATTCGGGTTGATTATCGACACAGGTATTCCTGGTTGTATAATTCTTGAGAGAGAAATTTCCTTTCTTTTAGGTGTTGGTTCAAAACAGTATTTCCCGAGCTTGTGTCCATGGGCTCTGGTTTTTGGTTATTTCGATTCATATTAGTTCTTCCTGACATTTGTCCGAAAGGTTTTTGGAAATGGGATTGATTATTGAATATTTGTCTTTGAAAGTTTGGTTGATTATTAAAATTTGGTTTCGGTTGGAAAAATGGATAATTTCTAGATTGAGATTGATAAAATGGATTATTATTTTGCAAAAATGGATTATGGTTATTTTGTGAGAATAAATTATTATTTTGATTAAAATTAGGTAAAGGCATATATGGTGTAGTATAGTTAGGTCTGTACGAGTTATAGTTCGTAAAATAGTCTGGTCTTTGTAGGTTATTATCAAAATTTGGTTTTTGTGTTTTTTATAGGGATTTGCGATGGTTTATTTACGTGTGAATTTTGTGCATTCCTGTAATATATAAAATTTTCTTCTTCCCTTATTAAAGACATAGCTTGTTCTAAAGAAGTTGGATTTCTTAATTTTGTTATTAATTGCAAATTATAAGGTAAACCGTTAATGAATGTTTTAAGTGCAAATTGATCATAATGATTGATTTTTATTAATTTGGTTGCGGCATCATCAGGCTCTGCATTTAATTTGGAAAAGAGTAAACTTCGTGAATCTTGAATTCTCATTGCAAAATTTAGTGGGTTTTCATTTTTGAATGGTTTTAAATTAATTAGGTCTTGAATTAAACAATCAATAGATCTGTGATCGGCAAAACTAGTAATAAGGACATGTTTAATTAAACCCCAGTTATTTAATTCAGCTCTTGAAACTATTAGGTCTGCTGCTCTTCCCGTAAGTTTGCTTAAGACTGTATCTGTTAAACAAATATTTATTGAATCGTTCGGGTCAGTTTTATTTTGAAAAGCTTTCAGGAGACTTTCTACTGAATCTATAAATCTGTTAAGTAATTTTGGATTTCCATCAAAATGTGGTATGTTATCTGATTGGTATCTTAAAAGACTGTAATTAATTTCAGGCATTTCGTTTTCTGTTTCGATCGATAGGTTATTTAGGGTTTCCCTCAATTTTGAATATGTATATATATATATATATATATATATATATATATATATATATATATATAAATATATATATATATAATGCTGTTACAAGTTAAAACAAAAGTATTCTTAAAATTAGTAACTTTAAATCTAACTTACAATGTAAAAAACGAAGATTGCTGCTGTTGTTGGGTTCATGAATTTCTTCTTTTTTCCCTCGATAGTTTTCTTTTTGGTTGACTACTGCCTTTTCACTGCTGTGGTCCTGTTTCGTCGTGATGGCTTCAACTGTCACCTAAGATCGGTACTATTTCACAGAGAAAGTTCACTTCAGAGTTTTGTTTCTCGTTTCTGCTGTAACTATCACTTATCACCTGAGATCGGTACTATTTATAAATAATAGTCACTTTTTTGCGTGATTTGCCGGTTATTACCTTAGATCGGTGCTTTCTTTACTCGACACTCACTTTTTCGTGGTTCTTTTCGTAAAATATCGACCGTCACCTTAAATCGGTACTATCTACGGGCGATTTCACTTTTTTTTTGAATAAATCCTCGACGGAACCGTATCTGTGCGCTAGATACGTCTCAAATCTGCACGACTGCGCCAGTTATCCGTGGGACCGATGGAAGTTCTTTTTTAAAAAACACTTTTTGTTTAATAAAAAATACTTTTATTCGAAACGTACAACGAATTTTGGGAGGTTTTGGAAAATCAGAATACAGCTCTCACAACAAATGAAAGAACAATAGTAATTAATCATCGTGCTTTAGGGTTTTTATAACATTTCTTATCTTACTTATAACTAACGCTTACATTAGCAGTTTTAGTATTATACGAGGGTCGTAACTCGCACACGTGTCGCTCCTATAGCGCTTTAGGGACTTCCCTGTAGCACATGTGCTAGACCCATAAAAAAATATATATATGTAAATATGTATATATATATATATATATATATATATATATATATATATATATATATATATATATATACGAGGCTGGTTTGAAAAGTCCGTGCAAAGTCCGAGAGATGGCACCACCGGCGCGTATCGAGGTCATGTTTAGTTAGTAGCATCTCTTGAATGAACGCACACCAAGTTTCAGCCATATTGGTCTATTTCTTTGTGTTTGGCATTTGTGTGAATCAAGGAAGTCGAGTGATTTTCAAGAAATGGACGAAAAAGAATTTCGTGTGGTGATTAAACATTACTTTATGAAAGGCAAAACGCCTCAGGAGACTAAAGAGAAGCTTGATAAACATTATGGGGACTCTGCACCTTCGATTAGAACAGTTTATAAGTGGTTTCAAAATTTTCGGACTGGCCATATGGGCACAAGTGACGCTGAACGTTCTGGACGGCCTGTGGAGGTTACGACTTCAGAAATCATTGATCAAATCCATGATATGGTGATGGATGACAGAAGAGTTAAGGTGCGTGAGATTGCTAGTGCTGTGGGCATCTCGACTGAACGGGTACATAATATTTTGCATAAACATTTGGACATGAAAAAGCTATCCGCAAGATGGGTGCCGTGATTGCTTACGCTTGACCAACAACGGAATCGTGTGAAGTGTTGCAAGGATGGTTTGCAGCTGTTCCAGAAGAATCCGGAGGACTTTAAGCGTCGTTTCGTCACTGTGGATGAAACATAGATACATTACTATACTCCTGAGACCAAACAACAATCTAAACAATGGGTTACCAAGGGGGAATCTGCACCAAAAAAGGCGAAGACCGTTCCTTCGGCCGGAAAGTTTATGGCGACTGTCTTTTGGGATTCGCAAGGGATAATCCTCATCGACTATCTGGAAAAGGGTAAAACTATTACAGGTGAATATTATTCATCATTATTGGACCGTTTGAAAACCGAGCTGCAAGAAAAACGCCCGCGATTGGCCCACAAGAAAGTTCTTTTCCATCACGACATCGCACCAGCACACACCTCAGCAGTTGTGGTCGCAAAATTAATGGAAATAGGATTCCAACTCGTTTCACATCCCCCCTATTCTCCAGACTTGGCTCCCACGGGCTACTATTTGTTCCCCAATTTGAAGAAATGGCTGGCGGGACAAAGATTTTATTCAAACGAGGAGGTGATTGCAAACACTAATGGATATTTAGCAGACTTGGACAAATCCTATTATTCGGAAGGGATCAACAAACTAGAGCATCGTTGGACGAAGTGTATAAGCCTAAAAGGAGACTATGTCGAAAAATAAAAAAGGTTTACCCCAACACATAAGTAGTTTTTATTTTTGCACGGACTTTTCAAACCAGCCTCGTATATATATATATATATATATATATATATATATATATATATATATATATATATATATATATATATATATAATACATATTAATTTTTAGTAAATGCACGAAAAGATATATTCAAAAACCTACTTCGAATGAAGACTTAATAATTAAATAAGAAGTATATTCATTACTACCCTCATTGCTAAAAGTTATAATAAAAATTCTCCTCCTCTGCCCGATGCTTTTACAGAATTTTCGCGGTGTAATAAAATAGTATTACCAATAATAATCTCCCCTTTTTTGCTAGTAATTCAAACATTTTTTGTTATATGTTAAAATATTATTGCTACAATATTCTAATATAGCGTGATGTAACAAAAATGTAGTGGAGGAAATATAATTAAGATTAAGGTTCATGTTTCATTTTTACCGATGTTTCCAAGACAGAAGAAGGCGTAACGTTTGTGTTCTTGCAGATTTACTTATCTATATTCCTTACTGCAAGCTATTTTACATAAAACAAAGAACAAAATAAATCTCTACTCAGTATATATCACCACTACACCAAACACTTTATTTTTGCACTCGACGCGCGTTTCGCTAACCATGTTAGCTTCATCAGGAGCGATGATTGACTGATGAAGCTAACATGGTTAGCGAAACGCGCGTCGAGTGCAAAAATAAAGTGTTTGGTGTAGTGGTGATATATACTGAGTAGTATCATTGTGCCAAAGATTCCACATTCCCAACTTAGTTAAAATAAATCTCCTTATTATGAATATTTCATAAATAATATTGTAACAACTGAAACATAACAACAAACAAAAATCATGTGAAATCCAAGATAATGAACAGATAGATAATTTTACTAAATCTGCTGTTAATGAAAGATTTCTAATACGTTGGCTAGAGTAATACGATATCAGAAGCTCTTTCGAGACGTCGACGTTGGAAAAATGGAAGTTAACATGAAATTTTAATGGGAAAAATCCTATCCCTTACCCCAAGATAATTCTAAACCCTTACCATAAACGAGTCTTATGTGACATACTTTTAACAGGCACATCCTATTAACAGTAATTTTTCGTAATAGAAAATCAAAATACTTATAGCATAAGATGAAAATTAGAGATACCCATCTTTGGCTACATGATGACAAAGTCCAGATAATTAAAAACATTCTCAGGTTATCGTTTTAATCAAGTTATTACAGAACCTTCATTTAGAGAATTAGCCAAACAATAGAGAGATTTTGCAACGCTTATTTTGGTAGGCCATTGTCTTTATCTTTATTTGAAGAATGAGCTCACCGTTTGGGGCTCGCGCAGTAGTAAAGGGAAGAAATGAAATACAAAATAGTCAGTTGTTATCTTTATTTGTAGCATGCGTCTACCATTTGGAGCTTGCGCATTATTGAAACGAAATAAGAGAAAACTTTTTTAAGGATAACGATTTCCTTTATTTAGGAACTTATAAGAGAGGTTATTTGAAGTTTGTTATTTTTATCACTATTATGATAGGGCCTGTTTTTTCCCTATGTTTTTATTTAGTATTACACAAGTGTTTATTTTATAGTATATCGTATATTTTAATTATTAATATTAAAATTGGAAGACTACATCACACCATCATAGAATATAGTAAGACAGATTATTAATAATAGATGGTCTATTATTTACATTTTTCCAGACCCGAGAAATTTTGTCTCTAGTACTTCCCTTGCAAACATGTAGTTCTGAAACAAACGATAAATTTACCTGAATAACAATGAACAATTTCATCTTACTTAAGGATTACAATTTGATATTTTACACAGTAGGTAATTTATTATATTAATTAGGCATTAGACATATATATTCAGCAAATATAGTAAAATTCAAATAATAATCTCTTATTGCAAATAACACAAAAGTTAAATAGTGTTCAAATTATTTTGAGATTTTGTAATCTTTGGTATAATGGCATTACAGTGTGTGTAGTTATCTATACACACTGTAATGCCACATTTGTATTCCATTGGAAATATCGAAGAAAGTGATAGAAACATGCTAGACCCAACTATAATGTAGAAACTTGTGTTGACCCACCAAATATTAATAACCGGTATGCTTACCCATGAAATGAATGAAAAAAATTCTCTAGGTTTATAGAAGATGAATACTAACCTAACCCTGCAATTCCTTCGCGTTAATAATGCGCATGCTTGAGATACAGATAAGTACAAGGATATGTGAAAAATAAGCGTTGAAAAATCTTTCTAATATTTACTGGCAACTAACATTAACTCGCTAATGACTCAAGATAATGAGAATCATGTATATATATCTGAATATATTTAATAAATCCTTAAAGATTTGTAATAGAAGATTATTAAATGTTTAATTTATTATTATTATTTTCATAGGATCCTTTCGTATTATCTTCGGGGACCTTTAGTAATTAAAAGTCATCAAAGCGTAAAGCGACTGCCCTTGGGTTAACTGTAGTTCTTTCTTTTCCTTCATTAATTACTACTACTAATTCGTTTTTTACAGTAGTTGTATGCAACACTGTTAAGCCAATAGTCTAATAAAACAATCTGGTAATGTCATTGTCAATTTCATTGCTAACCCGTTCTAAAATAAACACTAAATTTAACGTTCTTAAGTAGGGAGTAAGTAAATTCAAATAATACTACTAAAAACATACAACCTCTTGAACTTACCCCTTTCACCTCCTTTCTTTGCAGGATATTGCCCAAAAACTAGAGGTTTTAATCCTAGTTCAAGTATTATATTTTCGTTTGGTTGAAAGGTTAGCGTACCAACAGTCTGACAGACAGGTCGAGCGTCAGATAGACAGACCGACGAAAATACCATATTTTCCATGATCTAGGAACTCTATAACGCGAAGAAAAGCAAAAATCTCGGAGGATAATTACAATACATGAGAAATAAAAACAATAATTTAGCTACTGTGTCACAAGTAAATAAGTTTCGGTCAATTTCTAAAACGTTTTCTACAATAAATCTACACTTTTTAGGTTTCTCTGTAATCAGATCTCAATTCCTTTTTCATAGTATTATTGCCAAAATTAGAAATAATGAAAAACAAGAACATTGCAATAGACCTATAGTACAATATATACGCCATCATCCTTTCACCTCCTACTCCATCCGTTTCACATCATATATCTTTTCCTCTAAATAGTTATGTTAAGTAAAATTTTATTCAAAATTCCAACCGAAAATTCTTGAAACACCATTAAAACTTTATAGTATGAAACTTTTCTCAAAATACTATGAAATTTATAGAATATTTAACGACCTCACCTTCTTTTCAGATTTCTGGACCTCAAGAAGCCTGAGACAGACATTGTGAGTATTTAACGACCCTCGCCTCTTTTACCCCCTTCCCGGTTTAAAATTCCAATTCATGAAAAACAAGCTGATCTTTGGATTCTTTGACTCCAAAAACCCCGAAAAGATATGTAACATGATATATTCGTATTTACCTCTTCAATCTTCCCTTCCAACCCTTTCACTACATATATGTTTTACTGTAAATAATTGTACATAAATATTGATCATTACTACTCTTAAAATCATATAAAATTTATCAACCACTCAATTCCCTCAGTATCAAAGTTCATTTTTCAGCATTTTTCGTCTGCTCTCTTGTCTGTTAACCTATCGACGATGGATTGACGGATGAGAGAACCATTGAAAATTGCTGAAAAATGGTCTTTGTCCCATATTTAGTGGTTTATATTGATTTTTACATAGGGTATGTGCATTTGTGGTGGACCACTACCCAGTGGTCGACCACTTATGTTATAAATCTATTGGAAAAAGTTTTTATCACATAATCCGTGACGACGTCGTATTTAAGTGATAGTTGGAGTTAGTTCCAAGGCCCTTATCGACGGTCGAGAAAAGAAATTTAAAGAGAGATTGGGTAAAGCTACTTTTTTAGTACTCGAGGCGTATAATCGACGCGCTTGGGATGTTTAATGAAACTGCCTGTGAAACGCTGGAAAACTATTGTTTTACCCTGAATAAATGTGTTCATGGTAAGACGCAAGCACATAAAATGTTAATAGAACTGGGAATTTCATCAGTTCTTCAAGAGCTGCGTGTTTTTTGAGAAATCGACTACTGGGGTCGATTTTGTGAGTAATTCTAGTAGTCGTCATAGACCGGTCGATTACTGGACGTCTGGTGTTTCCTTTTTTTCCAGTAGTCGACTATCATAAAATTATGAATTTCCAGGTGTTTCATGTTGATTCTAAATATTTGATCGGCGAGGAAATCTGGGAAAAACCCATCATAAACTAATTGAGATTTCATGTATGATCGCTGACCATAAAGCAATAAATGAATGGGATTTTAATTTTTTTCCACTAATCTTAAGTGCACGAGCTGCAGCTCACTTGGGATGACTACCGGGGCGTTCCTTGCCATATATTCTATGTCTTCCTTAGATTGTCCGATTACTACTTGGTCGTCCACAAATTGCAACTTAAACAGTATTGTATTGTTGTTGATTTCATATCCCATCGTTTCTCATTTCCTCTTCCATACTTCCAATGCGTGTTCCACGAATATTTTAAAAAGGGGCGGTGATATACAACAGTACTATCGTAATCCCTTATTTATTGTAAATTCTTGTGAAAGTTTCTTGTCTATTTTTACTTTTGATATGCAGTTATTGTATAGGTTTTGAATCGCTTTTATGAGTGTATGATTGATTTGTGTGTCTATTAATTTTTTTTTATGGGTCTAGCACACGTGCTGCAGGGAAGTCCTTAAAGCGCTACAGGAGCGACACGTGTGCGGAAAAAAGCGATTCACGTTGTTCTTGAATCGCTGTAAATTGTACTCGGTGGGAAACACAGTCCTGGGTAAGCCATTCCAAAGGGATGATGTTCTCCATATAAAAGACTGCTTTAAAAGCGTTGTATGTAGAGTAACAAGCTGAACCTCATACGGATGTGAAGTATCAGCGCGACGTGTACTTCTAACATGCACCGCTCTGGGAGGAATTAAGAGGGCTACATCCTTCGAACACTCTCCATGAAAATACTTGTAGAATAGACTCAAGTCGAGAACCGTTCTTCGATGTTCCAGCGAATCAAGGCCACCGGTCAGTTCTGGGTCTCCAATCAGACGAACAGCCCTTCTCTGAACATAATCCAACAAATGCAGTGTATGTTTGGGAGCGGAGCCCTAAACATGGTAGCAGTATTCCATAGTTGGTCGAATTTGAGCTTTGTAAAGAATTAACAGTTGTTGTGGAGTGTAAAGCTTTCTGGTTCGAAATAATATTCCCAACTTTTGAGAAGCTCTCTTTGCTATGCCTGCAACATGTTCATGCCAGGACATATTTGCTCCCAAATTAATGCCCAACAAACTGAGTGACGATGCTAGGAGAATGGAGTGCCTCGACATAACTATGTCGGGTTCAGCAACGTTAACTTTTTTAAAAAAAACTGGGTTTTTGTAGCCTTAAATTCTACTACTCTATCACCCCAAGATAGAATTTCTTCCAGGTCTTTGTTAAGTTGAATTACTTCCTGCTGTCTGCGGATATTCGCCTGAGCAGCCGATGTCCGAGTGTTCGAAGTGAATGAAGATATAAGCGTACTATCATCTGCAAAGCTGTAGATTAGATTCCCGGTCTTTTCCAGCAGATCGTTAATGTAAATAAGAAAGAGAGTAGGAGATAGTATGGAGCCTTGGGCGCACCGACGTTAACAGTAAAGGTCTTAGAAAGAAATCCGTCGATTGCGACTCGTAAAGAACGCTCTCTCTGAGGAAACATGAGAGCCACAAACAGAACTTTTCAGACATACCATAAGAGCGTAGCTTAGCCAACAGTCCATCGTGCCAAACACGGTCGAATGCCTTGGATATGTCAAGAGCAACCGCTCGAAATTCTCCGAAGTGTTCCATTACGTTGTTCCAAACATGTGTTACATAAGTCAGAAGATCTCCTGTTGATTTATGTTTACGAAAGCCATATTGGTGATCGCTAATAATGTTGAATCCTTCAAGGTATTTTAGAAGATGCTGATTCACAGCCTTTTCCATGACTTTCGATATTATTGAAAGCAGCGCGACTGGTCGGTAGTTGTTTGGCAAGGTCCTCTTGCCTTTTTTTAGGTATCGGCTGAACTAACAGGAAGGAAATGTTCCCTGTAGAATAGGTTAAAAAGTCTACAGAAAACTGGTGTTAGTTCCCTTGCACAGTTTTTGAGAACTATGGCAGGTATTCCGTCAGCGCCAGAAGCTTTTTTGGTGTCTAGCTTCATTAAAATACGTTTTATGATACACTGTCTGAAGACAACATCGGGCATCCTTGACTGCATTATGGGAATAGTAGGTGGTGTTTTTCCTTGGAAATCGGCAGTAGAATGTGAAGCAAATAGTTCGGCCACTAAGTTTGCTTTCTCAACAGGTGTCGTTGCAATAAAACTATCTAGCCGTGTGAGTGGTGGTATGGTGGATTTGGTGATATTTTGACCAACTGCCTTAGCGACTGACCAAAAGGACCTGGAATTGTTGGGACAAGCGAGAAGTTTGTTTCTAATTCGCTAATTATGTGCCTCCTTGGTTTCGTCGATAATTTCTTTGCATCTGTTCCGGGCACGAACAAAGATGTTACGATTTATGGTGTTAGGACTTTCACGCCATTTTCGGTAGGCAAGATGTTTAGAAGCAACAGCTTCTTTGCATTTTCGGTCAAACCAAGGCTTGCCGTTAGAAGGACATTTCTTCGAAAATGGAATGTAAGCTTCCATACCAGCTAAGATAACATCGGAAACCTCCCTGGCGCAGTCAGATGGGTCGTCGGATCGAAAACAAACGTCTAACCAAGGGAAAGTTCGAAAATATTCCGTGAGATCTTCCCATTTAGAAGATTTGTAATGCCAAATCTTGCGCGGTTTAGGCGCCTCTCTGTCACTGACTGGTAGGACACTCGATGTCGAAAGCAGTTTATGGTTGGAAGAATCCAATGGCGGATTTACGGTGACCTTGTAAATCTCCGGATTGGTGGTTAAAAACAGATCAAGAAGATTAGAAGACTGGCGAACGACTCCCCGTCTCGATCAGGGATCCGTGTTGGTTCGTCAATAAGCTGAGTTAAGCCACAACTGATTGAGAATGATTCAGCTAAATGTCTCTTAATGTTTCCCATAGTTTTGTTACTGGTACTGTATCGTATGCTTTTGATAAATCTATGAATAATAGATGCACTCCTTTTCCGTAGGCTAGTTCATTCTCTATTTTTTGTTTTATGCAGAAAGTGTTGTCAATGCATGATTTGCCGGTTCTGAATCCACTCTGATGTTCCGATTCTTTATTGCTGTATTCTTCTTCTATTAGATCTCTAACAACTCGCCCATAGAGTCGGCTGAATGTGCTGGTTACTGATAAGCCTCGATAGTTGTTATACTTTGTTCGTTCCCCCTTTTTAAAAACAGTGGTGTTATATAAGCTAATCTCCATTCGTCTGAAACCCTCTGCGGTATAATTTGTTTGATCCATACTTTATACTTTACTAACTCTGATGGCATTCCGCTTGGACTTGATGATTTCCCGTTTTTTAATTTTTCTACCTTAGTTTGGATTTGTTCTGCTGTTATCGTTATGGATTTACCTTCTATCCTGATTGGTGTATTATTAGCTGTCGTAGCTGGTATAAAGGTTTGTCGTTCTTCCTTGAAAAGGTTTGCAAACTATTGGTTCCAAGATTCTATGCTAATTGTGTTCATTCTAATTTTTTCCCCCATTGACGAATTTGCGTTCCTGATAAACTTCTAGATCTCTGTACAACGTTTGCCTCCTATGTATGTATCTATCTCCGACCATTTCTGTTCCTACATCCTTTCTCTTTCCTCCCCTACTATTCTTCGTGTTTCCTTTTGTATCTCTCTATATTCCCTTCTATTCCTGTCACTCTTTGTATTTAACCACCGCAAAGATGCTGTTTTCTTCTTTTTCGTCTGTTCTTCAATTTTTTTGGACCATATAAATTTCCCATCTGTCGATCTATTTTTACTTTCACCTAGGGCTTCTTTGGCGATTCTATTTAAATTATCTGTAATATGTTTATAGAGTTCTTCCACTGTATTATATGCATCTTCGTTTAATTTTTCATCTAGTACTTTCTGATATAGGTAGATCACGCTAGGATGTTTAAAACTTCTTGTATTGTATCGGGGTATTTTATTTTGTCATATGAGTCACTGTTTGTCTCCTTTTCCATTCTGTTATTTTTCCACGGTATCAGAATCTTTGCTGCCACCAAATGATGATCACTCTCACATGAGGCGTCTCGATATACTCCAACTTCCATTTAAAAAGACATTTATGTAATTTAAGAGAATGTGTTCTTAATAAGCAATCGTTAACATACCCTTTTTTGGATGTTTGTGTATCTCTCTCTCGATCTTTTCACCCCGATAGGAGTATCGGTGACACTATGCAATTGCTGCCTCAACAGTCATTCTCCAGGTATCTCAATCCTACGGGACTTGACTTGACTCATGCATACTCATACCAAAGAGAGATCTTACTTGGTCGGACCATCTGGTTAGAGACATTCCGCTTGATCTTCTACCTTCTAGTTTCCCCGTTATTACAAGCTTTTTCATGGCGTCCACTTTCGTCATAATGTGACCAAAATATTTCAGGTACAAAGTAGATACATTAGTACTATGTTCGGTATATGATTCTTTCTTCCTACACCCTTTATACCATGCTACACCGTTTCTTCCCTGAATAGTAAGATGTTTTTTGTATTTTCATGATTGTCAAGTGCTTGTGCCTTGGTCTATCCTTCGTAGAACTTCCTAATTAGTGATCCTGGCTGTCAATGGGATTTTTAATATTCTTCGATATGCCCACATCTGAAACGCATCGATTCGTCTTTTGTCAGCTGATTTAATGGTCCATGTTTTCGATGCATAAGTTGCTATGAAGAGGCTGGATAGTAATCTTAACTTTGTGTTTTTTGTCACAGCTGGGCCTTTCCAGACCTTAGTGAGTTCTATCATCGAGTTTCTAGCCACAGCCAAACGTCTTCTTACTTCCGCTTCACAGCAATCATTGTTAGTTATGGGGGATCTCAAATAGTTGAAATGGTCTACAACAGTGAAACCAGCAATTTAATCTATGTGTGATCGATCTACAATCATTACTTTGGTTTTTGCTCTATAAATTGTCAACTCATAGTATTTGCTAGTGATTTCAGGCGTTCCATAATTGATTTTAAGTCTTGCAAGTGTAACAGTCTCATCCATATATCTAAGATTACTTACCTTTTTTCCACCGATTGACACACCCCCACTCCAGCCATCCAAAACACCTTATTATATGTTCACTATTTATTTTACTCAGTATATATCACTACTACACCAAACACTTTATTTTTGCACACGACGCGCGTTTCGCTAACCATGTTAGCTTCATCAGGAGCGATGATTGACTAGCTCCTGATGAAGCTAACATGGTTAGCCAAACGCGCGTCGAGTGCAAAAATAAAGTGTTTGGTGGAGTGATGATATATACTGAGTTAGTGTCATTGTGCCAAAGATTCCACGTTCCCAACTTAGTTCACTATTTATGTTAAAAATTAAGGGTGGCAGAATACGGCCCTGTCTGACACCGGCTTCTACGTTAAAGGGATCGGGAAAAAAATTATTCAGTTTAATTCTGTCATGTGTGTTCAAACGGGGATCGGTTAAGGTTTACAAGGTGTATAGGTGTTCCAATGCTTATTAGAATCAACCAGAGTTTTTTCCATTCTATGCAAAGCTTTAGAGTCGTTTATAAAACAGATATAGGTTGTTATTTGGAATCTCCTGACTTTTTTTATTATCTGGCGTATGTTGAGAATTTGTTCGCTAGTCCCTCTTCCTGGAATGAAACCTGTTTGTTCGGTAGATATTTACGTTTGTATATGAGTTGTGTTAAATTCTGCATGAAATTTAATTACAGCATGTTCAGATTTGTACAATGAAATTTTTCTCAGTTATCTGTCAATATTTCATGATAAAATTTAAAACATTGAAAAAAAATATGCCCTTATAAACCCTTAAAATGGCATGGAATTATCGACGAAACCACGGAGGCACACAATCAAGGAATTAGAAACAAACTTCTCGCTTGTCCCAACAATTCCAGGTCCTTTTGGGCAGTCGCTAAGGCAGTTAGCCAAAATTTTACCAAATCCACCATACCACCACTCACACGGCCAGATAATTCCATTGCAACCACACCTGCTGAGAGAGCGAACTTGTTGGCTGAACTCTTTGCTTCACATTCTACTGTCGATTTCCAAGGAAAAACACCACCTACTATTCCCATATTGCAGTCAAGGATGCCCGATGTTGTCTTCAGACAGCGCATCATAAAGCGTATTTTAATGAAGCTAGACACCAAGAAGGCTTCTGGCGCTGACGGAATACCTGCTATAGTTCTCAAAAACTGTGCAAGGGAACTAACACCAGTTTTCTGTAGACTTTTTAACCTATCCTACAGAAAGGGAATATTTCCGTCCTGCTGGAAATGTGCCACGGTTCAGCCGATACCTAAAAAAGGTAAGAAGACCTTGCCAAATAACTACCGACCAGTTGCACTGCTTTCAATAATATCGAAAGTCATAGAAAAGGTTATCAATGAGCATCTTCTAAAATATCTTGAACGATTCAATATTATTAGCGATCACCAATATGGTTTTCGTAAACATAGATCAACAGGAGATCTTCTGACTTATGTAACACATGTTTGGAACAACGCAATTGAACCCTTTGGAGAATCTCGAGCGGTTGCTCTTGACATATCCAAGGCATTCGACCGTGTTTGGCACGATGGACTGTTGGCTAAGTTGCGCTCTTATGGTATGTCTGAAAGGTTCTGTTTGTGGCTCTCATGTTTCCTCAGAGAGCGTTCTTTACGAGTGGCGGTCGACGGATTTCTTTCTAACATCCTCACTATCAACGCCGGTGTGCCCCAGGGCTCCATACTGTCTCCTACTCTCTTTCTCATTTGCATTAACGATCTGCTGGAAAAAGACCGGGAATCCAATCTATAGCTTTGCAGATGACAGTACGCTTGTCTCTTCATTCACCTTGAACGCTCGGACATCGGCTGCTCAGGCGAATATCCGCAGACAGCAGGAGGTCGTTCAACTTAACAAAGACCTGGAAGAAATTCTATCTTGGGGTGACAGTAACCAAGTGGAATTTAACGCTACAAAAACCCAAGCGGCAGTTTTTTCTAAAAAAGTTAACGTTGCTGAACCCGACATAGTTATGTCGGGGCACTCCATTCCCCTAGCATCGTCGCTCAATTTGTTGGGCGTTAGTTTGGGAGCAAATATGTCTTGGCATGAACATGTTGCAGGCATAGCAAGGAGAGCTTCTCAAAAGTTGGGAATATTATTTAGAACCAGAAAGCTTTACACCCCACAGCAACTGTTAATTCTTTACAAAGCCCAAATTCGACCAACTATGGAATACTGCTCCCACGTTTGGGGCTCCGCTCCCAAACATACACTGCATTTGTTGGATTCTGTTCAGAGCAGAGCGGTCCGTCTGATTGGGGACCCGGAATTGACCGGCGGCCTTGATTCGCTGGAACATCGAAGAACGGTTGGCGACTTGAGTCTGTTCTACAAGTATTTTCATGGAAAGTGTTCGAAGGATGTAGCCCGCTTAATTCCTCCCAAAGCGGTGCATGTTAGAAATACACGTCGCGCTGGTGCTTCGCATCCGTATGAGGTTCAGCTTGTTACTCCGCGTACGACGCTTTTCAAGCAATCTTTTATATGGAGAACGTCATCTCTTTGGAATAATTTGCCCAGCGCTGTGTTTCCCACCGAGTACAATTCACAGCGATTCAAGAACAACGTGAATCGCTTTTTCCGCACTCGTGCCGCTCCTGGAGCGCTTTAGGGACTTCCCTGCAGCACGTGTGCTAGACCAATAAAAAAAAAAAATGTTAAAATTTTAGATGACTACACTAGTTTATAATAAACAGAACCGGCTTGGAAAGTTAATTGCCGTACTGTGTATATATGAAATAATACCTACCAGTCACTTTTTCGAAAAAATTGTCGATGTATAGGCAGCACCTTTTAGGATCTTATTATCTGGATCTATTGACAAATAGACTAAGAAACAGATAAACAGAAATGTGTACTTTTGGCGTGGGAGTCTTGATTCACATTTATATATTTTTTTCTTAATGACCGCTGCAATAATTTGCCATAAAGGATATGTTTTCTTAATCATAAGTTCTCTTAAAAATTTACTGCATTTTTAAGTATGAACTAAAAAAATTATACTCTACCTGGTACATATTAAAATTGTCAAAAATGACTTTAACGTTCTGACATCGACAAGAGTGCTGCGAGAATAAATTACCATGACAAAAAATAAATAAAAAAATCAGTTGTTGTTTTATTGTCCATCACTAAACATTATCGAGCCAAAATGGCTCTCAGAACATCCAAAATTACAAGTGAAATATTACAAACAGTAAGTTCTTATTAATTATATGTTTTATAAGAGTTTTTCATTGTCCGTATATATATTTTTTCAGTATAATCGATTTTTCTCAAGTGGCGCTGAAGCAACATTCAAAAATAAAGTACCAGTAACCATAAGCAGTGAAGCTACCAAGAGTCAGCGACCCCTTCGTTACAAAATTGCCAACACAGAAAAACCACAAGATTTGCCAGAATTAAATTTTCGTGACGAAGAATCAACAACCCTTTTTGCAGAGCTTCAACCGTCTGCTAAATCAGAGTTCCGTTTTTGATCAGATTCCGGCAAGATGGGCCGAAAAAGTGTAAGTTTTAACAAAATTGTAATAATTTTATCGCTGTGAAATTATAGAATACCTATTAAATTCAACTGGGCGATTTTTTAAGGATATTCTCTTAATATCCACCTAAAACTGTTTGAACTTTATGTAAAATAACTTGTGGTGTTTGATTTTCTTATTTTATTCCTTGGTTTGAGATTGACAGGACAATCAAATTCCTAATGTCAAAGAAAAAAATTAATGTCGTATGTAAAGCTGAATATTTTGTAATATTATTAGCTCCTAACTGTCTGATAATTCAGTTTGCGTCAATGATATTCTTGCAAAACATAATGAAACATAATATAGCAACAAAAAAATTTGTTAGCCCTAAATTCAAAAAATTTAAATAATTTTAAATTTTTAAATATTTATTTTTTATGCAAATTTATTCCATCAATAAATTATTTTTGACTCCGATTTTATTTGCGAAAAAAAATTCATCCTCCAAAAGGTCGCAAAAAACAGTGTCCATTTTGATCGGTCTGTCGCTCTGTTGGTACGATAACTCTAGAACAGAATGAAATATCGATTTGAAATTTAGCAGACATTTAATACTGTCGAACTTGCGCAATTAGTGTTTCGTGCATTGATTGCTTTTAAAATAAAAAAAAATTGTTACGGAGGTATAAAATGATCAATGACTTCACAAAACACATGCCAAAAGGGTTTTTAACAAGGTTCTTTTCCGATTGTTACTGAAAATTGATAACTTTGAAATTTTATTTTATTTTTTTTATACCAGATAAATTATTAAATGTAATGCACTCGTGATAATTTTTGTTGAATCTACACCTTGTGGAGAATATTCCAGAGTCTTTTTAAAATTTTTTGATCAAGACTTTTCGAGATAGGAGGGAGGAACAGCGATTTTTCGCTATTTTTAAAAATAATACAAAGAAAAATGTGCGCAGGTATTACATTATGTATATATATATATATATATATATATATATATATATATATATATATATATATATATATATATATATATATATATAAGATTTTGGTGAATTATATATGTTGAATGCATTAAGATAGTTTAAACACATATACAATTCACTAGCGAAATAGAACAGGACTTCAGTGTTACTTTTTTGGACACTAAAGGAATAAGAACGAGTAACAACAGTATTATACTTGACTGGTGTAAAAAACCCACAGCGTCAGACAGATTCATTAATTATTTCTCTAATTACCCAAAAAATCAAAAATTTAACACCGTAATAGCAATGAAAAACAGGACTATACGCATCAGTGATGATAGGTTTCGAAAAAGAAACCTAGACGAGCTGTATAACATTTTTGTCAACCTGAACACATTTTACGAAAATTAATTTATAATTCGGATAGTGTTGATGCTCCTACTAACGAGACGCCTGCACAGCATAGGATATACAGGAAGCTACAATTTATAAACACAAACTCAATTGTCGCCTTATTCAGAGGTTTTCCAAATATAAAAATTGCGAAATATAACAGCATACGAGGTTCTGTTTTCAAAAATAAAGGATAGAACACCTATTTTATGTAATAACTTTGTAGTGGTTAAAATAGAGACTCACACAGCACAGGAGTGGCTCCCGATTGGGAAAGAATTCGTGTGCTGTGGTGCAACATAATTTGAAAACCGGTCATAATTTTGACTATAACAACGTTAAAATCTTAGCTCATGACAACTATAAAGGGAGACTTTTTAAGGAAATGTACCATATCAACAGGGACCCAAAGTCAATTAACTATAAATCAGACACTAATCAACTTAGTATTATTTATAGCAACATAATTACAATTCCAGCAATAATAACAAATAAAGATTTGCCACCTCTTAGTATAAAGTAAATTAAAGACGTTTTTCTGTTGCTGTTTTTCCGTTCGTTTGGAATTCACGGCCGTGCATATGTAACGAGGCTGTTTACTCTGTTTGTTGTAGTAAATCGAGATGTTGAGTGTTGGTTTCGAGGACAAACTCGCATTTTCGTACGTGTTTTAATTGATTGTTCGTTTGTTTTATAATTGTTTGTTTTATATTTCAATATTTTAATGCCTGGACGAAAGAGAATAGTGTTTTAATATAAGTGTATTAATTTTGTAGTTACTTCTGAAGAAGTTATCAAACGATAACGAAATATTGAGTTTTAAAGAAGAAAAGAGTTTTATTTACAGTCCAGACCGATTCCCGATAATCATATATATATATATATATATATATATATATATATATATATATATATATATATACATATATATATATATATATATATATATATATATATATATATATACATATATATATATATATATATATATATATATATATATATATATATATATATATATATATATATATTGAACTCGAGTTTTTACAAGCTTTCATTTGATATCCCACTCGACGACCTAATAATTTTTTTTCACTTCCGATTTCAGCCCCTCAAAATTTAACTTTCAAAACTATAAGGCTCTAATGAGGCCATCAATTCCTATATTAGTGCCGGATTTCATCTTTCTATGTCAAATGCTTTCGGGGCAAATCGCGTGTGACAGACAGACAGACAGACGGTCGGACGGACACCGAAGTGATCTTATAAGTGTTCCGTAGGGAACACTAAAAATAATACGTGAACGTGGGAAAACGACCTGTAGGTTTTGAGCCATATCACTTTGGGGGAAGGGGGTGAAAGAGTGTCTTTTTATTTATTTACTATAAGTTCACAGTTTGACCTGGATAATGCACCAATTTTAATCATAATTATTTGTACTCAAACAAATAAGGAGTTAAAAAGTTGTGGTAGGAGAATTAAAGAGGTTGCTTTGAATGAATCGTTTTATATATTCTCTTCTTGAAGTCGGGGAATTTGAAAATTGCTTAATTTTTTCATTATTTCCAATTTCACGGAACCAGTTTGTAGAGGGCACTGTTATGATTCACATATCTGAAAGGCTTTCAATGCTCAATTGTTTTGGAATTAATATCCCACCATATCCACCTTTTATAGTATCGAGTTCTAAGGTTTACATTAATTAATTTTATTTAGAATAGCTTATTTGATAGGGAAGTACTAGGTAAATCGTTTTCGATTTTTTGTTATTTAGGACAGTCGTCAGAGGCAAATTTTGACGAAAAGCTATCACTAAATGTTAACAGACTGCATTTTGGCATACAATTCGTCTTTTGGTCTCAGAATACGATAAAAAAAAGTTTGCTACTCTAAAGTGTACGCTAAGCCTACAAAATCGAAAATAAAATGAAAAATTCGGTTTTTCGGAAATATCTCTAGAAATAAAAAAGATGTTGAAAAACTAATAGCACCATGTGAAAGAATGGAAATTAAAAAAAATAGTAAATACCAGGTGTACAAGTATGAAGTGCGGATTTCAGACACCAGATGGTGCACCAATGCAGTTTGTGCTATAAAGATTTGACACTGCGCCATTTTGTTGTGTCATCAACAAATGTCAGACGCGCACGAGTAATAAAGTGTTGTGTTGTTGTGTTCAATATGTCGAAATTTATACCGAACAAAGAGCATTCGCGGACAGCATTAATTTTTTGTTTTCAAGAAGAAAACTGCTGTTCAATCATGCCGATTACTTCGAGAAGCTTATGGTGAACATGCTCCATCGCAAGATACGTGTGAACGATGGTTTCGGCGTTTTAACTGTGGTGATCAAAGTCACCACAGACAAGAAACGTGGAAAACCGCCAAAAAATACGATGTGGAATTGCAAGCATTGTTGGACGAAGATGATTCGCAAACACAAAAACAACTCGCCGAGCAATTCGGCGTTAGTCAACAAGCTGTTTCCAATCGGCTACGAGAGATGGGAAAGATTCAGAAGACTGCTAGATGGGTACTACATGAGTCGAATGACAGGTAAATGGAAAAGCGTAAAAATACGTGTGACATTTGGCTCGCTCGGTACAAAAGGAAGTCGTTTTTGCATCGTATAGTTACAGGGGATGAAAAGTGGATTTATTTTGAGCGCTTAAAAATCATGGGTAGACCCAGGCGCACCATCCACATCGACCGCAGAAAGACGATACTCTGTGTTTGGTGGGACCAGAGGGACGTGGTCTATTATGAGCTGTTAAAACCTGGGGAAACGATTAATACTAAACGTTGCCAACAACAATTGACCGATTTAAATCGTTCGCTGCTTGAAAAAAGGCCAGAATACCGAAAGAGGCAACACAAAGACATTTTTCTTCATGACAATGCTCCAGCACATACGGAAAACCAGTTCGCGACACTTTGGAAGCACTTAGTTGGGAAGTTCTACCCCATGCGGCTTACTCACGAGACTTGGCTCCTTCCGATTACCACTTATTTGCATCGATGGGTCACGCACTTGCTGAGCTGCGCTTTGGTTCGTACGAAGATGTTAAAAAATGGCTCGATGAATGGTTCCCAGCAAAAGGGGAAGATTTTTACTGGCGTGGTATTCACAAATTGCCCGAAAGATGGGAAAAATGTATGGCGATGGAGCATACTTTGAATAAAGCACTTTTTATCATTCTTCCGAACTTAACATGTTTTTGTAGAAAAAAAATTTAAAATTTTAATTTAAAAAATTATTTTAAAAAAAATGGCTCGTTCAGTTGTAGTGAGAATCATGCTTCCAACCTAATTCATGATTAAATTAATGTTTCTGTATACCGTTAAATATTTTGAAATTGACTATTAAGGGCTTTCTTGTGGTGCTGTTTAAGAATTCGATGACGTATTTGAAAAATTTAAAATGGCAGATCCGATATGACGGCCAAAGAGTATGTAATTCGTTTAATTTCTTGGAGTAATTTAGAATTTTTGTGTTTTCAACTTTTCCCACCTTTAAATATTTTTTTTTATTTTAAGTTTAAGTTGTATGATTAATAATTAGCAAAAAGTACGTTTATCATGAACACTTTTTTAAGAGCAAAATTACAAAAAAAGAGAAAGTTTTTTAAAAGTTTTTAATGACTTCCTAATATCAAGTATACTTTTAAATGTAACTAAAAAAAATCGTCCGACTTTTTTTGGCCATTTCGTAATGCTTTGAACCTAAAATTGCCGGCGGCGCACTACAGCAGGCGAATTTTCGTATTTTAAAACTCAATTTTTAAATAACACAGACAATGTGGGTATTTTTAATTATTCTTATATTGAAACTTAAGGTATAATAATGATATAAGGATTTTTTTCAATACTATATTTTATTAAATACTAGCCGTGCCCGCGGCTCCCCTCGCGTGGACTTGATTCACCTTTATCGTCACTGCTTATTCGTTATGTTTATATTATTATATAGCTCGAGGGGCCTTAGTCGCCCATGGCTTGGTTGCATACTTGTCTCCACTTCTTTTTGTCTCCTGTTAGCTTTTCCTAGAGCGGGATTCCCATCAATTCCAGATCTTGCTTTACTGCCTGAATCCATGTAGATCGAGGTCTACCCTTGCCTCTTCTTCCAACCACTCCTCTTACTAGGACTTGCTTTGCCTGTCTTTCTTCCTACATCCTTGCCACGTGTCCCAACCATCTTAAACGCTGGCTTCTTATGATTTGGCTTATAAGGGGTTTCGTATATAGGCATTTTAAATCGTAGTTTGTTCTTCTTCTCCACAGTCCCTCTTCTTTCCTTTTATAGATTCTTCTCAAAGCTTTCCTTTCCCACACCTCCAACGTCTCCTTTTCTCTTGCATTCAGTTTCCACGTTTCGCATCCATATGTCACTCAAATGGGACTTGGAAGAACCCAACAACAAATTATGGTCCATCAAAACCAATGTATTTCCTCCCCTTAACTCCACAGAATTGAACCGAAGACATAATGTAATAATGAGAAGACTGGCATTGGGACACACCTACTCCACACATGTACACCTATTAAAGAGAGATCCCCCTCCACTCTGTCCTAAATGTGACTCCCCCTTATCAGTGTTACATCTAATCGAATCCATTCAACATCAAAACTTGAGAGACACCCACGGCATCCCATCCAACATCACCATCCTCATAAAATCTTTTGTCCCACTTAAAGAAAAGATAACCAATTACTTAAAAGAATTCAACTTCATAGTCTAATCTATTTATACCAAACTAACTCTAGTGGGCGCTAAATGATCTTAGCTGTCGATGCGCCCTGCCCAACAGAAACAAACAAACAAACAAACTTTCCATGGAAGTACTTGTAGAATAGGCTCAAGTCGCCAACCGTTCTTCGATGTTCCAGCGAATCAATCGGTCAGTTCCGGGTGTCCAATCAGACGAACAGCTCTTCTCTGGATAGAATCCAACAAATGCAGTGTATGTTTGGGAGCGGAGCTCCAAACATGGGAGCAGTATTCCATAGTTGGTCGAATTTGAGCTTTGTAAAGAATTAACAGTTGTTGTGGAATGTAAAGCTTTCTGGTTCGAAACAATATTCCCAACTTTTGAGAAGCTCTCCTTGCTATGCCTGCAACATGTTCATGCCAGGACATATTTGCTTCCAAATTAACGCCTAACAGATTGAGTGACGATGTTAGAGGGATGGAGTGCCCCGACATAACTATGTCGGGTTCTGCAACGTTAACTTTTTTAGAAAAAAAACTGCCGCCTGGGTTTTTGTAGCGTTAAATTCCACTTGGTTACTGTCACGCCAAGATATAATTTCTTCCAGGTCTTTGTTAAGTTGAATGACTTCCTGCTGTCTGCGGATATTCGTCTGAGTAGTCGATGTCCGAGCATTCAAAGTGAATGAAGAGATAAGTGTACTGTCATCTGCAAAGCTGTAGATTGGATTCTCGGTCTTTTCCAGCAGATCGTTAATATAAATAAGGAAGAGAGTAGGAGATTGTATGGAACCTTGGGGCACACCGGCGTTGATAGTGAAGGTGTTAGAAAGAAATCCGTCGACTGCCACTCGTAAAGAACTCTCTCTGAGGAAACATGAGAGCCACAAACAGAACTTTTCAGACATACCATAAGAACGTAACTTAGCCAACAGCCCATCGTGCCAAACACGGTCAAATGCCTTGGATATGTCAAGAGCAACCGCTCGAGATTCTCCAAAGTGTTGAGTTGCGTTGTTCCAAACATGTGTTACATAAGTCAGAAGATCTCTTGTTGATCTATTTTTACGAAAGCCATATTGGTGATCACTAATAATGTTGAATCCTTCAAGATATTTTAGAAGATGCTGATTGATAGCCTTTTCCATGTCTTTCGATATTATTGAGAGTAGTGTGATTGGTCGGTAGTTATTTGGCAAGGTCTTCTTGCCTTTTTTAGGTATCGGCTGAACTGTGGCACATTTCCAGCAGGAAGGAAATATTCCCTTTCTGTAGGATAGGTTGAAAAGTCTACAGAAAACTAATGTTAGTTCCCTTGCACAGTTCTTGAGAACTATGGCAGGTATTCCGTCAGCGCCAGAAGCCTTTTTGGTGTCTAGCTTCATCAAAATACGTTTTATGATACGCTGTCTGAAGACAATATCGGGCATCCTTGACTGCACTATGGGAATGGTGGTGTTTTTCCTTGGAAATCGACAGTAGAATGTGAAGCAAAGAGTTCAGCCAACAAGTTCGCTTTCTCAACAGGTGTCGTTGCAATAGAATTATCTGGCCGTGTGAGTGGTGGTATGGTGGATTTGGTGAAATTTTGACTAACTGCCTTAGCGACTGACCAAAAGGACCTGGAATTGCCGAGACAAGCGAGAAGTTTGTTTCTAATTCGTTGATTGTGTACCTCCTTGGTTTCGTCGATAATTTCTTTGCATCTGTTCCTGGCACAAACAAAGATGTTACGATTTATGGTGTTAGGATCTTCACGCCACTGTCGGTATGCAAGATGTTTAGAAGTAACAGTTTCTTTGCATTTTAGGTCAAACCAAGGCTTGCCGTTGGAAGGGCATTTCTTCGAAAAAGGGATGTAAGCCTCCATACCGGCCAAAATAACATCGGAAACCTCCATGGCGCAGTCAGATGGGTCGTCGAATCGAAAACAAACGTCTAACCAAGGGAAAGTTCGAAAATATTCCATCAGATCTTCTCATTTAGCAGATTTGTAGTGCCAAATCTTGCGCGATTTGGGCGCCTCTCTATCACTGATTGGTGGAATACTCGATGTCGAAAGTAGTCTATGGTCGGAAGAACCTGACGGCGGATTTACGCTGACCGTGTAAATCTCCGGATTGGTGGTTAAAAACAGATCAAGAAGACTGGCGAACTCTCCGTCTCGATCAGGGATCCGTGTTGGTTCATCAATAAGCTGAGTCAAGCCACAACTGATTGAAAATGATTCGGCTTCACGACCTTGTTCATCGGTAGTATTTGAATATTTAAGCATTCATGCAAAATATGACCGTCATGTTCTTTTGATATCTTTAGGGTATCAGCTGTCTCACACAATTTCACTTTACGGTCACCCAAAACAATTTTGTGGATTTTTTTTTTATGTTTTCCGGTGTAATCATCTCATTTTGGCGTCCAGAGCGTTTAGCATCATTTATATAGTGTTTGAATTCCGCAAACATTGCTTGAACGGTATTTTTGTCCATCAAAACACAGTGTTAATCAACACACGAAATTTGATTTTTTCCATTGTTTTGAAAATATCAAATTAGCATTACTAAAATCACTATAACTAACCGTCGAAATGTTATGAAATTTTGACACGTATCGTTGAAAAGTTGGTACTTCCTAAAAATCATATAGATTTTTTGAAAAGGGCGACATCTATGTGTCAGACCAAAAACTTTTCCGCCTTGTGTTATATATATATATATATATATATATATATATATATATATATATATATATATATATATATATATATATATATATATATGTATATACGAAACCCAAAATAATTTTTTTTGGATATTTCAAGGGATATTCAGAGGAGTCCCCTAACGATTTCCTTGTTAATTTCATTCTATACTTTTAAATATCCAGATACTTCTACGAAACCTGCTATTTTTTCTGCATTACTGTTGGCGGTTGTCAAGGTGACCTGCCTTAAACCGCCAACTTAGATTTTTTAGGTTTTGGGTGCACTAGTAAATTATAGCATTACAATATACACACAGTTTGACTCATATTTTAACATTTCGTATTTGATTTTAGAGATGACAATTCCCCATTCCCGCCATCGATACAAATAAAAGAGAGGAATCATGTAACCTACACTGACATGCAGAAAGCCGAAGATAAATTTGTGAGATGTAAGATGCTTAATTTCAATCCACCGACCAGAAATTTCTCAACTGTGAGTAATAATTTTTATTTCTTTCTCTTATCGGGAATGTCTTGAGTTAAGACAGCTATTGATACGGGATTATTAAAGAATGGCATATTAATTTATTTATCAGAGTCTTTACAATTTGCTTTACTAAACAACTTAAACCCGACTTTCGCTATCTAGTAAAATTGTCATTTTCTGAAAGAAAATTTATCCAAATCCATTTAGATTAATAACTCTTATCTCCTTTTGTTAACATCTTAGGAACAGAACTATCTGACCCTAAAAAAACTATTTTTGTTGGGTAACTTCACCGCAGATGATTGATGACAATATACCTATATATATATATATATATATATATATATATATATATATATATATATATATATATGTTATATATATATATATATATATATATATATATATATATATATATATATATATATATATATAAAGGGTGTTTTTTATAGAGGTATAAAACTTTAAGTCGGCAACACTTTTTTAACTGGCGGCCATTTTGTCAGCTGTCAAGTGATTTATATTTAGTTTGATTTGACATTTCAACATGAATAGACTGACGCCTGAACAACGCTTCCAAATTGTGCAAATTTATTTTGAAAATCATGGTTCTGTTCGAAATACGTATCGCGCACTACGTCCATTTTACGGTCAACCTAATCGTCCATCAGAGCAATTAATTCGATTAACTATGGAACGTTTTCGCACCACGTTTACTCTAAATGATAATACGCATCCACAGAGATGTCGTACAGTGCGTACAGAAGAAGTCATTGCTGCTGTAGAGCGTAGCGTAGAGGAAGACCCGAATCAATCTATCCGCCATCGTGCACAGGAATTGGATATGTGTCCATCCACTTTATGGAAGATTTTGCGGAAAGATCTTGGGTTGCGTGCTTACAAAATCCAACTCGTGCAACAATTGAAATCACACGATCACCTAGCAAGGCGTAGATTCGGTGAATGGGCCCAAAACAAGATTGCCGTTGATCCCGATTTTCATGAGCGAATTTTGTTTATCGATGAAGCTCACTTTTGTTTGAATGGATACGTCAATAAACAAAACTGCCGGCTTTGGAGTGATGATAATCCTCAAGTGTATGTTGAGACACCGTTACATCCAGAAAAACTGACTGTTTGGTGTGCTTTATGGGCTGGTGAAATCATTGGTCCATACTTCTTTAAAAACGATGCTGGTCAGAACGTTACAGTCAATGGTGACCGCTATAGAGCCATGATTACTGACTTTTTCGTTCATCAATTGAACAACCATGATGTGCAGGAGCTGTGGTTTCAACAAGACGGCGCAACATGTCACACAGCTCGTGCCACAATTGATTTATTGAAGGAAACGTTTGGTAACCGCATAGTTTCACGTTTCGGACCCGTGAATTGGCCTCCAAGATCGTGCGATTTAACGCCGCTAGACTATTTTCTGTGGGGATATGTGAAGTCGCTAGTCTACGCCGATAAGTCCGAAACGATTGACCACTTGGAGGACAACATTCGCCGCGTTATTGCCGATATACGGCCACAAATGTTGGAAAAAGTCATCGAAAATTGGACCTCCAGATTAGACTACGTCCGAGCCAGCCGTGGCGGTCATATGCCAGAAGTCATATTTAAATTATAATGCCAGAAGATTATCTTTCGAATAAAGTAAATTTCATGTCAATTTAAAAAATTCATTTTTGTTTTATTCCATTTCAAAGTTCTAGACCTCTATAAAAAACACCCTATATATATATATATATATATATATATATATATATATATATATATATATATATATACACAGTGACGAACAAAAGTATGGAAACATTTAAATTCCCATCTCTAGTCTTAACATTTAAACGTTTTGCAATTACAATATTTAGTTATTAATCGCGTAACTGCTAAAAAACATTTTGAAGACTAAAACAGTTATTGTTTATTAGAAATGTGCTTAGTTTTTAACATAACAAAATTATGCACAAACAAAAGTATGGAAACATTTTTGTTATAAAATAAAAATTCCACTAGGACGATTAAGATGTCTAAAATATTTAATATTTAGTGGAATATCCTTTTGCGTCAATCACTGCATGACATCAGAGTCAATAAGCCTAGCACAAAAATCGGGTGGTATTTTTTCCCATTCTTGTGTTAATGCGATCCAAAGTTCATCCCGGTTTTTTATATTTCTTTTCCTAATTTGTTTATCCAGATAGTGCCAAAGATTCTCTATCGGGTTCAAATCAGGTGATTGTGGAGGCCAGTGCAGCACCCGAATCCTTTGTTCAGAAAACCAATTCTTGACCAAGCGAGATGTGTGTTTGGGTCATTGACTTGCCAAGAAAACTGCTGTTAATAAAGAGCTAAGGCAGAAATATCAGGGTGTATTGGTGTTAGACATGACTATTAGGCATCGTCTGTTATCTGAAAATCTTCATGGTAGGCGTGCTGTTAAAAAGCCACTCCTTACAAAGCGTCACAAAAAAGAAAGATTGAAATTTGCTAAGGAACATAAAGACTGGACTCAAAATCAGTGGTCTCTAGTAATCTTTAGTGAAAAACTAGATTCAATCTCTTTGGAAGTGATTCTACTGGTTATGTAAGAAGACCAGTGGGTCTACGAAATGACCCAAAGTACCTTGTACTTACTGTCAAATATGGCGGTGGAAATATCATGGTATGGGGTTGTTTTCGACGGACTGGTACGGGGCCATTGGCAAAGATAAATGGCAGAATGGGTGCTCAAATGTATCTTGAGATATTGGAAAATAATTTGATTTTCCCCTGTCATGGATTTTTTAACAAGACAATGACTCAAAACACACATCTCGCTTAACCAAGAATTGGTTTCCTGAATAAAGGATTCGTGTGATGCGCTAGCCTTCACAATCACTTGATTTGAACCTGTTAGAGAATCTTTGGCACTATCTGGATAAAAGAAATATAAAAGGATAACAGATATAAAAAACCGGGACGAACTTTGGATCGCATTAAAACAAGAATGGGAAAAAATACCATATTTTTGTTCGGTAGTATATATATATATATATATATATATATATATATATATATATATATATATATATATATATATATATATATATATATATATATATATATATATATATATATATATATGTATATATATATATATATATATATATATATATATATATATATATATATATATATATATATATATATATATATAAATATTTATATATACATATATATATATATATATATATATATATATATATATATATATATATATATATATATATATATATATATATATTATGTTGTTGGCTGCCACTTTGAATTGATATTGTTTCAAACCATTTTCTCAAGATGACCAACAGGATATTCTTTTCTGCTTGCCAGCAACAGTTATCTGAATAATGTTTTGTAAAAATCGATATGTGATGATCATAATATGGCCGAGATATTCAAATTTTATTTTCTTGATAGGTCTTCAGAGAAGAAATTCTGCGGAAATAGTCGTCGATTGTAATATGGTTTATCCAGGAAATCGTTAAAACCATTCCGTAAACCGATATCTTAATCTTCTTCTTTGTGGCCTCTGATAGTATCTACGCTATACAAGAGGCTGGAGAAAACATAGTATCTGATTATTATTGTTTTTAGAAATAAACTATGGTCTGTTAGTTGCAAAGTGTTTTTATTTTGTTCTGACTTTCTCTATTAGACATTTCATTTCCAGAGAGAGAATCCAGTCTTTGTTGATGATACGTTCTAGAAAAGTGGATTTATCTTTTTAAGAGGCTGAACTCTGGCAATACAAACTCTATTTTGAATGTAATCTCTAGAGATTATCATATATTCAGTATTTTTGGTATTAAACTCGAATTCAATCGAAAATTTCTTGATTTGCCTTTCGTGATAAGTCTCTGCAGTCCTTTGTGACTAATTTCCAAGAGAATTGAATCATCCACATATTGTATATTGTTGATAAATTGTCCGTTTGTAAGGATTCCCTGCTCAACATTATCAAGTGCCTCTTTAAATATCTTTTTGCAATAAAGGGTAAAAAAAAGTGATGAGAGAACCTACTGCTAGCTCACCTTCCTTCTGGTTTTAAAACCCAAACTGAGATTCACTTGTTTTCGTTGCATCTCCTACACAACATAAGGCAGATAATTCTGAAGTCTCGGCATGTTTTAGCAGTGGTTTTTTCAGCAAAGTAACAAAGATAATAATTAAGTCATAGAGATAATAAGTTCTGTAGTTTTAAGGCAGTACTCATCGAAGAAATTAAGAAGTTTTATTGATATATCATTGATACCAGGAACTTTTCCATTGCTTACCATATGGTATGCGTTAGCTTCGAAATCTTCTTATGACCATCAAAAATATCGTGTTATGTCATACATTATCCCTCAGTATCACTGATCTTTTTACAGATGGTTTTCTGTAACTCCCAGTAAATAGTTCGATATATATATTCCTCAAATAACGTCTACTATCTATTAAGATGAGAATTTCTTCCGTTATCCAATTTTTCTTCTGAAGTTAAAAACTGGGTGTCGTCGGTCCCCATAGCTTCCTGGTAGGAACTCTACACTTCTTCTATCTGAATCCTTCTAGATCTATTCTTCTCATTTTTTTCGACGATGCTTCGGAGATTTAGATTTTAGGATGCAAATAAGGAGTTCTTGATCACATTGAACTACCACTCCTGAATATATAATTTATCAAGATAAATTTGGAACTCTCGGAATTTTTCTCATTATTGAAAATCGAAATTTTCTCTGTATTTGAAATTAAATCGTTTGGAAAAATTAACTCTTAAAAGAAACTAATATAAATTATACTATAAATAAATAATTAAAATAATTATAAATTTAAAATTTAATACATGAAAAATCGAAGTTTTTTTTTTTAATTATTTAAGTTAGATGTAACTGATCGAGGGAATTTATTTACTTATTACGAATTATAAATATGAGTACTTAGTTTTATTCACGTAATTATAGAAAAATAATTTTTCGACATACCTTTTTACCGTAAGTAGAGCAGTAGACCTTCGCCATATTCATGTACATTTTCTTGTATGGTTATTTTAGGCATTGTAATGTTAATTAAGAGATAAAAAAATGATCAAAGCATTCAATGGCACAATTACAAATTAAATTAAATCTAACCCTAAGTTAGGTAGTTTGAGAGTACACACTATAATTAAACCGATTTATGGTATGTCACCGACATATATAAAAATATTCTAAGAACTAAATTAATATGACTACTATATTGTGGGATTATTACTACCTAGTTTTATGATTTGAGTAGGTACCGAGTTTCTCAGACCACCTGTATTTGCAATAATGGCCAGGACCCATAAAAAATCATGTTTTAAATTGGTTAGTATTTTACGCACTACTCTCAGCTTTTTACCAAAATGTGCGATTCCTTTAAAAATACATAAAATATGCAAAATATGCATGATATCAATTTGCATAAATGTCACGAACAGTAAAGATCCCTGAAGATATATTGGCAAATCGCAGATGAAACGTTAGAAAGTTACCTCAAATTGATACAGTGTAATCTCAAGATCCCTGAAGATATATTGTTAAATCATAGAAGAAACGTCAGAAAGTTACCTTAAACTGACACAGTGTAATCTCAAGAACCACTATTTCTCACGAATATTTAATGAAATATTTAATACAAATAATTTTGACTGAGTCTATCATTCATGAAAATTAAGTAATGAATTATTATCATATACAAGGGATTCAATAAGTAAAGAGACAAACACCTCTAGCTCAAGAATGGGTTATTTGATTGCTACAAAATTTGGCCTACTTAACGTAATCATAATCGATATAACCCTCCAACGTTAATGTCCCACCTTCTTGATTCCTGTGGCAAAGAATTCTTTCGGTTGGCGTCGAAGCCACTCTTGTACTTTTTTCTTCTCTTCTTCATTGTCGGTGAACCTCTTTCCACGTAGGATATCTTTCAGAGATTCGAACAGGTAAAAATCACACGGAGCCAGGTTTGGGCTGTATGCAAGATGAGGCAAGATCTCCCAACCCAGTTCTTGAACTTTTCTTGTGCCGAATGAGGACGGGCATTATCGTGTTGAAGAATGACTCCCTTTCGCAAGAGTCCACGGCATTCCACGGTTCTTGATAGCTAGCTTAACTTTGTCTTCCAGCAACTCACAATTCTTCTGTTATTACGAATAAGACCATCAATCCTCGATTTCAATGAGGGAGCGGAAACTTTGACTGAACGTCCACTTCGCTGCTCGCCACACACTCTTGTTCGGCCACTTTTGAACCGATCTATCCACTTGTAAACGTTCGTACGGTTCATGCAACTTTGTAATAACATTCTAGAATGTATTTTACTTGGCTTCGCACCTTCTGCTACTAAAAATATGATGACGGAATGCAGCTCTTCTAATGTGAAGCCTTCCAATGGACCGCCATGGTAAACTGGATATTTTGAGGTTATGTTTACATTACATGATCGAACAGCTGATTAAAACACATCGCAAGGTTGCCAACTTGCATTCCTAGAAGTATGGAGCTGTTTTGTTGAATGGATAGAAGCTGAGACCAATTCTCTCTTTACTTATTGAATGGCCCTCGTATTATATGTTTCTGGTCTTATTCAAAATGCGTTAATTTTTAAAGTTTTATTTTTGTTTTTAATAATGGAAGTTATTATAAGCAACATTTAAGCTTAAAAAAGTAATAGTATGATAGTATGATGTAGTTATGGACTAGAAATAGTTTACTACTCAGTATATATCACCACTACACCAAACACTTTATTTTTGCACTCGACGCGCGTTACACTAACCATGTTAGCTTTATCAGGAGCGATGATTGACTAAAGCTAAACTACAAATCTACCCTATTTATACTTAGCCTAACCCTTGAATTACTCAGGCGGAACTAATGGCATAGGCAAGGTCATCAGTTCCGGTTAAGTAACCAGTAGAGAGGACTATAAGGAATAGGCCCTCTGTCTTTATTTAAACTACTTTTACATTTTATAATTTCCATACTTTGGTATGCGTTCAACAATCTCCTATTAGATACATTTTTTATTAATCTTAGATTATCCAATGTTACAATATGATCAGCTTCAAGGGCATGTTCGGCAATGCTAGACTTTTCTGTTCTACTGTATTTTAAGTGTGCTAAATGTTCTTTAAATCGTGTTTTAATTGACATTTTAGTTTGTCCAATATACTTTTTGTCACAATCATTACAACTAATTTGATAAATTCCACTTTTCTCACAGTTAGAAATCTTATCTTTGAGATTTCCTAAGATATTCCTCAGATTGTCTGATGACTTATAGACTAAGGTGAGGACTACCTTATAAAATATCTTATGGAGTCCCTTGCTATATTTCGGATTATATGGTATGGAGACATACTTGGTGTTATTTTCTTCGCGTGTAAAAAAGGTGGAATTCTGAATATTAAACCTAAACTTATGTCTATTTATTAGCTTATTTACTAAGTCATCGTCATAACCATTAACTCTAGTTATATTTCTAATACGATTCCTTTGTTTATTAAAGTTTACTCTATTTAGAGGGAAAGTTACGAAACGATGAACTAAAAAATGTAATGAGGCTAATTTGTTTTGTTTGCAATGAAATGAATCATTGGGAATATATCTATCTGTTACTGTGTCCTTCCTATAGATATCAAATTCTAATCTATTATTAATTTTAATAATTAAAATATCTAGGTAAAAGGTAATTGGCCTTTGTTCTCAACTTCGTAAGTGAATTTAATGGAATCATACCGGCTATTTTATTTAGAAACAAAATCATCAATATTTGCTTTCTTTGTATCAAAAATGGCGAAAATATCATCCACATACCTATACCATACCCTTGGGAAATATTCGAATTCTTGACTGGCTTCGGTTTCAAACTTACTCATGAATAAACAGGGTAGATTTGTAGTTTAGCTTTAGTCAATCATCGCTCCTGATGAAGCTAACATGGTTAGCGAAACGCGCGTCGAGTGCAAAAATGGTGTAGTGGTGATATATACTGAGTAGTATCATTGTGCCAAAGATTCCACATTCCCAACTTAGTAGAACTAGTTTCTTTAAAGTCTCCTTTAGAATTTTGGAAACTTTAATAAAATTAAAAATTTGAATTTACTGTTAAATTTTCTTATTCGGAAGTAGTCCGCCAATTTTCTTTATGTCAGTTTTGACAGGTAACGAATTTTACAAGTAATTTTTCTCTTTATTGAATTAAAAGCTGATTTTAATATCACGTAGTAGCATTTAATTTTATTCGAATATATTTAAATATAAAGGTTAACTAGAAAAATGTCGAGAAATTTGCAAATGCAAAATGACCAACAAAGATCCCATGAATGCTATATTCCATGCCTTTCCTCCTACGACTATACTTTCTGAGCCTATACTCTTCATCGGGTAGGCTTTAGGCAACGGTATCGATCGTGAAGATCCGAGTACCGTGGAGAGTCAAGTTGGAATGACTCTCGCTGGCTTATAGCAATCATGGTACCTTAAATAAACGAGATACTACTCGTTGGGCAAGATACATCAATATTCGAATTTTTTTGGGGACCCTTCTAAAACTTACCAATTGACTAAGAAATGAGATTGGTAAAGTTTCAGCTCAACTGGATAACGTTAATCCATGCTTCATCAAGGTTGAAGTTTCTTGACTTTTTATGAAAATTGATTTTTTATGAAAATGTCTTACAAGACAATTACATTGGCTCTCTAGATTTTACTTTATTTATTTTGTCAATATGTACATAAAAAAGGGTTTATTTAAAATTGTTTTCAAAAGTAAATAGAGCAAAATTCAAATTGAAAATGGAGGATTTTGGGTGAAAAGAAAAGCAAAAAGATATAAAAATGAGAAGAAATAATGTTCAAATGCATTTTATTATTTAAAGTTTGGTTATAAAAAAGGAAGCAATATTTGGTAAAGGAAAAAAGTTATTATTATTATTTAAATTTACAATTTATTATCAGATCAAGGTGATAATGGGTTAGATAAGGAGGCATTTGAAGAGACAGGAAAAATTTTCCTACATTCAGATACAACTTGTAACAGAAACTGCCATTGTCCATCATCTTTCGTCAAACAGGAGTTGAAGTCTTGAATTAATTTGTCACCTTTTTCAGCTGTGTCATTGAGAACTTTAAAACCATTTACTATTTTGTTAGCTTTTAAATAGTGTGAATTGTCACACCATTCATCGGAATCAGTATCTAAAAAGTTTGTATCATTTTCAAACCTTGAAGAAACGTAACGTACCATATCCTTGCTTTGGTTGCCCAGTCACATAGGCAACCCTCATAACGACAGAGCGGATTATCTTGCTAAACTTGCCATAGAAAGGGGCAGTATGAACATGGGAGAGAATCACTACTCTGATTTTAACATCTTCATAAAACACCTACACAGCTCTCTCTTCCAACTCAAATGGGACTTGGAAGAACCCAACAACAAATTATGGTCCATCAAAACCAATGTATTTCCTCCCCTTAACTCCACAGAATTGAACCGAAGACATAATGTAATAATGAGAAGACTGGCATTGGGACACACGTACTCCACACATGTACACCTATTAAAGAGAGATTCCCCTCCACTCTGTCCTAAATGTGACTCCCCTTATCAGTGTTACATCTAATCGAATCCATTCAACATCAAAACTTGAGAGACACCCACGGCATCCCATCCAACATCACCATCCTCATAAAATCTTTTGTCCCACTTAAAGACAAGATAACCAATTACTTAAAAGAATTCAACTTCATAGTCTAATCTATTTATACCAAACTAACTCTAGTGGGCGCTAAATGATCTTAGCTGTCGATGCGCCCTGCCCAACAGAAACAAACAAAAAAACAAAACATCTAATCGAATCCATTCAACATCAAAACTTGAGAGACACCCACGGCATCCCATCCAACATCACCATCCTCATAAAATCTTTTGTCCCACTTAAAGAAAAGATAACCAATTACTTAAAAGAATTCAACTTCATAGTCTAATCTATTTATACCAAACTAACTCTAGTGGGCGCTAAATGATCTTAGCTGTCGATGCGCCCTGCCCAACAGAAACAAACAAACAATTTTCAAATCTCTTGAAAAAATTTATTTGATTTTGAGTTTGATGAGAAACAAAATAATCAATTTTTTTGTCCACTAAATTATCCACTTGTTCGAGATTGAGCCTTGCTTTTATATCTCTATCATTGTAACTTTTTTCTTCAACGGAAATTAATTTTAGACATTTTGCAGCCATGCTCGTTTTGACATTTTTTTCTAAAGTTTCATTAAAAAATGAAAATGCGATTAGCTCGGAATTGAGATACCACAGATGATTTATCATTTTAGACAGTGCCTTGTCTGTAAGTTCTTTATCAATTTGTCTGTATTTCACAAAAGATTTTAACAATTGTAGGTTTTGGTTAGGGGCCAAAGTGGGTTGGGGGGCACTGAACTACGCTTTTACATAAACATTGATTATAAATAAACAAATGTCTGTGACTTAAATGTCTTCGAAGCTTCTACTTTTTTACTTTGCGCTGTACTTTTAGCGTTTTTTTTTGCAGTTTTCTCCACTCTTCGTACGGTTTTTCTAATTTTGCATCACAATCTTTTAGGTGTCTGGTTGGTATCTTAGCTTTCTTCCGAAAAATTAAAACTTCCTGTATTGTAAGTCTTGCAGCTTCTAAGTGTTTAGTTTCACTTGCCGTATATTATAAAATAAACTGCGTAAAATTGGACAATTAGATGGTAATTTACTGACACGGATTTGATGAGATATGTGGCCGATTAAATACACCATTTCTTTCTGCCTTGAACTCGAACCGGAACAAGCATGGCTCGTTGATGCTTTAGGAGACATTGTCCCGCAAACCTCACAGAAAAGTCACTACATCAGATTACACAAATATTTAGAAGAATATCTTATACAGCAAAAATTAAATTAAAACTAATAGATATGTGACACTTGCTCAACGTAGTCTTGCCTAGAAAAACTACCTGCTCAAGCAGTGAACTACCGGGAATAACACTAATAATATTAAAACGTCCCATTTTAAATTTTTTACTTAAATTTGAATTAAAATAATTGAAAAAAAAGTATTGTTTGTGATATCAGATTACAGTGTGGCATTTCTCGAATGATAATAAAAGAGAATATTTAAAAAAGTATTTGAAAAAACATAATTTCCGTTGATAAAGGAGGTAACGAGAAAAGTGAAATCATTAGCGTAACCATCTTATATATTAGTTACGACAAGCAATATATTAAAGAATAAATGACAAGCTTGTAAAGGATATTTGTGAAAACAAAAAAAAAGCCTTCAAAATTTTTAGAAATAAATTTTCAGGTTTGCCGGTTTAATCATCAGTAAAAACCGAATTTTCTGATCTTATTGGTTTTGATTAGTGATGTATCGATACTTTCGAGTATTTAAGGTACCCGATATTTCTTAAAAAAGTACCCGTTACATTGTATCCGGTACAAAGTACCGATCTCGTCATGTAGTTGCCGATATACCTACCTACATTAGTCGGTGGCTGGCCAGATTATTAGTGAACGGCATAACAGACTGAAATCAAATCATGTAAATAAACTGATTTTTCTCAACTGTAATCATTTTTTGTTGAATGCTAAGAAATGAAAAATAGCGTTCCCGTTGCGTTTGTTGTAATATTCATTTACTTATTTTCATTGTTTTTAAGTATTGAGAGTATATAAGTACTTTTATAATTTTCTGTATTATATTTGGGAATACCCAAATATAATACAAAAAAATTTATTGCACCAGCTACTCCGGCACTTTTATTTCCTGTACAGGCTTGTACAACTCCGGTACCGACTGTTCTGTATCTATAATAAAATATTTTCTTATTTTAATATAAAGCTATTCCTAAAGCCCAAGATTAAATATTTTCAAAATTCCTAATTTGTTCTTTATGTATTTATTATTTTGTCCAACTAATTTATTAACTAAAATAATAGTCATATTCAATTCAATATTCATAAACGACAAATATGTACGTATATATCATATACCTATTTAATAAAATATTACATGCACTATGTGCAAATTTTGCTTGCATTCCTAATTGTGCGCGCTCCGTTTGTCTTTATCATCCAGTTTAATTTCGGGTATATGTATGTATATATAATTTATAATTGTATATGTGCACCCATTCTTTTCAATCATTACTATTGATACCGAATTTACCGAAAACGAACGCCATCGATAAAGACAAGATATATTTCGTGGAGACGAGTAGATTAGCAATGCCATACCACCACTAGTATGGCATTGGTAGTTTTAGTTTGGTTGGCCGCAGACGCCATCAATGTGTAGGTACCTGGAACCGGGTACATTTATAGTCGACTCTCGGTACTTCGGATCCGGTCGAGTAACAAGTAGCCGGTAGTTACAATATTGATATTTCTAGTTTTGATGACTTACTGGTGCTCTTGTAACTTTAAAGTAATAGTTGTCAAATTAGATCAATTTTAAAATTAAACCTTTTTAGGAAATCTAAAAGAAAATGTTTCAAATAGCAAAATCACTTTTTGTATTTCACTCGATTGAAAATAGATATACAAAATTCATTATGGCTTAATTTTGCCCAACGATTTATGTTTATAATTGAGTTTTTGATCTTGGCAGACTTCTGAAAAAAGTCTTCGGCAATAACAAGGTTACATTATGCTTATTTTATTTGGTGTATTTTTTCTCATTTTTTTATTGAATCAGCCACTCCAGCACTCTTATTTCCTGCACAGGCTTGTTCAACTCCGGTACCGATTAATTCTCTATCCATATTTAGTTATCCAAAAAGATCTAGTCTCCTGCGGTCTAAGCATTTCAGTTGAATAGGATATGATAAGCCATTTTCCTCTTACTATTGCACAATTCGTAATATATGTCTTCATTGTAGGGCCCCAGTTCATATAGATGTACTTTCAAGGCCCAGTGCCCTATCAGTAGATACAGAATTATTCGTAGTAGGTTCCTATTTCGTTTCAGTAATTCATCGATGGTTCTTTAGTTAAAATGTCCACTTGGTACTGGACTAATATATGACGATGGTGTTCTCTTGCGATTTCGTCAGCTTTCTCGTTGCTCTGTAGCCTAGTTTTGGTCAGAGAAATCTCTTAAGTTCAGAATAATCCACTTAGCATTCAAGGACACCTGGCTATCAATATTTATTTTTATGTGCGCTCTTGTTATTTTCGGTTACATATTGCATTGTTGAATATACGTGCATATATTACGAGAAATGTAGTGGTATTTATATCCTAATGGAATAATAAACTTATTGTTATTAACCCATTATAATCGTGCATTTCTGACCCAATTCCTTAGTGAAACCAGAGTTTTCCAGTGTCTCTGATCTATTATTTGCTGCTCCTGTTAAATAAGTAAGTTGGGATCATAAGGTAAGATCTTATAATTTAGTGAATAATCCAATAAAAAGTTTTTCCTTCCTGTCTGTCAGTACTACAACTACTTTTACTTTCCTTGCTAAAGGAAAGTATTATATTCCTGAAGAAATCATATTCCGAGATTTTTGCTTGTCTTCACGTTTTAGGGCTGTTTCTAGATCAAGAAAAATATAGTCAACTCAACCTTCGGTCTGCTGGCATGATAACTCCGATAAGGGTTGTATATACATAACAAAGGGATGAAGCGTATAGTTTTTGAACGATATCACTTAAGTCTAAGGTGGTGACAGGCGCGGGGATCGATAAATCTTGCATGGTTCTAATAGTATGTATATATATATATATATATATATATATATATATATATATATATATATATATATATTATATATATATATATATATATATATTATATATATATGTATATATATATATATATATATATATATATATATATATATATATATATATATATATATATATATATATATATATATATATATGGTATTTTTTCTAGTTTTCTTGTTAAGATAATAAACAAATATTATGTATAGAAATTTATAGTAAGTTATTAAAGGAGTCAAAGAGATAGAGCAGGAGATTAGATGGGTTGCTTTCTAAAGGGTGTTTCATTGGCTCCATACAAAGTTTGTTATCAAGTCACGATAACGAACACCATTGACGGTAACCGCATTTCCAGCAGCATTCTCGAAAAAGTACTGGCCAATCACTCCTCCTACCCAAAATCCGCACCAAAAAGTGATTCGTGGTGGATGCACGGGAAGCTGTTGGATCACTTGTGGATTTACAGTCCCCCAAATTCGACAGTTTTGATTATGTACGTAGTCACTAAGTTGAAAATGCGCCTCACTGCTGAATATGATTTTCTTTGAAAAATCACCATCGATTTGTTGATGCTCCAATATCCAATTGGCGAATGTACCTGCGCATGGTCTGGTGGTTGCAGTTCTTATGTCAATTGAATCTTGTAAGCATGCAAATGCAGATTTTTCGTCAAAACTCGCTGCATAGAGCATTTTGAAATGTTCAATTGCTGAGAACGATGGCGAATCGAGGTGGAAGGACTTTCGTCAACACACGCACTCACTGCGGCTATGTTTTCATTCGACTGGCCGGTATGACTACGGCCACTGCTTTTCGCGGTCAGAATTGAATCACTAACCTCAAATTTTTTGATTAATTGCCCCACAGTGTTGCGAGATGGTCCGTTATGATGGCCAAAAGACGTGCGGACTTTTCGAACTGTCTCTGCAAAATTTTCACCATATTTGTAGTGAATTTTCACAATTTCTGTACGTTGCTCGATCGTGTAATTCTCCATGATTAAACCTCAATATTTCCTGATGCCAGTTGTCAAAGATTTGTACTCTATGTTCGCCACAAAAAAAATGGCGCGCAATTTAGAATGTCAGGTCATTTTGAGACACCCTTTATATAAACAGTGGTATGTTCTTTTTAAGTTTTTTGAAATCGATTAATTTAAAAATCAAAAAGTTTTTTTATCACCCAAGAAGGGGGTTAAAGGAAATTTTTAGCGTATTATTTATAGTAATGTATACAAGGGGTTAATGGGGTGGGGTAGGAGAATAGAGAGGTTGCTTCCCATATATCGTACTATATGTCAGTTTCAGAATTCTTGGACTGTAAGAATAAGAAAATTGAGTTTTGTTTTCAGGACTTTTAATTCTAATAGGAGCAAGGGGTGAAAGAGATGAGAGAACCTTGTATAGTTTCAGCATAATTATGAACAATTTTTCAGGTGTTTCAGATGGGAGAATGGGTAATTTTAAACGATATCGTTTATACTAAAACATAAAAGAAAGGGGTAGAGAAGGATGGTAGACGAGTAACTTCATGTTTATTATGTTATAGGTCTTTTTTGGGATTCTTTCAGTCAAAGAATCGAAACATTATATTTTTTTTTCATTACTTTTATCGCTAACATAGGAATAGATTGAGAGCGGGTGGGGCTCTTTATATTGTTTCAATGGTATTATGAGAATCTTTCCTGGTTCCTTATTGAAATATTGGATATTTATTACAAAATACATTTTTATAGCACGATATGTATTGGGAAAAGGTATGAGATAGGGCGCTAGATATGGGCGATTCTGCATATATCGTAATATACTTTTATTTCAGTGTTCTTGTTTTTCCATTATTTCGCATTCTAACAGAAATATCAGATATGTTAAAAGAAATTAAGATCTGATTACAGAATAATCTAAAAAAATGTTGAGTTAAATATAACACAAGTTCCAGAAATATAAATGCGGAAACGTACGTATACCGCGTAAATTATTGTACTTACTTCCTTTGCTAACCGGAAGTGTGGTATCGTAAAAAAATATTCTTCTCTTTTCTTCAGGTCCTAAGGTTTTTAGATCTTAAAAAACATATTTTTGTAACTTCCAACTTGATAAATAATACTAAATATGGCAAAAATAATAATCGAGCCACACATCGCAAAAACGGTATATTATTATTTACACATTTTTTGTGTGGTGAAACAGCTCTTTTGTACTGAAATGTCGTCTCTGCATTAAAATAGTCCTCATTTACCAGGTTTACAAGTATGAAATGCGGATTTCAGACAACAGATGGTGCACCAATGCAGTTTGTGCTATAAAAATTTGACACCGCTCCATTTTGTTGTGTCATCAGCAAGTGTCAGACGCCCACGAGTGATAAATTGGAAAAGTGTGAGCATAGAGTTGTGTTGTTATGTTCAATATGTCGAAATTTATACCGAACAAAGAGCATTCGCGGACAGCATTAATTTTTTGTTTTCATTTGAAGAAAACTGCTGTTGAATTATACCAATTACTTCGAGAAGTTTATTGTGAACATGCTCCATCGCAACATACGTGTGAACGATGGTTTCGGCGTTTCAAAAGTGGTGACTTCGATGTTGCAGGCAAGGAACGTGGAAAACCGCCAAAAAAATACGAAGATGTGGAATTGCAAGCATTGTTGAACGAAGATGATTCGCAAACACAAAAAAACAACTCACCGAGCAATTGGGCGTTAGTCAACAAGCTATTTCCAATCGGCTACGAGAGATGGGAAAAATTCAGAAGACCGGTAGATGGGTATCACATGAGTTGAACGACAGGCAAATGGAAAAGCGCAAAAACACGTGTGACATTTTGCTCGCTTGGTACAAAAGGAAGTCGTTTTTGCATCGTATAGTTACAGGGTTACATTTATTTTGAGAATCCCAAGCGCAAAAAATCATGGGTAGACCCAGGCGCACCATCCACATCGACCGCAAGACCGAATCGCTTTGGCAGAAAGACGATGTGTTTGGTGGGACCAGAGGGGCGTTGTCTATTATGAGCTGTTAAAAACCTGGGGAAACGGTTAATACTAAACGTTACCAACAACAATTGACCGATTTGAACCGTTCGCTGCTTGAAAGAAGACCAGAATACCGCAACACAGTCATTTTTCTTCATGACAATGCTCCATCACATACGACAAAACTAGTTCGCGACACGTTGGAAGCACTCAGCTGTGATATTCTACCCCATGCGGCTTACTTACCAGACTTGGCTCCTTCCGATTACCACCTGTTTGCATCGATGGGTCACACACTTGCTGAGCAGCGCTTTGGTTCGTATGAAGATGTGAAAAAATGGCTCGATGCATGGTTCGCAGCAAAAATAAGATTTTTACTGGCGCGGTATTCACAAATTGCCCGAAAGATGGGAAAAATTTATAACAGGCGATGGAGCATACTTTGAATGAAGCACTTTTTATCATTCTTCCAAATTTAACATGTTTTTTTTAGAAAAAAAATCCGCATTTCATACTTGTACACCTGGTATCTACATATGTACCGATCTGGAGCGTAGATCGGTGAAATGAGGTTTTAGGAATAAACTTGAAAGAAGAACTAGTGCAGAAAGTGGAAAAACGCGAGGAAAGAAGAATATGTAGCAAAAAAAAGTATATGAAAATCTTGACAGAAACGTATGAAAATAGCGTGGTGGTAAAATGTGCAGCATTAACCTGTGTAGTAGCGAAAATGTGCAACAGTACAACCCTCAAAAGAAACAAACTTTATACCAGCTATAATAAATCTCACGTTTTTCAAATAATTTTACCTTATCGACTCTGCAGCATGTGATATAAGATACTACGATATGGCGTCGATCCGTTTTTTTTTTTTTAAATACGATCCGTTTTATTGGGAACTCTAGAGTGAGCCGAAAACGGGAGGAAATAGTGAAGGTGAGTAGAATAAGTAAAGGGATTGATAAGACACCTAAACTCTATTCTGTGGTCGAATAACATAACATCACAAAGAAAACACCTCATTTATAATGCAGTACTGAAGAGCATCGTGTTATACGGTTGGGAAACTTGGCAATTGACGAAATTATTGGAACATAAAATAATGGCACTCGAAATGAATTACTGGCGAAGATCACGACAGTGAAAATTTTGATTTTGCTATGCAGCGTCCTTAAAAAAAAAACAGCTGAACAGAGAAAAGATATAACATCTGACATTAAAAAAACTAATTTACACTACTGCCAATCTGACGAAAGTCGGTCGTGCTGGCTTTTGCCAACATTTAGGAGTATATGTCGTATAGCACCATTAAAAATCAAGTAGAAATTTACAACTAGAAAAGGCAATTGCTGTGGTAATTGCTGAGAACTTTATCTTGAAACTTACACTTAACAAAATATTTTCATTAGGACTCCAAGAAGCCCTAAGATGGGCAATCACTTCAAAATCGAGTAAGAAATACTTACTTATTTCGGACTCCCTGTCCTCACTACGGGCCATTTCCTCTTATAAAATTTCTTTCCCTCTAGTTCTTAACATTATTGACCTCCTTTAGATCGGACATAACAGATGTTTATCATTGGTATTCCTATGGGTCCCAAGTCACAAGTCAATAAAGAAAATGAGTCAGCTGACCTGAATGCCAAATCCGGTATTTCCACTGGAACCCCCACAAAACTCATTTTCTCAAATGAAGACCTTTCAAACCATTTTAGAACCACTATAACAAATCTATTTCAACTAGACTGGGACTTGCAAGAGGGTACGAATAAACTATGGGAGGTGAAACCACTGGTTTTTCCCCCACTGTTCCTCCCTTCCTTATCTCGTAAGGAAAATGTTATGTGGAGGAGAATTGCCATAGGCCATACTTATATTACACATTCTCACCAATTAAAAGGAGAACCTCACCCAGTATGCCCTAAATGCAATAATCTTCTGACTATTAAGCACCTTTTGGAATCTAACGACTTCCTTGACAAGAAAATAAAATACAACATCAGAGGCCCATTATCGCAAATTCTAAGACCGAAACATGACGGAATCAAAAATCTAACTAACTTTTCTAAAAGAAATCATACCCCAAAATAATATTTAAATTCAAATTGGGCGCCAAATGATCTAGTTATCGATACGCCCTCATCGAAAAAGAAACAAAATAAAACATCTTTGTTTTGACCTTCTTTATAATTTCATTCATGACAATATTAAATAGAAGAGGACATAAAGAGTCTCCCTGTCAAATTCCAGATTCATAGTTGATTGGTTCTGTCATTCCTTCTGCTAATCTTGCGACTACTTTGTTGTCTATATACATTCTCGATAGTTTTATTAGATCTAATGGGATGTTCCTGTTATATAATATACTAGCCGGGCCCGCGGCTCCGCTTGTGTGGACTTGATTCACTACTATCGTTACTGCTTATTCCTTACGTTACCCAACGTAAAAAATATCTCCCATTATTTCCCCCTCTTTTACAATATTTCTCCTTATCGCCCATTATCTCTATATAATTTCCATTATCTAGGCTTATCTCTGCTCACCTCCCAATATTTCCCCTTCTCTTCCAATAGTTCTCCTTATCTCCCATTATCTCACCTTATTTCCCATTATCTAGGCTTATCTCGACTTATTTCGCAATATTTCTTCTTATCTCTCATTATTTCTCCTTATCTCCCATTATCTCACCACAACTCCCCTTATCTAGACTTATCTCTGCTTATCTCCCATTATTTCTTATCTTCCATTATTTATACTTATCTCCCATTATCTCACCTTATTTCCCATTATCGAGGCTTATCTCAACTTATCTCCCATTATTTTGCCTTATCTCTCATTACCTCACCTTATGTAGGCTTATATCGAATTATATAGTACATATGTATAAATTTATAAAAACACGTCAATCGAATAAGTGGTTCTCGAGTGATAAGCGCACTAATGGACAGACAGATAGAGAGACGTTGCATTTTATATATATTAAATTCTTTGCTACATGATATTGTTCCATATTTAATGCTTTAGGCAGTGTATTGCAAGAGAACGCGCTAGCGGCAAACTTTTCTTCGACTTGAGTCACTATTATCGTCACTGCTTATTCCTTATGTCACCTCCTTGATATTGTTCCATATTTAATGGTTTATCATGTTTTAAAACAAAGCACGTAAATCGAATAAGTGGTTCTCCAGTGATAAGCGCACAAACGGACAAACAAAGCGCACAGACGGACAAACAGACAGAGAGACGTTGCATTTTATATATTATAGATACATACATACATACACATACTCACCTATTAAAACGAAATCTAACGACTTTCTTGAAAAGAAAATAAAATACAATCAAAGGACCATTATCGGAAATTCTAAGATTGAAACGTGACGAAATCAAAAATCTAATTAATTTTCTAAAGCAAATCATACCCCAAAATAATATTTAAATTCAAATTGGGCGCCAAATGATCTAGTTATCGACGCGCCCTCATCGAAAAAGAAACAAACAAAAAAGAAAAAGCAAAATATTGATATCTAAATAGATCTAGTGCATTACAAAAGAAAATATTACACCCTATTATGTAAAAGTGTTAATAAAAGGAGACTTTTTTAAAAAAAATCGTAGTAACAATAACGAGTCCATTTCGTGTAGGAACATTTCATTGAAAATCTAATTAAATGAAAGGTGGCCATTGGGGTGACAAGCCAAAATTTTTTTTTTATTTTCTTTGGTTTCACCTCCGAAAAATGTTCAATCCTATGAATAAATGAAGCTCCTAAATTTTTAGAAAAAAAATATTTTTATTTAGAAGTCGCATCCATCGATCGAAAATATTCTTCTTAATCATTTTTTCCCCTTCAACAGCCCTCAGTTAGACGTCTGATTTGAATTAAGGGATTATGAATGTATTTGTTTATACATTTTTTGATGCTGAATCCATTCCCGAGCCCTTTGCCCCTAAATCCTTTAGTTTTTAGCAATTCTCACGTTAAGCGCACATGCAGGGTGAAAAAATGCGTTTTCCTTTCAAAAAAGTTCCGCAAAATTTACAGGAAGCATTGTAGATCAAGTTTTAGATTGCAAAATTATAGATATGATACAGATTTTTGAGAAATTTCCATGCCGCATTAGTAATATTGGACAAAGATAGCGAGAAAGAAGCGTTTTGTTGGAAAAAAGATAGACAAAAGACACACCTAAAAAAACTCGACAGGAGGGCAACTTCAGAAAAAATGTTTCAGACAAAAGTTTTAGCTTTTTTCCCTGGGAATTGAATGGACCTATTAGATTTTGGACCCAAAGCTTTATTGGGATTTTAATAGGTCCAAAATTGAAAATTTAAATGGAAACCAAATACTTTTAATACATATTTCAATTCAGTGAGAATTCTACGTCCGGGCCTCATTCGAACTACAATAAAATGTGGCACTAGAGAAGAATTATATCCGTATTAAAAGTTAATAACTAAGGTCAAGAATCGAGAGACAAGCCAATATTTTGTTTTTTTTTTTTCCGTCGAGCATGTATTTACAGGAGTCTTTACAGGAGTCCTCGTCTTCCCCTCCCATGCCGCCTCAAACTTTCCTAGTAACATGCTTCACTTGAAAACTCTATGAGAATACATTTTCCACATTACCATTGTTATTTGTTCACATATTCTTTCACATTTTTCCACATTCCCATCAGTCTCACTCATTCTTCATGTCTTTCCAGACGCATTTTGAAAACGTAAAAATTATTGGTGTTTAAGTAATCTTTGCTTCCGTGATTAAAAAATAGCGTATAGAAATTAGAAAAGCAGTAACGTGAGCAAACAAAAAAAACTGATTTTTGGTTGGTGGAATCGTGTTTGGAGGATGTTTCCGAGTGCATTTCTACAAATACTTTGCCGTCGAATAATCATATTTTAAGGAAAAAAATATATTTTTTGTCACTCGATTTTTTACCTTATTTATTAGCTTTTAACATGGATATAATTCTTTTCCAATGCCGTATTTTATTGCAGTTCCAATGAGGCCCAATCAGGCCCAATCAAGAACTCAATGTTTACTCGGACGTAATCGCTGAATTCAAATATGTATTAAAACTATTGGCTTTCCATTTAAATTTTCAATTTTGAGAGTCCCAACAGAGCGTTGAGCCCAAAATCTAATAGGCCCATTCAATTCCCAGGGAAACATGCTAAGACTTTTGTCTGAAACATTTTTTCTGAAGTTGCCTTCCTGTCGAGCTTTTTTAGGTGTGTCAATCTTTTTTCTGACAAAGGGCTTCGTTCTCGCTGTCTATGTCCAATATTACTATGACTCATCTATGACTCCGCAAGCCCTCATGTCAAGAAACCTCTTGAAACTATACAAAATTGCTGTCTCCGACTGGCCACAGGCGCATTCCGAACCACCCCAATCACTAGCTTACAGTGCATCGCATCCACTCAGTCACTCCAACTATCTCACCAACTCTCACTGTTAAAATTTTACTCAACTTCCCTACATCGACCTCATACCAGATCCTCACTCAACCGGGTCAATGTTCACAGACCAAACATTACATTCCCCACTGATTCTATTCCCCACAGAATCAACAAATTACTTATCCAGCACAATATCTCCCCCCTCATTACAACTACCCCCTCCAAACCACCTTTCCTCCCTGGCTCTCCCCTCTCCCCAAGATTGACCTAACTTTGCACTCCTATAAAAAATCAGAACATTCAAACATATTCTTTAACAAGCTCTTTCTTGACAGACTATCCAATATCTATCTCAATCATTTACTTTTCTTCACAGATGGATCAAAGACGGAAAAAGGAGTTGGGGCTGCCTTCTTCTTTGATAATATCGTCCAAATGTTTAAATTACCTAAACATATCTCTATTTTCTCCACAGAATTGTTGGCAATAAAGGAGGCTATCAGATACTCCTTCCAAGCAAACATCCAACAACCAACTCTCATAATTTCTGATTCCCTAAGCGCTCTCAAAGTCATCAATTCTAGAAATCTCAATTTCAACTATATCAGGCAAATTCTGGATCTTGAAAAAACGTACCATATCCTTGCTTTGGTTGCCCAGTCACATAGGCAACCCTCGTAACGACAGAGCGGATTATCTTGCTAAACTTGCCATAGAAAGGGGCAGTATGAACATGGGAGAGAATCACTATCATCCCATCCAACATCACCATCCTCATAAAATCTTTTGTCCCACTTAAAGAAAACATAACCAATTACTTAAAAGAATTCAACTTCATAGTCTAACCTATTTATACCAAACTAACTCTAGTGGGCGCTAAATGATCGTAGCTGTCGATGCGCCCTGCCCAACAGAAACAAACAAAAAAATTCCCAGGGAAACATGCTAAGACTTTTGTCTGAAACATTTTTTCTGAAGTTGCCTTCCTGTCGAGCTTTTTTAGGTGTGTCAATCTTTTTCTGACAAAGGGCTTCGTTCTCGCTGTCTGTGTCCAATATTACTCGTGCTCTATAAAAATTTCTCAAAGATCTGTGTCATATCTATGATTTTACATCATAAAACTTGATCTACAATGCTTCCCGTAAATTTTGCGGAACTTTTTTTTAAAGGGAAAAACGCATTTTTTCACCCTTAATGAGCATTTAACGTGAGCATTGAGGAAAGCTGAAGGATTTTATGGAGAAATGGCTCTTGGGAACGGATTTTGAAGAGGGAAAAGCGATTGAGAAGAAAAAATATATTTTTAGTCCACGGATGCGACCTCTAAATATAAATATTTTTTTCTAAAAATTAGAGGCTTCATTTTTTCATAGGACTGAACATTTTGCGGGGGAAGGAGCAAAGAAAATAAAAAAAAAATTTTGACTTGTCACCCTAACGGCCATGCTAGTACCAATTTTTTGTGTTAAAATCCCGTAGTGTAATACGAACTAAACAAACTGTAAAAAATAAAAGCGTGTAAATAATTTTACAAATTTTCTTTTTATTTGTAGTCTTGTTCGCGTTTTTACAGCCTTGGTCGAGATCCTGCAGATAACAACAGTAAAGGACACTGTAAGCAGAAGATAGATCCTTCTTCTTGTACTAAATTAAAGAAACGCAAAGATTGTAAAATACACCACTCAGCATGTCCTCGTCTACAAGTTAAGGATTGCAAACAATCGAAGGGATCCGATTGTCATCGATATTATTTAGAGGCAAGTTTATTGTTAACGCTTTAGTGGGTATTCACAACAATATGGAAACCACAGAACATTTTGACACTTCTCCTAATATATGCGCCTTTTAAGCAGAAACTCTGGGATGAAAAATTCCATTAAGCAAGTACATTAATCAATGGAAACATGACTTTTTTAGAAAAAATTAAAATAAAATAGTAACTATTTTGTTATTTCGTAAATTCCTGACCTTCGGCAATTTGAAGGTTTTTTTCGAACAATTGAATCTTTAGAAAAGTTTATTACCATTGCTGCGAAATTTCCTGTAAAATAATATTACAAATAACATCTTATACACAATTAAAATGGCAACATTGTATTCTTAAGCAGTGGAAAAGTACGAGTACAATACTGTCCTTTGATTTTTTTGTAAAATTCATAGTAATATTAGAGTGTACCTACGACTTTGTCCACATTTATATCCTAGACATCACAGTAGTCTACCAAGTCCCACCGCATATTTACGGATTTTAGTCATAATTACTGTTTATGTCAAAAAAAGTATTTGGATATATATTATTTAAACATAATTTTGACAGCTGTTAATGCCAAAACACTTAGTTTTTTTTTTTAATTTGGCATACACCATTCAAACTTGATTAGGATCGGCTCATAAACCCACATATAGATCAGAATTAGCTGATAAATTAGGTGACGTATTTTTTTTCTAATTTTGAGAGCTGCCAATGTCAAAAATTACTTTTAAAATAATTCTGTTTATTTAATACTGACCCAAAATTGACCCATAAATAAGATAGTTTAAAGTATTATTTTGACATCTGTTAATATTAAAAAATAAAAACTTAATTTGCCCAATTTTATATTTACTAGTCAAATTTGTTCCATATCGTTGCATAGATAAAAAAAAAGGGTAGGTGTTTCCGTAGATACCGAGTTGCGGTCCGCCTAATGGCCTTTAGAAGGTCGTAAATATTTTGACCTGTTTTTCATCTGAGTTGCGGTAACCAACAAATCGGCAGGTAGGTAGGGTTAAATTTTATCAAATATTATTAATTCTTAAATTTATTAAGGTTAACCTAAATTAGATAAAAGTATAAAACGTAAGAGCATTTTTGAAATTTACTAGTTTACGTTTAAACTTTTTCAAGTCAACATGGTCTTATTACAGAGGATGTTGAGGGAGAAAGGCAAAACTTTGATCCTATTGGAAAATTACAAATTTCGGCAATATCGCCTTTTAAAATCGACAGAAGAGATGTGCTGGGTCTGCACAAACAAGTATTGCACTGCCAAAGTTTATACCATTGGACCAGACGACATATTTTCACGACGAACTTGCAGTCATCAACACGATAATGAACAAGTACTGAATCGCCAAAAAATTAACAACGCAGTGAAGAAGAGAGCCAACGAGGAACATCATAACGAAAGATCAAGAATGATGATTCGGCGGGAGGTGGCTGCAGATTCTGAACTTTCACCGATATGACAAGAATAGGGAAGGATTTGAACCGAGTCAGACTACACTGCTATCCGAAGTTGCCAAAGTCCCGAGAGGAAGTTCAATCTCGGTGGAAACCGCCAGGCATGAAGATTTCCTGATGTTCAATGATGTCCAGGTTGGTGTGATATTTTCCTGTAGAAGTAATTTAGAATTACTGTGCGCGGCGGAAATTGTGATGGTGGACGGTAAATTTGAATTTTGTGCGAAGTTTTTTTCTACAAATGTTTACTATTCTGGCATATATCAATGGCCGCTATATTCCCTTGGAGTTAAGCCTATTGCTCGACAAGAAGGAAACTTCATATTCTTTGGTATTCTCTGAGGTAAAGTCCAAATGCCAGTAATTAGGATGTGTTTTCTCATCTACAAAGGTCGCGTCAGATTTTGAACGCGCTATTCACAGTGCGGTTTCAACCGAATGCTCTGTCACGTAGAGAGAATACAATATGGAGAAGGGTCGCTATCGGACACACCTACCTCACTCATTCTTATTTGTTGGAAGGTGATCCGCCACCCAGATGTCCAAACTGCGACAATATTCTAACTATTAACCATATTTTAACTTCAAATGAATATTTAGACATTAAGACAAGGTTAGATCTATTAAAACCTCTCGATCAAATATTGATTCCAAATGTTACAAACATCTCCAATTTGATCAAATTCTTCAAAGAAACACAATTATTTTCTAAGATTTGAACATCCTACTTATGGCGCCAAATGATCCTCGATATCGACGCGCCAAACTAAAATAATCAATCAATCAACCGAATTTCCATTGCCACCGCTTGTGGGATGCAGATTCCATTTAGGACAATTCTGGTGGAGAAAAATTCAGAATCTAGGATTAACTAGATAATACAAAGATAAGAATTCTCCCATTGGAAAATGGCTTTACCACATGTTCGGGCTAACTTTTCTCCCTGCCGATCACGTGGGAGATGTTTTCGTCTAATTATTAAAAAATCAGCCAGTTTTTTTCATTCAAAATTTGCAAAGGATAGTTGTTCGCCTCATCCGAATTTACATAAATTTTTAGAGGTCATTAAGTGTTTCCAGACTGAAACATACGCGAAAATCAACGCTGTACAAACCAGTGCACCATAATGTTCGGCTAATAGGTATAATTCAGCATTTTTAGAAAATAAGATAATTCAATATGTACATAAAGAAATTGATGCTGTAAGGTTTGTCAAATGTATGTCTTACAAATGTAATAGTTACTGAAATATGTATTTTTCTTTAATTTTCACACATAACTTGTATACTTATAGCTCTATACCTGCCTGTGTCGGATCGCAACTCGGCCGTCAATTTTGGGTTCGAAAAAGGTCTGTACCTTACCGTAACTCGGTGTCAACGGGTGTTTCAATATTTACTATTTACAGCTCTAAATGTATCAATGAATTGTTTTATTTAGATCTATCTAATCATTTTTCATGCCATAGTCTCCTTTGTTTTTAAAGACATTTTATATTAAAAAAATATATGAATACGATAAAAAGAAATTTGCTAAAGTTTGAAGCCCACAAAATCCAAAATAAAATCAAAAATTCGGTTCTTTGGTAATATCTCGAAAAATAAATAAGATATCGAAAAACTAATAGCATCACGTGAAAGAGTGGAAAATTCTACAAAAAACAGTATATAGATTTTTTCCAGACTTTTTATATTAGCGTGAGAATTTATTAAAAATTCGAATAGGTGATTCAAAAAGTGTAGTGCGTGAAATAGGTTAATTTAAACGTCTACGCGCACCGCTCGAAGGTTAATAGATATTACTTGTTTTCAGAGTGTAAAAAAAATAGCTTTTTCAAGAGGAGATTTTCAGCTTTCCGATGATACTAATAGTTTTTATTTTTGTTTATATGATTTTAGCGGGCATACAGTAAATTAGAAATATTTAATTAATTTAAAAATATTTAATCATTATACTTTAAGTTTCAATATAAGAATTATTAAAAATACCCACATTATCTGTTATTTAAAAACTGAGTTTTAAAATATTAAAATTGTCCCGCTGTAGTGCGCCGCCGGTCAAAAAAATCGGACAATTTTTTTTAGTTACAGTTAAAAGTATAAAAAATTAAGTATAGAAAAAGTATAGCAAGTTCAGAAAATCATTAAAAACTTCAAAAAGTTTCTATTTTTTTGTAATTTTTCTCTTAAAAAAGTGTTGATGATAAACGTATTTTTTGCTCATTATTAATCATACAACTTAAACTTAAAATAAAAAAAAAATATTTAAAGCTGGAAAATGAAAGATAAAAGTCTAAGCTTTAAGCATAAAGTATTTATATTTTATTTATACATCCAGATACAAAGAAAACTTCTTCTTTTTCTTCTCTTATTGTAGGTGTAACACCTGTTTTTCTTCATGCTTTATTTCATGGTGTGTCGATAGATGACGAATGCCAACTTTCTGCCCATCTTTTTCTTGGTCGGCTGGGTTCTGACTTTGCTGTTGATGCTTAAATAACAGTTTTTCCCTGTTACATCGCGAAGGTATCTTAAAACTCTTACTCCTTTTCCTACTTGTTGTCGAACTTGTTTATATAAATTAGGATCGCTCGTTATATCTATTCTCAGGTATTTAAACGCCATTACTTATTCTATCATACTTCCTGTTATTTCCAACTTACAGCGTATGGGCTCCTTAGATATTACTAGATTGTTTTTTCTATGGAAACATCCATATTATACTTTTTTGATGTTGTGACAAATCTTTGTAACAGGCGCTGGAGGTCGTCTTCAGTTCTTGCAAGAAGGACCGCATCATCGACGTAGCAGACAATACATATATCTTTGTTTTCCATCCTATATCCAGGTAGTACTTTGACACTATCGATTATCTTGTCCATAATCATGTTGAACAAGAAAGGGCTCAACGAGTCTCCTTGGCGAATACCGTTGGCACATTGAATTTCTTGCGTTAATTGATTTCCCACTTGTATTTTTGTTTTTGTATATATATTAATATGCTCTATTATTTGTATAAGGTCAGCAGGTACGCCTCTATCTAAACATATAAAGGCTTGCGTGATGAATTCGATCGCTTTTTCAACTACTTGTCGAATTATGAATATCGCATCCGTGGTTGAACGGTTTGAGCGGAAACATTGTTGTTCTTCATTTATTTGTCGAGGGTGACTCAACGATAGAGTAAAGTTCATTATCTCATTTGTTTCGGAAATGACGAACAAATGTTAAATACAATAGTTTTATGGAATCTTAAGGTGCACAGTTTAAAATTATTTTTGAGTATACAGGGTACTTCAAAAAAGTGTGGCCCATATAACATATGTTTTTTTTAAATGGAACATCCTATTTTCTAATTTATTGTTAAATTCTGCGTAAAATTTTATAACTTTTTTATTCATACTTAAACCTAGTAGTTTTTCTAATATTTCATTTTTTTTTTAAATACTAGTTTTCAGTTTTGTAAAAAATTGCCAGTAGCGCCATTGTTTCTAAGGGTGGAACACTCATAATAGCTACGAGCGTTCTATAGAGATGAAAAAAGAGATTCATAAAGAAATTTGAGTTAGGTGTTACAGGGTGTTCCAAATAAGTTATACATTTCGATTATTTTAAATTGAAAAATCTCAGATTTTTTAAACGACACACCCCGTATATTATTATTTTTTCTGATAGATGTTACAAAACCCTCCAACTTTTATTAAGTATGTCATATACCTATTTCTAATAGTTTTCGATTTATTTTGAATTTTTCAATTTTTACTCTTGTTTTTAGTATACTTACGCTACTGTGAAAACGTAAACAAGGAGTTAATAATAATTTTAATGTAGTTTAACTTATCTAATGATTAATTGTTATGACGTAATAAATATTCAAAAATATGCCCGTCTACTAGAACACACATTCGTTTTACTATATTTTCTTTCACTTTCCTTAGCATAAAGAGCGTTATTGTCCTGCATGCATCTCGTATCCTATTTTCCATATCTTCTGGTATTGTAGGGGGATTCACATAAACACGATCTTTAATGTAGCCCCATAGAAAGAAGTCTAAAGGTGTTAAGTCACATGATCGAGGGGGCCACTGAATGAATCCATTCCTACCGTTCCATTTTTGTGGGTAACGATCGTTTAAAAATTCCCAAACTTCCCGGTGGTAATGAGCAGTTGCTCTGTCTTGTTGAATCCACACTTGTTCCCTTTCAAAGTTATCAACTTCTTCAAGAAGCTGGGATAATTCGTTCAAAAAATTTAGATATTTAGGCCCATGAAGCGGTTCGCGGAAAAAACATGGACCAATAATTCGAAAATTTTATATTTTACACCATACATTAAGCGACCAATGGTTTTGGTTTTGACCTTCCCGGACCCAAAATGGATTAACTGTTGAATAATAATGCATGTTATGGCTGTTAACTGCTCCATTACTGAGAAAAATAACTTCATCAGAAAACATTATTTTGGATAAAAAATTTGGATCGGCCTCTATTGCTCCATTCATGGTGGTACAAAAGTTTACTCGTCGTTCAAAATCACGTTCTTGAAGTTCTTGGTGTAGTTCCATATCAAAGGGATGATACTTTTTTTTTTCTCGTGGTGTGATTAGCCGTAGATTGGATGATAGCTGCTGACCTGAGGATTATTTTCAACATAAAGTAAAATCTCCATTTCTTTTTCCTCACTGGTAGCATCCTGGTTTACTACGTTTCGTTTCGTATACTCAACACTACCACTACCATTATGCTGTTCCATTAAGCACTGAAAAGATTTTCTACATGGTATACGTCTATCAGGGTACTTCGCTCCGTAAAGCCTTACTGCCAAAAGAAAATTTTTTCCCGCCTCGCCCAGTATATAAACCATATCAATTTATTCATTCTTAGAAAAATCCATAAGTATTACCTTTATACTTCACTTACTACAACAAATTAAGCTATTTTTACTTGCTTAATGGCTATGTCAAAATTTGATAATGCCTACATTTTTGTTTTTAGTAGGGGAGCCCAAGGGGCTAAATGGGGATTTACTCGAGCGTCGTGGGGACCTAGTAGATTTTAAAGATTAGGTGATAAAGAGAAAAAAATATCATATGACTTTTTTCTTTTCAGCGGGGGGGGAAGCGTCTACAGGTTTTCGAAAATGTAAAAAAAAAAGTTAAACTGAAATACTCGAGCGCGTCAGATATTAATAGTATATAACTCCCACGTGTCTTTGATAACAAAGGTATGTTAATCTACCGGTTTGCACGATGGGGGTGGCCGTACGGAAGGGTTGAAAATGGGGTAAAAAAAAATTTATTCGAGCCCGTCAGATTTTTGGAGGGGGTGTTGAGTGAACCCAAAAGAACTTCCAATTGCTAAGACTGACGATTCGGACGTGACGCAAGCTCTTGGCGGCTTTTTAAAAATGTAAAAGAAAACAAATTTCAAAAAACTCGAGCGCGTCAGATTTTCATAGAGATGGTTCAGCTTGATGTGTAAGATGTGCTGACCAATAATCTGACGATTATTTGGAGGGGTTTTCTTCATCTGACAGTTTGAAAGATGGTTTTTGTCATAAATCGATTGGCGTACAAAAGTTTCAAATAAAATAGCATGCAAATAATAAAAAACAAAATCAATTTATTTTCATTTTTATTTTATAACAAAATTTCAAAATAAATAAAATGGTACAAAGAATTTTTTTGTTAATCTTCTTCTTCGTCCGTGGAGTTATTCTCATCCTGCAAATCTGGCTCGATTTAATCAATTTCATTTTCAGCTGGCACATCTGTAACAATAAATTGTCGTAATGCTTAACATGAACTTATTTACTTATAAAAGTGTGTTATGAAAGCATTGAAAAAAAAGTATACCTGAGTCTGGAGTTTCGCAGAGAATATCAAGCGTAATGACAATATCTTCATAAGCTTCTGGTAATTGATTATCAACCAACCAGGTCAATTCCAATTTCCCGTTTACATTTGTCCATCCGTAATCGGTTGGTGACATGTCAATTATGTTTCGTTTGTGTGCATTCCTCCACAAGCATGCAATGTATCTTGTTCGTAACAAGTGCGGCAGCAATTCTGATTGGCATCGTGGCAAATAACAGGCATCATAATTACGCACATTCAACAAGAAAAGCTGTGAAGTATCTGCGACCTCGTATGTTTTATTGAAGGTTTCAATTCTTGCTCTGTTGACATCTCCAATTTTTTTTAATCCATATAAGTGGCAGACAAAAGATTGTATTGCGCTAAAAGATTCATCAACATTATGATTCTCTGATCCGAAGTCTGCAAATACTTTTTGAAACATTTCGTACTTCAAAAGTATTTCCAGAGGTTTCTTCTTGCCTCGACGATAAAGTGCCGGGTTGAAATCACAACCTGTTAGCGCATGGAGAGCTGATAGCGCTAGCGAAACCATTGGCCAAGTTTGACTTCGTAATAATAACTGAATTGATACAATAATAGCAGATATTAAACGCACAAAATATTAAAAACACAAGCGAAGTAACTACCACGTTGTATACACAATGCCACGTACGCGTCTATGAGCAGCTGTGAAATGGCATCATGGCAACAGAAAGTAGTGTGGGGACGGTGCGAGAGAGTGAGAGATAGAGGCAGAGTGAAAGGGAAAGAGAGACGCGGAGTGGGGAATATATGTTTTACTGCAGCAACACGCGCTCGACTTTAATAATAATTTTTAATACTTCGGCTTATGGAAATCGTCAGAATATATTTTTTCCATAATCCTTAAATTATTTTGTTCAAATTAAAAAAAAACAAGACCGCGCTCGAGTAAGTCAAGGTCACGTTTCTTTTTTACAACTTTGCGACCCTCCCACCCCCTTGCGTCACGCTCAAATCGTCAGATTATTGAAATACACACTTTTTTGATTATAATTACCCTACATTACCTTAATCTGACGCGCTCGAGTATTTCTACCTATCGATTTTTTTACTAATCTGATCGGTTATCCTGGACGCACGTTCCAGGATAAAGTGCTAATATTTGCTGGAGGTACTCAACAGGATGCCCCCTGATGTTAATCTGCCGCGCTTGAGTAAATCCCGAAATCCCCCCTTGGGCTCCCCTACTATTTGTCTTGGTTATAACGTAAGTGTATTAAAAACAAGAGTAAAAATTGAAAAATTCGAAATAAATTAAAAACTATTAGAAATAGCTATATAACATACTTAATAAAAGTTAATATACAGGGTGTGCCATTAAAAAAATCTGAGATTTTTCAATTTAGAATAGTTGAAATATATAAATTGATTTTGAACACTCTGTAGTGTTTAACTCAAATTTATTTACATATATCTTTTTTTTATCTCTATAGAACGCTCGTACCAATTATGAGGATTCCACCTTCAGAAACAATGGCGTTACTGGCAATTTTAAACTAGTATTTAAAAAAAAATTGAAATATTAGAAAAACTACTAGGTTTGGGTATATAACATTATTAATAAAAAAATTATAAAATTTTATGCAGATATTAAAAATAAATTAGAAAATAGGATCTTCCATTTAAGAAAACATATGTTATATCGGCCACACTTTTTTCAAGTACCCTGTGTACTCAAAAATAATTTTAAACTGTGCATTTTAACATTCCCTAAAACTATTGTATTTAACTTTTTTCGTCATTCCCGAAACAAATGAGATAATTAACTATTGTTGACTCACCCTGTACATGTGGTTGTAGTTTGTCAAGGATGATTTTTGTTAAGGTTTTTGACATATATTTAAGAGGGTGATCCCACGGTAATTTTCTGGATTATTAATCCTTTAATCCATTTTTAAATAAAGGTATCGTTATACTTATTTTCCACTCTTGTGGTACTTGTCCATGTTTTATTATGCAGTTATAGAGTTTTACTAATTCGGTTACTAAGTTACTTCCACCGTATTTTAATAGTTCGTTTCTTATCCCATTTTTAAAAGTTAAATTTTGATTTAAGGGTTTAGTTTTGGAGGCTGAAATCGGAAGTGACATTTTTTTTTACCAGGTCATCGAGTGGGGTGTCAAATGAAAGCTTGTAAAAAGACGAGTACAAAAATATATATAATATAATACTTGCGCACAACTCTCTTTGTATTATTTCTAAAAAAAAGCGAAAAATCGCTGTCCCCTCATTATCTCGAAAAGTACTGATCGAAAAATTTTGAAAAAATTCTGGAATATTGTCTACAGGGTATAGAATGAATGAAAATTATCACGATTAATAATTTATCTGGCATATAAAAACAATAAAAAAATTTCAAGGTCATCAGTTTTCACTAAAGATCGGAAAAAACTTTGTTGAAAACTCATTTGGGATATGTTTTGTGAAGTCACTGATAATTTTATACTTACGCAACGAAATTTTTTATTTTAAAAGCAATCAACGTACGGAACACTAAATGCGCAAGTCCAACTTGCACTTGACCGGTTATTTTATTTTTCGAGATATTTGCGAAAAACCGAATTTTTCATTTTATAGCGTGCACTTTACAGTAGCAAAGTTTTATCGTATTCTACGTCCAAAAAAACTACCTGTATGCCATGCAGACTTAACATTTAATTAGAGCTTTTCGTCAAAATGTGCCTCTCTACAATTAACTTTTAACAAGCTGTCCCTGGTATTTATGTTAGGCAACCAATTACGAGCTGGATTACAAAGTTGTCACCAAGTAAAATTTCTATCTTGTGTAATTGGTAAACTCGTAGCACCGGATTGACTTCTTATTATTCTAAGAAACCTAAATTAAATAAATTAATAAAAAAAACACACATATATATATATATATATATATATATATATATATATATATATATATATATATATATATATATATATAATAATTTAATTTAATACCGAAACGAAATTTAAAACAAATATCCTAAGCGGCTTGTAGTTGCCAGAAAAATATTGTTTAGCAACTTATACTTACTGACATATTTGGACTACTTAAGAAGTAAGAAGCTGTTGTTACTTGTTTGCCGCATTACAATACAAAAAATTCGGGAAATTTTATAGTTGTCCTTTACTTTTTTTTTCGAAATATTGGCCCCACAAATTTAGAATATCATCAAATACTGATGTATGTTATTTATAATATATAAATAAAATAATAAATATAAATATGTATATAATAATATAAATGTATATATATATATATATATATATATATATATATATATATATATATACATATACATATATATATATATATATATATATATATATATATATATATATATATATATATATATATATATATATATATATATATATATATATATATATATATATATATATATATATATATATATAGGGTGCCCCATATGTATGGAATAATGATTCTACAGCATTTATTAATCAGCGTATCAAAAAACATTTAAACAAAAGTTATAGGGTGTTATACGGCGCATATGCCCACGTTGACAATAAAATGTTTTGAACTGCCAGTTCGAAGAAATTACGCCATCTTGATTTTTTTTTAAATGGAAAGTCCTGTATATGATTTTATTTTTAAGTCCTACTAAAAATTCTAGACATTATTTGTCACAGTATGTATAAATTCAATTGTTTTGGAGTTATCATTTGAAATTTAAAATAAAAAAAGACAAAAACTATTAATAAATACTCTAGGTTTATTTTTAAAGTAACAATTGTTTAAAATGTCTACCGTTAACAGCGAGGCAATGACCCAGTCTGTCATAAACAACCTGAACAGTTTCGCAGAGAATCCGGGGTGATCTGTGCTACTTCATATTGAATTTTTTGTTGTAAATTTTCTACAGTTTTAGGTCGACTTTGGTAAACTTTGGTTTTCAGATGACCCCATAAAAAAATCGAGTGGCGTAAGGTCGGGACTTCTTGCAGGCAATTCTACAGCACCTCTTCTGCCTATCCATCGATTAGGAAAAATCGCATTCCATTATCTACGAACACTGATTTCATAGTGAGGAGGAGCTCCGTCCTGTTGATACCCCAGATTCCTGTTAGAGGTATTCAAATTATTTTCATTGGGAAAATGACCTGCACAAGTTGGAATAACTTGCCCTTGAAGTAACTGTAAATACCGCTGTCCTGTACGATTTTCATCGATAAAAAAGGAACCAATGATATGACGTCTACAAATCCCTGCCCACACCTTTATCTTTTGTCGTCGATTAGTCAGTGGGGATTCTCAGTAGACCAGTACCGGCAGTTATGCCTATTAACTCTTCCGTTAAGACAAAATCTGGCCTCATCAGAAAAAACAATATTATGAATTAGGTAAGGATCATTACTGATTCATTCTATCATAACCTTACAAGACACAACGCGTCTATCGTAGTCATCTTCAAATAATTCTTGCAATAGAATGGGTTTGTATGGATGCATTTTTTATTATTCAGTATACGACTTAAGGTACCTTTACTTATGTTGTGGTCTAGGCAAAGCTGACGAGTGGCTGTATAGGGATTTTCTGTAATTTCCAATAAAACATCTAACTTTTTATCATCGCTTGTTTTAACTTTTGGAGGTCCAAATTTAGAACGATCCTTAACATGACCTGATTGTCTAAATCGTTTTAATGTTTTGCTAACTACGGATTGGACAATAGATTCTCGTTTCTGATATTCTGCGTTAAAAAGATCACACATCTCCTGTTATGTTCTTCTATAGCCTCCGTAACCAACTATCATTAAAAAAGTGATTCTTTCAGTTTCTGTTAAATGTATCATTATGATATTACGCTCAAATTGTAGTTTCACAAAATGCAGCAATAACCGTTTTTTTCAATAATCATTTTTTGACGCGTTAAGTCGTTACTTGGCAGTAAACGTTTGACACAAGCCAGCTTAAAAAAAAAATTTTTAATTTGATCCCCATAATTTCAAATGTCAATAATTCCAAAACAGTTCAATTTAGACATATGGTATGTTAGACAAATAATATCTAGAATTTTTAGTAGGACTCCAAAATAAAATTATTTTTTTCAATTTAAAAAAAAATTAAGAGGGCGTGATTTCTTCGAACTGACAGTTCAAAACATTTTGCTGTCAACAGCAGTATGTGCGCCGTTTAACACCCTATAACTTTTATTTAAACATTTTGTTGATACTCTGACGAATAAATACGGTGAAATCATTATTCTATACATATGGGGCACCCTGTATATATGTATATATATTTACAATACATACAATACAATAAAATAATAAAGATATTCAGAAAACTACAAAGGGCAGAAACTCACTCACTCACAAACAAAAATTTGTTAAATGGTGAAATAATTATTTAAAAATAAAAAAAAGTCCTAATTATTATAAGCAATAAGGAGTCAATTAGTTGACACGAGATTTCCCGGATACATTGGGTAGAAATTTCAATAGATGGTAAAAGTATAATTATATAAAATTATATAAAATTATATAAAGTATATCATTGCTCAGTTGTTTTCAGCGGGTCTCAGAGGGGCCCTACCTAAATTTTTAATCAACTTTCTTCAATCCAGAACATTCAGAGTCAAAGCCAACGGTATTATTTCCATTCCATTCACTACCTCTCTGGGAGTCCCACAAGGCTCTGTACTCAGCCCCACCCTTTTTAACATCGCCCTTAGTACACTCTCAGAACACATTGCCCCCAACATAAAATACAAAATATTCGCTGATGATATCCTCATGTACACCTCCTCTCCTTCCTCTTCAGATTGCACCAGATTGATGCAACGCTCCGTTAACTCACTATCCGCCTGGGCAACCAAACACGGCTATATTTTCTCCCCCTCATAAATCTTCATCCGTTCATTTCTGCAAGAAGAAATGCTGTCCTAGAATGAATCCGCTAACCATTGCAAACATCTCCATCCCCTCAGCAGACCAACTAAAAATCCTAGGCCTAATATTCGATTATAGACTCACCTGGAAACCTCACATAGAATCCCTTAAAACCAAATCTTTCTCTGACATCAATCTCATTCGAATGCTCTCTGGCGCGACCTGGGGCGCAGACTTTCATTCTCTCTCTCATCTATACAAGTCTCTTATCCTTTCCAGAATCAACTACGGCAACTTCATCTATGACTCCGCAAGCCCTCATGTCAAGAAGCCTCTTGAAACTATACAAAATTGCTGTCTCCGACTGGCCACAGGCGCATTCCGAACCACCCCAATCACTAGCTTACAGTGCATCGCATCCACTCAGTCACTCCAACTATCTCGCCAACTCTCACTGTTAAAATTTTACTCAACTTCCCTACATCGACCTCATACCAGATCCTCACTCAACCTGGTCAATGTCCACAGACCAAACGTTACATTCCCCACTGATTCTATTCCCCACAGAATCAACAAATTACTCATCCAGCACAATATCTCCCCCCCTTATTACAACTACCCCCTCCAAACCACCTTTCCTCCCTGGCTCTCCCCTCTCCCCAACATTGACCTAACTTTGCATTCCTATAAAAAATCAGAACATTCAAATATATTCTTTAACAAGCTCTTTCTTGACAGACTATCCAATATCTATCCCAATCATTTACTTTTCTTCACAGATGGATCAAAGACAGAAAAGGGAGTTGGGGCTGCCTTCTTTTTTGATAATATCGTTCAAATGTTTAAATTACCTAAACATATTTCTATTTTCTCCGCAGAATTGTTGGCAATAAAGGAGGCTATCAGATATTCCCTCCAAGCAAACATCCAACATCCAACTCTCATAATTTCTGATTCCCTAAGCGCTCTCAAAGCCATCAATTCTAGAAATCTCAATTTCAACTATATCAGGCAAATTCTGGATTTGATGTACACGGCCACCTTGAAGAAACGTACCATATCCTTGCTTTGGTTGCCCAGTCACATAGGCAACCCTCATAACGACAGAGCGGATTATCTTGCTAAACTTGCCATAGAAAGGGGCAGTATGAACATGGGAGAGAATCACTACTCTGATTTTAACATCTTCATAAAACACCTACACAGCTCTCTCTTCCAACTCAAATGGGACTTGGAAGACCCCAACAACAAATTATGGTCCATCAAAACCAATGTATTTCCTCCCCTTAACTCCACAGAATTGAACCGAAGACATAATGTAATAATGAGAAGACTGGCATTGGGACACACCTACTCCACACATGTACACCTATTAAAGAGAGATCCCCCTCCACTCTGTCCTAAATGTGACTCCCCCTTATCAGTGTTACATCTAATCGAATCCATTCAACATCAAAACTTGAGAGACATCCACGGCATCCCATCCAACATCACCATCCTCATAAAATCTTTTGTCCCACTTAAAGAAAAGATAACCAATTACTTAAAAGAATTCAACTTCATAGTCTAATCTATTTATACCAAACTAACTCTAGTGGGCGCTAAATGATCTTAGCTGTCGATGCGCCCTGCCCAACAAAAACAAACAAACAAACAAATGTTTAAATTACCTAAACATATTTCTATTTTCTCCGCAGAATTGTTGGCAATAAAGGAGGCTATCAGATATTCCCTCCAAGCAAACATCCAACAACCAACTCTCATAATTTCTGATTCCCTAAGCGCTCTCAAAGCCATCAATTCTAGAAATCTCAATTTCAACTATATCAGGCAAATTCTGGATTTGATGTACACGGCCACCTTGAAGAAACGTACCATATCCTTGCTTTGGTTGCCCAGTCACATAGGCAACCCTCATAACGACAGAGCGGATTATCTTGCTAAACTTGCCATAGAAAGGGGCAGTATGAACATGGGAGAGAATCACTACTCTGATTTTAACATCTTCATAAAACACCTACACAGCTCTCTCTTCCAACTCAAATGGGACTTGGAAGAACCCAACAACAAATTATGGTCCATCAAAACCAATGTATTTCCTCCCCTTAACTCCACAGAATTGAACCGAAGACATAATGTAATAATGAGAAGACTGGCATTGGGACACACCTACTCCACACATGTACACCTATTAAAGAGAGATCCCCCTCCACTCTGTCCTAAATGTGACTCCCCCTTATCAGTGTTACATCTAATCGAATCCATTCAACATCAAAACTTGAGAGACACCCACGGCATCCCATCCAACATCACCATCCTCATAAAATCTTTTGTCCCACTTAAAGAAAAGATAACCAATTACTTAAAAGAATTCAACTTCATAGTCTAATCTATTTATACCAAACTAACTCTAGTGGGCGCTAAATGATCTTAGCTGTCGATGCGCCCTGCCCAACAGAAACAAACAAACAAACAAACAAAAAACGTCCAGACCAGCCGAAAAAGTTTAAAGATGAAGAATTGAAAGCATTACTCGATGAAGACCCATGCCAAATGTAAAAAAAAAAGCTTGTAGAATCATTTGGAGTTGATCGCCCAATCATTTCCAAGGGCCTACATGTACTGGGAATAATTCAAAAAGAAGTAAATTTGGTGTCGTACGAATTGAAACCGAGAGACGTTGAAAAGCTATTTTTCACCTGTTAAGAACTGCTTCAGCGGCACAGTTAGAAAAGTTTGTTGCATTGTATCGTAACTGGTGATGATAAATGGATACCGTACGATAATCTAAAGCGCAAACAATCATAGGTGAAGCCCGGTGAACCATCAGCATCCTGGCCAAAGCCCAATAGTCATGGCTCCAAGCTTTTGCTATGTATCTGGTGGGATCAGCTGGGTGTAGTGTATCATGAGCTGCTCCAACCCAACGAAATAATTACTGGGGAACATTACCAAAAACAATTGATGTAATTGAGTCTAGCATTGAAGGAAAACGACCGCAATATGCCAAAAGACACGACAAAGCGATTTTTCAACATGACAACGCTCGGTCACATGTTGCAAAACCTGTCAGGGAAATTTGTAGAATCATTAGGAGTTGATCGCCCAACCATTTCCAAGCGTCTACATGTACTGTGACTAATTCAAAAACAAGTAAATTTGGTGTCGTACGAATTAAAACCGAGAGACGTTGAAAAGCTATTTTTTACCTGTTAAGAACTGCTTCAGCGGCACAATTAGAAAAGTTCCTTGCATTATATCGTAACTGGTGATGAAAAATGGGTATGCTACGATAATCTAAAGCACAAAAAATCATAGGTGAAGCCCGGTGAACCATCAACATCCTCGCCAAAGCCGAATAGTCATGCCTCCAAGCTTATGCTATGTATCTGGTGGGATCAGCTGGGTGTAGTGTATCATGAGCTGCTCCAACCCAACGAAATAATTACTGGGGAACATTACCAAAAATAAATGATGTAATTGAGCCTGGCATTGAAGGAAAACGACCGCAATATGCCAAAAGACACGACAAAGCGATTTTTCAACATAACAACGCTCGGTCACATGTTGCAAAACCCGTCAGGGAAACGCCAGAAGCGCTTGGATGGGATGTCCTACCTCACCAAACATTGCTCCTGATTATCACTTGTTCCAATCGATGACGCACCACCTGTCTGAATAGCGCTTCCATTTTTATGGTGATACAAAAAAATGGGTCGATTTGTGGATAGCCTCAGAAGATAAGTCGTTCTTGCAACGTGGTATTCATATGCAGCCAGAAAGATGAATAATCAATTTACAACCATTTTTAGTGTTCCGTACGGAACATTTATAAGATTACTTCGGTGTCTGTCTGTCTTTCTGTCTGTCTATCTGTCTGTCACACCCGACTTTCTCCGAAACTATTTGACATAGAAAGTTGAAATTTGGTAATAATATAGGAATTGATGGCCTCCTCAAAGCCATGTAGTTTTGAGAGTTAAATTTTGACTTAATGGGTTGGTTTTGGGGGGGTGAAAAAAAAAATTTTTACTAGGTCATCGAGTGTGGTGTCAAATGAAGGCTTGTGAAAACACGAGTAATATATATATATATATATATATATATATATATATATATATATATATATATATATATATATATATATAATGTAATACTTGCGCGCAATTTTCTTTGCACTATTTTTAAAAAATCGCGAAAAATCGCTGTCCCCCCGCCTTATCTCGAAAAGTAATTATCAAAAAATTTTGAAAAAATTCTGGAATATTCTCCACGGGGTGTAGATTGAACGAAAATTATCACGAGTGCATTACCCTTAATAATTTATCTGGTATATATAAAAAAAAACAAAAGTTTCAAGGTCATCAGTAAAGATTGGAAACAAACTTTGTTGAAAACTCATTTGGGGTGTGTTTTGTGACGTCACTGATCATTTTATACCTCTGTAACAATTTTTTTTATTTTAAAAGCAATCAACGTACGGAACACTAATTGCGCAAGTTCAACTTGCATTTGACCAGTTTTTTTTTTTACAATAAAGCGATATTTTTACCGAAAAAAAATCCCTCAAAATTAATTCACACACCCAATAATATATAGAAGGGGCAGATCATAAAAGGATTAATTACATAATTTAATTTTATATTTATTTTAAATTAAATGCGTTAGCTCTACACGTATGAATGAGAAATAAATTTATTACTGAGCACTATTAAATATTATTTTTTAAAATTTAATTAATTACACTAATTTTATTAAAACATATATATCTCCTAATGGAATAAATTCTATGGAATATTATTCCATATATTATCAAAATGACATAAGGGTCAATTTTTTCACATATTTTTGGGAAAATGCGGAAGTTTTCTTTTAAAAAAAAAATTGCAAGGTGACTTGATAAAGCCGAATAACAAAATTGGATACGATTGCTTGATACATTGATAGTTGTTAAATACTGCACTGACTTAGCCGTTATTTGATGGAGGCCCATAATAACTAGGAATGAAAAAACTATTTAAGATCACCACTTATATTGTATTAGAGCTGACAATTATTTTGACACACTGTGTCTTCTTCTGGAGCAAGATGTAAATTAACTTCAAAGTATGTTACAAAATAGATAAGTTACCTGGTTATAAGTAATAAATTAATCAACAATATTCATCATAATACCTAGAACAAGTTCAATAAAGAAGATCCACCTCCTTCCAATTGATCATTGAGTAATAAACCTGAAGATTTTTTCTGGTTAATCTCTATCTCGTCGAAACAATTCAGTAATTTCCCTTTTTTCTCATTGTACAAAATTCTGAAATTTTCTTTGAAAGTATGATTTTCATCTGTTAAATGTTTAGCATAGAGAAATATGTTTCATTATATAACTCTGTTTATATTCCTTTCTTCTTTTATAAAGATCTGCCTGTTTGTCCAATATAGATTTTATTATAAGTGCCACAACATAATTTGTAAACTTTTGCTTTATTTTTTTTTTGTTTTACTTTTATTATTTCTAATACGTGGAGCTAACGCTTAATGGTACGGAAGACATTGTTTACATGATTATTATGCAAAAAATATTGAATTTTATTGGCCAATTTACCGGTATAAGTGAGTGTATGAAACTTATCTTTTTTAGTTGTTTATGAGGGTACACAAGTCCTATTGCCTTGTTAAATTGTTTTTTTTATTAAAATATTATCTACAAAGTCTCTCCTGTACCTACTGTCTATACTACTTTGTTTTATAATATTTAATTATCTCAGAAAATTGTCTTCAGTTTATGGTGTATTTATTAGCCTATGGCCAAAATTTCATGTGTGAACGGATGGTTAGAATTAACATTATAGGATTTCAAAATCATATTGATTCATTTTGTTTATATTTTTAAATTTAAAAAATTCTATTTATGTTGTAAAAGTAATGGTATTATGTAGTTGATTAATATAATCTAGAAATAGTTTTAATTGTCGATTTGTACCGGTAAAGCATATCAATATGTCTTGTATAGGGTGGTCCAAATTGGACACTTTTAAAGGTAAACCCCTTGATTTAAAGGAAAAAGACGAAAACTGATGTCGGTGTCTGAGGCTCAATTTTTATGATAAACTCAATGGTGAAAACCGCATATCGATATCTTGTACCGCTTCAGATATATGGTGTGTTTTTCAAAAATCTGCATTTTGGAAAAATGTTTGTAATTCTTTTCCTTTTGAAAATTTTTGATTTCTGTAAAAACATTCTCAAAGCACTTTTTCACGTGGATTCCAATAGTGTGAGTTACATTTTTTTTTACAACTAATATTTTAATAGTTATTAATGCAAAAATATATTTTTTAAATGGGATACCCTGTATATTTTCCTTATTCGAATAGAGCTTTAAATTACCATTCTAAAAATATAGCACGCTTTATATTTTGCTTAAATCTACTTCAAAATATAAAGATTTTCAGTTTTTTACGCGAGTTTCAAATGCACATTTTGTGAAGTAGGCTTTGGACGGAGCGCCAATATCAAATTGTTTACCGATAGCAGTCAAATCGCAAAAAAATACCAGAAGTAACTCTAAGAGTCATAACTACAATGAAATTTACTAAATGATATAGTACTTTAACCTATGTAGAAAATAAAACAAAACAACAATAAAACAATTTATTCCAAGTAGAGTAAACTAAAACAAAACAATTTTCTATAAGAGATGTTCGAAATGTAAACCAGTTTCATTTACACATAGACGGCACCTTTTCTGGACACTTCTTACCGAGTTGATTAGTTCAAGAGTTAGTGAGAGCTGCAAAACTTTGTATCACTGCGACTTCTAACTCTTGCCTGGTGTTTGTCGGCACTTTAAAAATTAAGTCTTTCCACCTTCCGCAGAGATAGGAGTCCATGGGTGTTAAATCCGGTGACCTTGCCGGCCAACGGTTCGGACCTTGGTTGGCTATCCAGTTATTGTCGAAATTGGCCGATAAAAAATTACCTATAACTGCAGCGTTACGAGGGGGTGCCCCGTCGTGTTGAAAAAATATATTTCTAAGGTCCATTAACGGCAGTTCATCAACAAGAGGTTCTATTTGCTGCCTTAAAATTTCTAAATATCTCTGAGAGGTGAGTGTTCCTTCGTAAATAAATGGACCTATAACCCTGCCTCTTAAAATTCCTGCCCCCACATTAAATCCAAGTCTGCCTTGATTTCTTTGCTCAACAACTAAATGAGGATTTTCTTGTGTCCACGTATAAGAATTGTAACGGTTAAAAATACCTGCATTGCTTACATAAGCTTCGTCTGTCCAAATGCAATTTAATGAAAAATTCGGAATATGGTTACAATTCTCCAGAAACCATTGGCAAAAATCCATACGCCGTTGAAAATTTCCGTCTCTAAGGTGATGAAATTTTCTTCTCCTATATGGCCTGAATTTGTGCTTCTTCAAAGTACGACTTACGTTAGTTCTTGGTAGTCCAGTGGATTCTTTTAATTGTCGGGTTGAAGTGTTGGGATTATTTCCGATAGTTCCTAAAACTACTATTTCTTCTAACTCCTTATCCCTGTTTGATGCATAATTTTTGGGTCGTTTCTTTTCAAACTGGCCACTATTTTTCGTAATTTTTAAACTTCGTTGCGATTTATTTGACAATTCAATAACTGATCCTGAAGTAAAATTTGACAACTACGAGTAAACAATTGAATTCACCATATGGGCGCTCCGTCCAAAGCCTACTTCACAAAATGTGCATTTAAAACTCGCGTAAAAACTGAAAAATTTTATATCTTGAAGTAGATTTAAGCAAAATATAAAGTGTGCTATATTTTTAGAATGGTAATTTAAAGCCCTGTACATAACGGTACCAGTAAAATAATTTTTTAAATAGATAAGATTTGGATTTGTTCTTCTAAATTGTCCATGAAAATTTCAGATAAAATTGGACTAAGATGGTTTCCCATTATTATTAGTAGGAAAATTTTCTGAAAGAATTAAATATTATAAAACAAATTAGTATAAGCAATGGCTACAGGAGTGACTTTATAGATAATATTTTAGTAAAAAAATAATTTAAAAAAGCAATAGGATTTGTGTATTTCCATAAACAACTAAAGAAAAAATTATTAAAAACAATAAAAGTCAAACAAAAAAAGAAAATGGAACAGGAGTTTACGAATTATGCTGTGGCACTTATAATAAAAACTATATAGGACAAACAGGCAGAACTTTGTATGAAAGAATAAAGGAACATAAATAAAGTTATACACTACGCTAAACATTTAATAGATGAAAATTATACTTTCAATGAAGATTTCAGAACTTTGCACAATGAAAAGAAAGGGAAATTATTGGATTGTTTAGAGCAGGTAGGGATTAACCAGAAAAAATCCTCAGGCTTATTAGTCAACGATTAATTGGATAGAGATTGGGCTCCTTCATTCAACTTGTAGGTATTATTGTGAATTATGTTAATTAATTTAGTACTTTACATCTTGCTCCAGAAGAAGACACAGTGTGCCCAAACAATTGTCAGTTCTAATACAATAAACATGAGTGCTGATAGTAAATAGTTGTTTAAATTATTGTTCCTAGATAGTTGTTAAAATTTAAACACTTGTGTTTCTTTTTAATTACGAACCGATTTTGATCTAATTTGACCGGTAGATGAAAAATAGGCCAAAATTATTATATATATATATATATATATATATATATATATATATATATATATATATATATATGTATGTATATATACATTTATATATATATATATATATATATATATATATATATATATATATATATATATATATATATATATATATATACAGTAATACCCCGCTTTACGCGAGGGATACGTTCCGAAAAAAATCGCGTTAACTGAAATTCGCGTATATCGAGGTTTATGATTAAACATAGTCAAAATTTAATACAAAAAAAATACAAATCATTTTAATCAATCACTTTAATTCTAAGAACACTTTATGCAATACATACTCTTATTTTTTACGGAAAAATACATCTATTGTCTTTTGGGTAACGTTTTGTTTACGTTCTTGTAAAATACGTTCATAACACCCAACACTGTTTTTAATTGTTTGACACACGGTCAAGACACGGTCATCATTATTGTCTATACTCTGCAATATGTCCAAACCTGAATAAATTTTTGAAAGTGCATTTTGTATTTCCCCTGAAGATAAAACTTTCTCTTCTACTTGTTCTTCCTCATCGTAGATAGGATTATTCTGTAACTCGATCAGATCTTCATTGCTAATAGGATCGTCGTGCGTTGCTACAAGTTCTACGAGATCTTCTACCGTGACATCTTCAAGTTCAGACCCCTCAATCATTGCAGCAATGTCTTCAAGCACTTGTCTCTGCATCTGGACAATTCTTCTAGCGCGAAATTTGAAATTCGCGTTATAGTGAAACCGCGCGTAACGGGGTCGCGCTAAGCGGGGTATTACTGTATATATATATATATATATATATATATATATATATATATATATATATATATAATATATATAAATAAATCTACAAAGATCCATATGAATTGAGATTCATAACCCTCATTCCGTATACATTACATCTTACATAATATCTCAAATAAATATTAGGTTTGCAGAAATACCGTAAGCCTAGCGGTCACCAGTTCTTACTCTATTAGTTTTTCTTTTTGCAAATTTTTAGACGCATTGTGTAAAGAAAAATGCACCTTATCCCTCCTATAGTGAAGCATGCGCTGAACATTTACCAGACGATCCTTCTGAATGTGAACAGTGTCCATGGCGTACATGCGATGGCGTTGATACCATAGTACCCGGCAAACCTGTGAGGCATAAAAGACACTACAGGTATGTGTGACAAAACTGTTTTAAACAAGAGAAAGATTAATTAATTAGGAATCAATGTTTTATTTATGAATTAACAAGCTAGATAAACTTCTTTCAGTACATTGTAATGATTCTTCTTGTTCCAATCTGTTGTATTTTCTTAAATACGTAACGCGACAGAGACAAATTTGACATGTGAGAGTGTGTATTTGTTTTGGCACTGGCTATAACCAACTGGCCAGCTTTTCTACTTTTTATTTCTCCAACAAATCGATTATTCTCTCATTGTATACAAATGTCTCATGTTTGTCTAATTGTTTTTTAATTTATACCTTAATTCTAGAGTCCATAACACGTGATGGATAATTCTACAAATATCAATGTTATTAAAATTTAATAATTAATCTGCAATTGTGTATGTGATTTAATTTTGTTCAAAAGTTTGACATGATTTTAGTCTACAATCTAAAAAATCTAAAAATCAATGTTGCATATCTCCTGTTTCCCCGCAATCGCAATTGGCACTGTCCTGTAGGCCTATTCTATTTCTATATGGCGGATATAATCCATGATTATATCATATTCTTTTTATTACTTGTATAAAATTTCTATTATATTGGTTATAGAGCCAAAGTTTTTCGTTTATGTTGGAGAACATTGCTTTGATGAATTGACCGACTGTCGATTCTTCACATTTTTTTTCTAGTCTATGTCGATTTGAGCTTTTATAATTCGGAAATAATCTATAACAGGTATCTTGCACCCACGAATACTTTCCTCAGAGACCTCTTTGGCTAACTGATCCACTTTTTCATTTGGCGGAATTCCTACGTGGCTCTTCACCAAACCAACTTTACGTTTCGGTTAGCTGGTTGTATAGTCTTCTCATATTGATCACTATATAATGTTGTTTTGGGTTAGGTGCCCCCCATTTTTTATTGTTCCAACCCGTTTCTGCTATCGGAAAAAAATTTGTAATTTTCGTTTTTTTTTATAATTTATACAATACCTTATTGCTTGTTGAATAGCTCACGGATATCTTGAACTGACTGTAATTGAAAGTTTTTGTCAATTTCAATATTATTGGTGGAAAAGGTTCGCATATAAAATTTAAAAAAAAAGCTTTGAAATTTATCATTGAGCTATTTTTGTTATAGCGCGAACATTTAAAAAAAAACGTGTTTTTTTGTAATTTCATTGATTACATCAATAATTTAAAATAAAATAGTGCACGTGTATGTGCCTATGTGCGTGCGTCGTGTATTATTCTATGTGGTGTGGGCGTGGGCACGTGTGCTTGTGTGTCTGTACATGTAGGCGTTCGCGTATAAGTGTATTGGAGAATGCAAAGTGCTATTTAATAAAGCTTGAGTAAAACCGAAAATTATTAATGTTAAGAGGAGCTTGTATATTTGTGTATGTTGTATATGTTTTTTTCTCACCTAAAGTGCTCCACTTCTGCAATTTTTCATGATAACTTGCGCTACCATATACTTACTGATATATAAAATTTATACGTAGATGTTATTTTGGAAAAATTCTTCGAATTTACTCATTTACAAGTAATAAGCGATACCGCTTATCTATAATATATATAAAAAAATGCAACGTCTCTCTGTCTGTCTGTCGGTTAGAGCGCTTATCACTGGAGAACCACTTATCCAATTTACGTACTTTTTTTTTAAAACATACATATGTTCTCTGGCCAAGTTATAGGCTATATTTTATTACGATAGGTAGCATAAGGAATGAGCAGTGACGATAATAGTGAATGAAGTCGGAAAAAAATTTGCCGCTAGCGCGTTCCCTTGCAATACACAGCCTAAACCATTAAATATGGAACAGTATTATGTAGCAGAGAATATCTATAATCTATAATATATATAAAATGCAATCTCTCTCTCTGCCTGTCTGTCCATTAGTGCGTTTATCACGCGAGAACCACTTATCCGATTTACGTGTCTTTTTTTTAAATTCATACATATATTCTTTGGCCAGGTTATATAATAACAATAATAATCTATGTCTATAATATATATAAAATGCAACGTCTCTCTGTCTGTCTGTCCGTTAGTGCGCTTATCCCTCGAGAACCACTTATCCGATTTACATGATTTTTTAAATTCATACATATGTTCTCTGACCAGGTTATAGATATATATTTTATTACATCTATAATATATATAAAATGCAACGTATCTCTGTCTGTCTGTCTGTCTGTTAGTGTGCTTATCACTGGAGAACCACTTATCCGATTTAGGTACTTTTTTTTTAAACATACATATGTTCTTTGGTCAGGTTATAGGCTATATTTTATTACGATAGGTAGCATAAGGAATGAGTAGTGACGATAATAGTGAATGAAGTCGGAAAAAAGTTTGCCGCTAGCGCGTTCTCTTGCAATACACAGCCTAAATCATTAAATATGGAACAATATTATGTGGCAGAGAATATCTATAATCTATAATATATATAAAATGCAATGTCTCTCTGTCTGTCTGCCTGTCCATTAGTGCGTTTATCACGCGAGAACCACTTATCCGATTTACGTGTCTTTTTTAAATTCATGCCTATGCTCTTTGGCCAGGTTATATAATAATAATAATAATCTATATCTATAACATATATAAAATGCAGCGTCTCTCTGTCTGTCTGCCCGTTAGTGCGCTTATCACTGGAGAACCACTTATCCGATTTACGTGCTTTTTTTTAAAACATACATATGTTCTCTGGCCAGGTTATCTATCTATAATATATATAAAATGCAACGTCTTTCTGTCTGTCTGTCTGTCCGTTAGTGCGTTACGTACTTTTTTTAAAACATACATATGTTCTCTGGCCAGGTTATAAGATATATTTTATTGCGTTAGGTAACATAAAGCATAAGCAGTGACGATAATAGTAAATCAAGTCGGAAAAAAAGGTTACCGTTAGCGCGTTCTCTTGCAATACACTGCCTAAACCATTAAATATGGAACAATATCATGTTGCAAAGAACATAATATATATAAAATGCAACGTCTCTCTGTCTGTCTGTCTGTCCGTTAGTGCGCTTATTACTTGAGAACCACTTATCCGATTTACGTGTTTTTATAAATTTGTACATATGATATGTTCTATATAATTCGATATAAGCCTAGATAATGGGAGATAAGGTGAGATAATGGGAGACAAGTATAAATAATGGGAGATAAGGAGAAATAATGGAAAATAAGCAGAGATAAGTCTAGGTAATGGGAGTTATGGTGAGATAAGGAGAAATAATGGGTGATAAGGAGAAATTGCGAGATAAGTCGAGATAAGCCTAGATAATGGGAGATAAGGTGAGATAATGGGAGATAAGTATAAATAATGGGAGATACGGAGAAATAATGGGAGATAAGCAGAGATAAGTCTAGGTAATGGGAATTATGGTAAGATAATGGGAGATAAGGATAAATAATGGGAGATAAGGAGAAACATTGCGAGATAAGTCGAGATAAGCCTAGATAATGGGATATAAGGTGAGATAATGGGAGATAAGGAGAAATAATGGGAGATAAGGAGAAAATAATGGGAGGTAAGGGGAAATAATGGCAGATATTTTATTACGTTAGGTAACATAAGGAATAAGCAGTGACGATAGTAGTGAATCAAGTCCACGCGAGCGGAGCCGCGGGCATAGCTAGTTACATATAAATGTAATAAAAAAAATTGCAATAATTATAATAATAAAATTATAATAAAAAAATCGCGAATAAAACGTAATCAACGTAAAATTGCTGGCGGCGCACTACAACAGGCAAATCTTCATACCACTCAATTTTTAAATAACATAGACACTGTGGGTCCTTTTTATTTTTCTTATATTGAAAGTTAACGGTATAATAATGATATATGAACAAGAATTTTTTTCAATACTATATTATATTAGATATTTGTAATTTATTGTATGCACGTTAAAATCATGCAAACGAAAATTTCATTTGAAGTTTTACAAATTATAAAGCAACAAAAATAAAAACTATTAGTATCATCGGAAAGCTGAAAGTTTCCTCTTCAAAAAGCTGCCCGTATTAATTTTTTTACACTCTGAAAACAAGTAATATCGATTAACCTCTCACCGGTGCGCGAAGACGTTCAAATTAACCTGTTTGGCGCAATACACTTTTGAAGCACCTATCCAAATTTTTAATAAGTTCTCCCTCTAATAAAAAAAATCTATATACTATTTTCTTGTAAAATTTCCAGCTCTTTCACGTGGTGCTACTAATTTTTCAATATCTTCTTTATTTTTCGAGATAGTAGCGAAAAACTGAATTTTTTATTTAATTTTGGATTTTGTGGGCTTAGCATAGATCAAACTTTGGCAAACTTTTTCTATCGTATTCTACGCCAAGAAACTACCTGTGTGCTAAAATGCAGCCTATTAGCATTTAATGAGAACTCAAAACTCCTGGCGACTGGGCTATTTAACTTTACAAACAAATCAAGCAGAAGTATAGCTAATCGCCAAATCGCATGAAGTCGCACTAACCCACGGGTTCGGAGTGTTTTTCTTCTTCTTCCGACTTATAGCTAGGCACTATTGCCTGTTTTCTTTGTTCCCTGGTCTATAGATCGTCGCTCCATCTCTTTCTTGGACGTCCCATTGATCTTCTTCCATTCGGTGACTTGTCTCTTGCTAGGCATACTATCCTGTTGTTTGCTATTCTTTCTATATGTTGATCTCATTCCACTTTTCTTTCTCTTATCCACTGGTTAATATTTTCTATATTAAATGTGCGTTTTATATCTTCATTTGTTTCTCTATCCCTCAGTGTCTTGTTTGTACGAGGCTGGTTTGAAAAGTCCGTGCAAAAATAAAAACTACTTATGTGTTTGGGGTAAACCTTTTTTATTTTTCGACATAGTCTCCTTTTAGGCTTATACACTTCGTCCAACGATGTTCTAGTTTGTTGATCCCTTCCGAATAATAGGATTTGTCCAAGTCTGCAAAATATCCATTAGTGTCTGCAATCACCTCCTTGTTTGAATAAAATCTTTGTCCCGCCAGCCATTTCTTCAAATTGGGGAACAAATAGTAGTCCGAGGGAGCCAAGTCTGGAGAATAGGGGGGATGTGAAACGAGTTGGAATCCTATTTCCATTAATTTTGCGACCACAACTGCTGAGGTGTGTGCTGGTGCGTTGTCGTGATGGAAAAGGACTTTCTTGTGGGCCAATCGCGGGCGTTTTTCTTGCAGCTCGGTTTTCAAACGGTCCAATAACGATGAATAATATTCACCTGTAATAGTTTTACCCTTTTCCATATAGTCGATGAGGATTATCCCTTGCGAATCCCAAAAGACAGTCGCCATAACCTTTCCGGCCGAAGAAACGGTCTTCACCTTTTTTGGTGCAGATTCCCCCTTGGTAACCCATTGTTTAGATTGTTGTTTGGTCTCAGGAGTATAGTAATGTATCTATGTTTCATCCACAGTGACGAAACGACGCTCAAAGTCCTCCGGATTCTTCTGGAACAGCTGCAAACCATCCTTGCAACACTTCACACGATTCCGTTTTTGGTCAAGCGTGAGCAATCGCGGCACCCATCTTGCGGATAGCTTTCTCCAAATGTTTATGCAAAATATTATGTACCCGTTCAGTCGAGATGCCCACAGCACTAGCAATCTCACGCACCTTAACTCTTCTGTCATCCATCACCATATCATGGATTTGATCAATGATTTCTGGAGTCGTAACCTCCACAGGCCGTCCAGAACGTTCAGCGTCACTTGTGCCCATATGGCCAGTCCGAAAATTTTGAAACCACTTATAAACTGTTCTAATCGAAGGTGCAGAGTCACCATAATGTTTATCAAGCTTCTCTTTAGTCTCCTGAGGCGTTTTGCCTTTTCATAAAGTAATGTTTAATCACCACACGAAATTCTTTTTCGTCCATTTCCTGAAAATCACTCGACTTCCTTGATTCACACGAATGCCAAACACAAAGAAATATACCAATATGCCTGAAACTTGGTGTGCGTTCATTCAAGAGATGCTACTAACTAAACATGACCTCGATACGCGCCGGTGGTGCCATTTCTCGAACTTTGCACGGACTTTTCAAACCAGCCTCGTACATCTACTAAGTATTCTTATTTCGGTTGATTCCAGCGTCCTCTGTGTTATACTTGTATCGTGTCTTGTTTCAGATGTATAAGTCATTACTGGTCGTATTTTGCTCTTGTATATTCTTGTTTTGGTCTCCACGGTTTATTTCTAAATAATGGTATCATTGTCCTATTAGCTTTGTTAACTTGATGTTTTACTTCTTCCTCGATTTCTCCGATACTAGATATTTTGATGCCCAGGTAATCGGTCTCAGTCATTATTATCGTGTCATCTGCATAATATATAATTTTAAGTTCTCTGTTACCCATTCTATATCCCTTCTTTGTTTTGACATTCTTTATAATTTGATCACTGACAATAAATTGACTTATTCGGAATTCTTTTTCACAATAATAAAAGAAAAGTATAGAGACTTTTTCCAAATCTACATGGATGGGGCAAGATCATCATCAGGTGTCGGTACTGCGGTAATTACTGAGAACTTTATCTTGAAACTTAAACTTAACAAAATATCTTCTATATTCTCAGCGGAAAAACTGATTTACGCTACTGCCAATCTGACGAAAGTCGGTCGTGCTGGCTTTTGCGAACAATTAGGAGTATATGTCGTACAGCACCATTAAAAATCAAGTAGAAATTTACAACTAGAAAAGGCAATTGCTGAGAACTTTATCTTGAAACTTAAACTTAACAAAATATCTTCTATATTCTCATCGGAACTATTAGGACTCAAAGAAGCAATCACTTCAAAATCGAGTAAGAAATACATACCTATTACGGACTCCCTGTCCTCACTATGGGCCATTTCCTCTCATTAAATTTCTTATCCTCTGGTTCTGAACATCATTGACCTCCCTGAGATCGGACATAACAGAGGTTTATCATTTGTATTCCTATGGTTCCCAAGTCACAAGTCAATACAAGGAAATGAGTCAGCTGACCTGAATGTTAAATCTGCTATTTCCACTGGAACCCCACAAAATTCATTTTCTCCAATAAAGAGCTTTCAAAGCATTTTAGAACCACTATAACAAATCTATTCCAACTAGACTGGGACTAGCAAGAGGGTACGAACAAACTATGGGAGGTGAAACCTCTGGTTTTCCCCCCCACTGTTCCTCCCTTCCTTATCTCGTAAGGAAATTGTTATGTTAGGCCACACTTATATTACACATTCTCACCTATTAAAAGGAGAACCCCACCCAGTATGCCCTAAATGCAATAACCCACTGACTATTAAGCACATTTTGAAATCTAACGACTTCCTTGACAAGAAAATAAAATACAATATCAGAGGCCCATTATCGCAAATTCTAAGACCGAAACATGACGGAATCAAAAACCTAACTAACTTTTCTAAAAGAAATCATACCCCAAAATAATATTTAAATTCAAATTGGGCGCCAAATGATCTAGTTATCGATACGCCCTCATCGAAAAAGAAACAAAATAAAACAAATCTTTGTTTTGACCTTCTTTATAATTTCATTCATGACAATATTAAATAGAAGAGGACTTAAAGAGTCTCCCTGTCTGATTCCAGATTCATAATTGATTGGTTCTGTCATTCCTTCTGCTAATCTTGCGACTACTTTGTTGTCTGTATATATCCTCGATAGTTTTATTAGATCTAATGGGATGTTCCTGTTATATAATATACTAGCCGGGCCCGCGGCTCCGCTCGTGTGGACTTGATTCACTACTATCGTTACTGCTTATTTCTTATGTTACCCAACGTAATAAAATATCTCCCATTATTTCCCCTTCTCTTTTAATATTTCTCCTTATCGCCCATTATCTCTACATAATTTCCATTATCTAGGCTTATCTCTGCTCATCTCCCAATATTTCCCCTTCTCTTCCAATATTTCTCCTTATCTCCCATTATCTCACCTTATTTCCCATTATCTAGGCTTATCTCGACTTATTTCGCAATATTTCTTCTTATACTCTCATTATTTCTCCTTATCTCCTATTATCTCACCATAACTCCCATTATCTAGACTTATCTCTGCTTATCTCCCATTATTTCTCCTTATCTCCCATTATTTATACTTATCTCCCATTATCTCACCTTATCTCCCATTATCGAGGCTTATCTCGACTTATCTTCCATTATTTCGCCTTATCTCCCATTATCTCACCTTATCTCCCATTATCTAGGCTTATATCGAATTATATAGAACATATGTATAAATTTATAAAAACACGTCAATCGGATAAGTGGTTCTCGAGTGATAAGCGCACTAATGGGCAGACAGACAGACAGACAGAGAGACGTTGCATTTTATATATATATATAACTATATATATATATATATATATATATATATATATATATATATATATATATATATATATATATATAACTCAAATGGGACTTGGAAGAACCCAACAACAAATTATGGTCCATCAAAACCAATGTATTTCCTCCCCTTAACTCCACAGAATTGAACCGAAGACATAATGTAATAATGAGAAGACTGGCATTGGGACACACCTACTCCACACATGTACACCTATTAAAGAGAGATCCCCCTCCACTCTGTCCTAAATGTGACTCCCCCTTATCAGTGTTACATCTAATCGAATCCATTCAACATCAAAACTTGAGAGACACCTACGGCATCCCATCCAACATCACCATCCTCATAAAATCTTTTGTCCCACTTAAAGAAAAGATAACCAATTACTTAAAAGAATTCAACTTCATAGTCTAATCTATTTATACCAAACTAACTCTAGTGGGCGCTAAATGATCTTAGCTGTCGATGCGCCCTGCCCAACAGAAACAAACAAACAAACAATATATTATAGATATCCTTTGCTACACGATATTGTTCCACATTTAGTGGTTTAGGCAGTGTATTGCAAGAGAACGCGCTAGCGGCAAACTTTTTTTTTTTTTTTACGTCCGACTTCATTCACTATTTTACGTCACTGCTTATTCCTTATGCCACCTATCGTAATAAAATATAGCCTATAACCTGGGCAGAGAACATATGTATGTTTTAAAAAAAGTACGTCAATCGGATAAGTGGTTCTCCAGTGATAAGCGCACTTACGGAGAGACAGATAGACAGACAGATAGAGAGACGTTACGTTTTATTTATAGTACAGATATAAATTATTATTATTATATAACCTGGCCAAAGAATATATGTATGAATTTAAAACAAGACACGTAAATCGGATAAGTGGTTCTCGCGTGATAAACGCACTAATGGACTGACAGACAGACAGAGAGACATTGCATTTTATATATATTATAGATTATAGATATTCTCTGCTACATAATATTGTTCCATATTTAATAGTTTAGACTGTGTATTGCAAGAGAATGTGCTAGCGGCAATATTTTTTCCGACTTCATTCACTATTTTACGTCACTGCTCATTCCTTATCCTACCTATCGTAATAAAATATAGCCTATGACCTGGCCAGAGAACATATGTATGTTTTTTAAAAAAAAAGTACGTAAATCGAATAAGTGGTTCTCCAGTGATAAGCGCACTAACGGACAGACAGACAGACAGACGTTGAATTTTATATATATTATAGATGAATAACGTCTTCTATTTGCACATTATTGAAAGCTTTTTTTAAGTCTGTCAGGCACAAGTATGCTGGAATGTTGTATTCTACGGATTTTTCTTTTACCTGTCTGACAATGAACACGGCATCGGTGCATGAGCGCCCACTTCGGAATCCTGGCTGTTCTTCTTCTAGTTGTATTCTCGCGTTTATTTTTGTTGTAGTAATCTTTGTTGTTAATTTCAGTGTACAGTGTAGTTATTTGGATCTTCTTTTTCTCCCTTCTTGAGCATTAATAAAACCGTCGCTGTTCTCCATTCATCTGGGATCCTATTCGTTCTTATGATCCTCTGTATAAGTGCCTGGAGTTGCTTAACCAGAGAGTGTCCCCCATATTTTAGTACTTTATTAGCTATTTAGTCTTCGCCGGGAAATTTAAGGTTTTTTAATCTTTCCAGTGCTTCTATTACGTCTTCTTCCGTCATATATGTTTCTTCGTTTATCGTTATCTCTGGTGTTTGTGGCAGTGTGGTACTTTGTTTTCTTTTATATAATTGTGTAAGATATGTTACCCACGTTCCTTTCTTCACGTGTGTACTCTATTAGTTAGTTAGAATATTTTATACCTTAGGCACGTATTTTAGAAATTCGTCTGCAGACGTACGTTATTGGTAACTACTTTTAATAATCCCTAAATGAGTTAACCGCGAAATCATGTTACGAAAAGTAGAATGTGTACATTAGTTTTAAATAAACACCGAAAAAATGTGTTGGACGTGTTAATGGCCGAAGAACAATATAGCTCTAAACTAGCTGATTGTAATTGATCGCAATGAAACTGATGACGAGAGTAGTGATAAGGGTGATTTTGTGCAGTAATATATGTTTCCTCCAATACGGATTGTGTAGATAATTTTTACTAACAAAAACAAATTTTGCCAAATTCCCTGAAAATTAACATTCTATTTACCGATTTAGTGATATTTGACTAGTTGTACGTCTCTAATAGTTAACTGTCTATCTTAGACTACCGCCTGTCATATTGCCTTATCAATTATTTCTGAGGGATCAGTTTTAAGATGCTCTTTTTCTGTAGTAATATATATTTATTAGGCCCCCGAGTACAATTTACAGCGATTAAAGAACAACGTGAATCCCTTTTTCCGCACACATGCCGCTCCTGGAACGTTTTGGAGACTTCCCTTTAGCACGTATGCTAGAACCATAAAAAAAATTAGGCATAATCATTTTTAAGTTTGATAAGCAGTATTTCACTTTGTCATTCTATTTTTCAGTACTTCCTGCGATCGACACTTGGAATCAATGGGCGGAGTTATAACGAATCCACCATTCCCTCCACCACTGGCTGAAATTCCACAATATATGAGTGGTCATTCTGGAAAATCAAAAAAGCCATGCAAACATCCACCAGATTTCTTCGAAAAAAAAACGCCATAAATACCACGACAAACACCATGACAAACACCATGACAAACACCATGACAAACACCGGAAAGATAAGGGGCATAAGCACGATCCACACAACAAAAAACACGAGTGTTCTGACCGAATGATGACATTAAACGATATCGAGACGGCTGGCGAAGATATGATACTTAATCCCTATACTGGAGAGATAATAAGGTAGGATACCAGTATTATTTTATCCTTGGAGATTCATGTATATAGCACTAAAAATAAGGATTTTATGGGGAACAATATATAAAGTCTCAATTTTGCGTTTACAATTTGTCGGATTTTAATTATTAAATACCGTCTCCTAAATCAAGAACTCGCATATGCGAGTCTGCGAATCGAAGATCTTTCATTGATTTGTATTTAAAAGCACCGACAGATTGTCCCAAACAAAATTCATTAACCATCTCCTGATAGGTACTGAATATAGTAATCATAGAGACAGAAAGCATAGAATTATTTTTAAAACATAAATAATATAAGGTAAAGGACCCAGTTATTGACCGTGGCCCAGTTTCTCATCTTTTCAGCTTTATTCTGAATTTAAAAAAATTATTAAAGCTAATAATTTAATAAATTTTATTAAAACATAAAGTAATTTATTCTCTGCCTAATTAATGGCAATTACAAATATATCAATAATAATAACTAAATAAATAACCGGTCAAGTGCAAATTGAACTTGCGCAATTAGTGTCCGTACGTTGATTGCTTTTAAAATAAAAAATTTTGTTACAGATGTATAAAATGATCAGTGACTTCACAAAACACACCCCACATGAGTTTTCAACAAAGTTTGTTTCCAATCTTTACTGAAATCTGATGACCTTGAAATTTTTGTTTTTTTTTTTTTTTAAATACCAGAAAAATTATTAAAGTTAATGCACTCGTGATAATTTTCGTTCAATTTACACCCCGTGGAGAATATTTCGGAATTTTTTCAAAATTTTTTGATAAGTACTTTTCGAGATAAGGCGCGGGACAGCGATTTTTCGCGATTTTTTAAAAATAATACAAAGAAAAGTGCGCGCAAGTATTACATTATATATACATTTTTTACTCGTGTTTTCACAAGCTTTCATTTGACACCACACTCGATGATCTAGTAAAAATTTTTTTTACTTCCGATTTCACCCCCCAAAACTAACCCCTTAAGTCAAAATTTAACTCTCAAAACTACATGGCTCTAATGATGCCGTCAATTCCTATATTATTACCAAATTTCAACTTTCTATGTCAAATAGTTTCTAAGAAAATCGGGTGTGACAGAGAGACAGATAGACAGACACCGAAGTGATCTTATAAGTGTTCCTGTACGGAACACTAAAAAGAAATCTTAAAGATTGAAGTGACTGTGGAAGTCGTTTTTAGTGTTACGTACGGAACACTTATAAGATCACTTCGGTGTCTGTCTGTCTGTCTGTCTGTCTGTCTGTCTGTCTGTCTGTCTGTCTGTCTGTCTGTCTGTCACACCCGATTTTGTCCGGAACTATTTGACATAGAAAGTTGAAATTTGGTAATAATATAGAAATTGATGGCCTCATCAGAGCCATGTAGTTTTGAGAGTTAAATTTTGACTTAAGGGGTTAGTTTTGGGGGGTGAAGTCGGAAGTGAAGAAAAAAATTTTACTAGGTCATCGAGTGTGGTGTCAAATGAAAGCCTGTGAAAACACGAATAAAAAAATATATATAATGTAATACTTGCGTGCACTTTTCTTTGTAATATTTTTAAAAATCGCGAAAAATCGCTGCCTTATCTCGAAAAGTACTTATCAAAAAATTTTGAAAAAATTCTGGAATATTCTCCACTGGGTGTAGATTGAACGAAAAATTATCACGAGTGCATTACCTTTAATAATTTATCTGGTATATAAAAAAAAAACAAAAATTTCAAGGTCATCAGATTTTAGTAAAGATTGGAAACAAACTTTGTTGAAAACTCATTTGGGTGTGTTTTGTGAAGTCACTGATCATTTTATACCTCTGTAACAAAATTTTTTATTTTAAAAACAATCAACCTACGGAACACTAATTGCGCAAGTTCAACTTGCACTTGACCGGTTATTTAGTTATAGTCTAAGCAGTTTCTGTAAAAGTGTACGACGATTGAATGGATAATTTTTTATTCTGTTAAGTATGAAAATGGAATAAAAAATATATAGATAGGTCAATAATTGTTTAGAGTTTAGTTTAAAAGTTTTATAAAACATGTTAAAAAAAAATATTGCTAAAATATGGGAATCAATTACTAGGGTCAGTTTTGCATGTATGTTATAGTTGTCGACCTTCAAATTCTAACCTATTACAAACAAGGTTATCCGTTTATTGACATATCAATAAAACGACAAAATGTAAACGTATATTATAATTATTAATTATTTTTGACTATTTTTTATTATTACAGTAATAAATTAACATTAAATATTTATTTTAGTAAATAAAAAATTATATTTGTCATTTAAAAAAAAAATATGATTATAAAAATAATTTAAACATGGAGTCTTTGTACCTGTTATTGATGATTGTATGGACGGTGTAAATGAGGAGCTAGTTGAAGAACCAACAAGCTCGCAAGATAAAATCTCATCAAATGATCCTAATACTTTAAATGAATCTCCACCGCCCGATACGCAAATGACACCTCCTTCATTTAAGAAAGCTTTGTTTTGGGCTAAGCTAAAGAAATAGTGCCAACCGTTTATATCTCTGATGCATGGCAGGAATATTATAAGAGAAAAGAAGCAAAAAACAAGAACTAGAAGATGAAAAAAAAATTTAAAAAGCTGAAAGGTTAAGAAAGAAATCAATTAAAGAAGTAGAAAAGAAAATCAAAAAAGAAAAAATTGAAGAAAAAAAAGAAAGAAAAAAGTTGCTAAAAGTAAAAAAGCAAAAAACAAGAACTAGAAGATGAAAAAAAAATTTAAAAAGCTGAAAGGTTAAGAAAGAAATCAATTAAAGAAGTAGAAAAGAAAATCAAAAAAGAAAAAATTGAAGAAAAAAAGAAAAAAAAAAGTTGCTAAAAGTAAAAAAAATAGACAAAAATAATTTTAAAAATTAAACGAAATTTTTTGTTTATGTTAATATTTTATATCACGATTTGTATTATTTATGTTTTAAAATTAGACGAAAATGGGTCAGTAACTAGACCACTGTGAGGGTCAAAAACTATAACATGAGAATTTGTGATGGTCAGAAACTGGGTCCCTGAATATCGGATTTTAAAAAATTGATTAAAATTATTAATTTAGTTCTAATAATTATACTACGCATACCATCTTGTTCAGAAAATCCCAAACTGGTTGATAAAATTGTTAAACTTTATAATCTTATAATATTTATTTTAATGTAACATTAACTGTTACTCTTAAAAGGTCAGAAACTGGGCCCCTTACCTTACGTGAGATATAAGATAAAATTAAAAGAAAATCTCTGCCGCCTATCCAAATCAATCAAGACAGCAATACACTTACAATCACGATCACAAATATAAAGGTAACGATTTCTCGAACTTTAACAAACCAAATTAAACAATTTTGTAAAATGTTGTGCTCTGGAATGCTCAAATAAGGCCCAAAAATGCTACATCTAAAAATGGACTGTCGTTTAGCTACATGAATCAAGTACCATAACATTTGTTGACGCTAAAAAAGTCGAGTTTTTCGAGTTCAAAAACTCGACAAACGACCGTTTTTGGCTGGAAAATACGATTCTAAACGTGGTAAATATAACTGAGGCCATTCTAACAATAATTACTATCCAAGTTCAATGAAAACAGCAAAAGCTATTTTAATACTTGAAGTAGGTCTGGACAGACCGAGGGCGTGCAGTTATCGCCCGAGGAACCTTCTATCCAGTCTGGGAAAAATTATTCAAGAATATTCTTTTAAAAATTAGACCATTTCATAATTTCCACGTTGAAATTACCACTTTTAAAGCGTCCTAACTAGTATTCACATGTTGCTATCGATGGAATATAGTCACCACAGGTTTCTGACAGCAATCGATGACTTTCAGCAACGCTTTTCTTCGAGCTAAACAAGAAAAGCAACGCTTCCCGTAAATCGTATTTTGTTGGTACGTAATCTGACATATTCACCGCTCAAAAAAATATGTTGTTTACATTTCGGCAAAATAACGTATACCAAAAATTAAAGCCTAATGATAGTACTTCATCATGAATATAGGATTAATATGCCCCCATGGGATCTAATACAAGTTACGCCCTCTCTTAGAATCACCTCAAAATTAATTCACATTTATATATATATATATATATATATATATATATATATATATATATATATATATATATATATATATATACCGGGATGATGGATCCATGTAGCAAGACGATTGTAGAAAATTCACCTTAAATAGTGGATCTCAGTATTAAAGGAAAAAATCGACCCTAAAGAAATAATGTCATTCATATTTTTTTCGCAAAATATTTCAACTACTATTTTTCACCTTTATAAAGGGTACGAATGAAAACTAACCTTAAAAATATAATTAGAAGCATAAAGAACCTTAAATTTCCATTCTCCAATCTGCAGAACTAAATTTTTAGAAAATCTGAGAATTAGTCACCTCCAACCAAAGTTTTTATCCCTTGTTAGGGTGCAAAATCAAAAACTAACCAGAGAAATGAATTCAGTACCCTCGGGGACCCCCGAGTAAGAATTTTCGAATTTCTTTTGATGTTATTCGTTTTCTGAGATAAAAATACATGCTTTTTTATTTCAACATTATGAGTTTAGCCGCCTTATTACCTCTGCCATATCGAATTTTTTAAAAGACCAGGTAGCATTCGAAAGTTGGGCGGAGTTATAACGAATCCACCATTCCCTCCACCACTGGCTGAAATTCCACAATATATGAGTGGTCATTGTGGAAACTCAAAAAAGCCATGCAAACAACCACCAGGTCCCTGCGAAAAACGCCGTAAACAACAGGAGAAACACCGGAAAGACAAGAGGCATAAGCACGATCCACACCACAAAAAAACACGAGTGTTCTGACCGAATGATGACATTAAACGATATCGAGACAGCTGGCGAAGATATGATACTTAATCCCTATACTGGAGAGATAATAAGGTAGGATACCAGTTTTATTTTACCCTTGGAGATTCATGTATATAGAACTAAAATAAAGATTTTATGGGGAACAATATGTAAAGTCTCAATTTTGCGTTTACAATTTTTCAGATTTTAATTATTAAATACCGTCTCCTAAATCAAGAACTCGCATATGCGAGTCTGCGAATCGAAGATCTTTCATTGATTTGTATTTAAAAGCACCGACAGATTGTCCCAAACAAAATTCATTAACCATCTCCTGTTAGTTACTGAATATAGTAATCATAGAGACAGAAAGCACAGAACATAAATAATATAAGGTAAAGGACCCAGTTATTGACCGTGGTCCAGTTTCTCACCTTTTCAGCTTTATTCTGAATTTAAAAAAAAACTTTAGCTTTAATAATTAAATAAATTTTATTAAAACATAAAGTAATTTGTTCTCTGCCTAATTAATGGCAATTACAAATATATCAATAATAATAACTAAATAAAAAAAAAATCTTAAAGATTGAAGTGACTGTGGAAGCCGTTTTTTAGTTATAGTCTAAGCAGTTTCTGTAAGAGTGTACGACGATTGAATGGATAATTTTTTATTCTGTTAAGTATGAAAATGGAATAAAAACATATAGATAGGTCAATAATTGTTTAGAGTTTAGTTTAAAAGTTTTATAAAACATATTAAAAAAAATATATATTGTTAAAATATGGGGATCAATTACTAGGCTCAGTTTTGCATGTATGTTATAGTTGTTGACCCTCAAATTCTAACCTATTACAAACAAGGTTATCCGTTTGGCATATCAATAAAACGCTAAAATGTAAACGTTTATTATAATACTCAGTATATATCACCACTACACCAAACACTTTATTTTTGCACTCGACGCGCGTTTCGCTAACCATGTTAGCTTCATCAGGAGCGATGATTGTGCCAAAGATTCCACATTCCCAACTTAGTTTATTATAATTATTAATTATTTTTGACTATTCTGACTTATGTAACACATGTTTGGAACAACGCAGTTGAACACTTTGGAGAGACTCGAGCGGTTGCTCTTGATGTATAAGGTATTCGACCGTGTTTGGCACAATGGATTGTTGTCTAAGCTACGCTCTTCTGGTATGTCTGAAAAGCTTTGTTTGTGGCTCTCGTATTTCCTTAGAGAGCGTTCTTTACAAGTGGTAGTCGACGGATTTCTTTCTAATGCCTGAAGCCTGTGTCGAATGCTATAGTGACGCTTCACCTTGATAGTGACACCTTCACTATCAGCGCCGGTATGTCCCAAGGCTCCATATTGTCTCCTACTCTAAACTACAGCTTCGAAGATGACAGTACGCTTATCTCTTCATTCACTTTGAACGCTCGGACATCGGTTACTCAGACGAATATCCGCAGACAGCAGGAGGTCGTTCAACTTAACAAAGGCCTGGAAGAAATTCTATCTTGGGGTGACAGTAACCAAGTGGAATTTAACGCTACAAAAACCCAGGCGGCAGTTTTTTCTAAAAAAGTTAACGTTGCTGAACCCGACATAGTTATGTCAGGGCACTCCATTCCTCTAACATCGTCACTCAATTAGTTGGGCGTTAATTTGGGAGCAAATATGTCCTGGCATGAACATGTTGCAGGCACAGCAAGGAAAGCTTCTCAAAATTTGGGAATATTATTTCGAACCAGAAAGCTTTACACTCCACAATAACTGTTATTTCTTTACAAAGCTTAAATTCGACTGATTGGAGACCTGGAACTGACCAGCGGCCTTAATTCGTTGGAACATCGAAGAACGGTTGGCGACTTGAGCCTATTCTATAAGTACAATCCTGTAAAATCAAGATTTAAAAATCATAAAAAAGAGTAAAGAAGGGAGGAAAATGTATATTAATTGAAAATTTCAATTTTTAGATGAACTGAAGAAGCCTACAAATTAGGCGAAACGTTTTCAGTAAACTTGTAACTAGAACGTGATGTAATTTCTCTATCCTTAAAATAAAAGAATCATAAAGCCCTTGCCAATTAAAACTCTTCATTGCCAAATTAGATTAGTTTTAAAGTTAAACGTTTTAATAAATCAGACAGTTAAAGCTTTGTTACGAGAAGGACAGTGGATATTTTAAATAAGTGTACATAGTTTTTTTTTAGGTATTTTTAATACAATTTTTAAACAAATATTTATTAAATTAGACTTTAATATCAATACTTGAGTTAGAAGTACTGACAGAATTTATGGCTAGAGGGTGTAGGTATGCAAATTACACTGCGTGACATGATTTTGGTACCCGAAAAAAAACTGATTGCTATTATAGTTTCCTATTAGTTGTAGTATGTAAGCAGTGGATGTCTTTTATTTCTATCACGTCTTGTTTTTAAGGTACACACCGATAATCTTTTCTTAACCTACCCTCATATTGTTCATATTAGTAAATGTAATCGCTAGATAATCTATTGAGAGGATATGTTCATTTCTTGTTAGTTTCTTTGAGATTACCTGATTAAGAGTGTAATAATACAGTTTTAAAGATGAATACTGAAAAAAGTAGTCGCCGTCAGTGCAAAACTTCACCAAACAAGTTTTGTTACTTGTGTGGACAGTACATTCTCAAGTCTCAAGGAAAAAAATATCTGAAAAAGTATGTACTGCGTATTTTCGTACTGTACATCAAGATAAACCCTGAATTCCGCAACTGTTTTATGTATCATGTTATGCTACTCGCCTGTCGTGGTTGAACGGAAACAAAACATATATGCCATTTGCAGTACCGACTGTGTGGCGCGAACCTAGTAATCATTTTAACGATTGCTACTTTTGCATGACTGATATACGAGGATTTGCAAAGAAAATTAAGCATAATATCGAGTACCCTTCTGTGAATTCTGTATCAAAACCAATACCATATAGTGAAGACATGACTCCTCCTTTGCCTCCTAAGAAAAGTCAAACTGAAGAGTTAGATATTCCAAGCGATGAAAATAACGATGGACAAGACATGGAAGTTGGCAATCAAGATCCAGACTTTTTACCCTCTTCAAGTGATCTATGCCAACCGCATTTAATTCAACAATGGGAATTAAATGATTTGATACGGGACTTGAATTTGTCTGTTAGACAAGCCGAATTACTTGGATCAAGACTATAGGGATGGCACTTGTTGGCACCAGATACAAAAATATCTGTACAACGAAAACAAAGTAAAGAAATGGCAACTTTTTACTCTAGTTCAGAAAACATATGTTTTTGTAATAACCTTGTATCTTTAATGGGTGAGTTAGAGAATTCCCTATGATACAAAGGGATGGCGTCTTTTTATTGATGGTTCGAAAACTGAAGGCAGTTTTACTTCGTAATGGTAATAAATATCCGTCAATACCAATGGCTTATTCAACTGTTTTAAAAGAGACACGAAAATATGAAATCAATATTGGATTTAATTAAATACAAAAATTTTAAGTGGAAAGTGTGCGCTGACCTCAAAGTAATATCTATGTTACTTGGTTTGCAAGGTGGATTTACTAAGTACTGCTGCTTTCTTTGCATGTGGGACAGTGGAGCTACTGATAAGCACTATTTGATCAAAGACTGGCCAAAACGAACGGAATTTGTGTGTGGGAAGTCAAATGTAAAATACTTGCCTTTAATCAACCCCGAAGACGTCATTTTACCTCCTCTACACATAAAACTCGGTTTAAATGAAGAATTTTGTGAAAGCGATGGATAAAAATGGCGAAGGATTTTTATATTTAAAATCTATTTTTCCAAGATTAAGTGACGCAAAGTTGAAAGAAGGTATTTTTATTGGTCCACAAATACGCCTATTAATGAAAAACAACAAATTTAATCTAACACTAAATGACGAAGAACTATGCGCATGGACATCATTAAAAGCCGTGATGAAAGGTTTTTTAGGAAATCATAGAGCCGAGAATACAGAACTCTTAGTAAACGATTTGTTAAAAGCATACAAAAAGATGGGTTGCTGAATGTCATTAAAAATTCATTTCCTCCATTCCCATTTCTCTTTTTTTCCATCAAATCTTGGAGCAGTGAGTAATGAATAAGGGGAACGATTCCATCAGGATGTGAAAAGGCTTGAGGAACGGTTTCAAGGTCGTTGGGACGTAGCTATGTTGAGAGATTACTGCTGGCTTTTAAAACGAGAAGATATTTCCCAACATAAGAGAAAGAGTTAAATATTTTTAACTTTTAATGTACAATATATACTTTTTACCATATATTTTATATTTAGTTGTGTCCAAATGTATTAATAATAAGTTTTTTTAGCAGTTTTATTCGAATTATCGGAAAATTTAATGAAGCTACGTGTACACTGTACTCCTTAATTACACTGGTCAACACAAGTCTTGTTTCCTTTATTTTTTTTTCTGTTATTGGATATTTCTATGGCCCTGACTATGAAAAAAATACTGGGAGATTGCTAACAGCTTTACCTTTTGAAATATACAATTTTATTATTTTGCCAAAAAAATACAAAAAAATAATACATTATGTTAATAAAGTTTCTATTGAACACTAGCAAATGATCTTTATAAGATTTCCTTGAATGAACGACTTTAGGTAGATCTCGTTGCAAACTCCAGCAGTAGTCTGCCATCATATGTGAGTCCCACCGCCCCTGATAACGCTCTTCCATTGTCCGAAGATCCTGATGAAATCTTTCACCCTCCTCCTCACTAAAATCACCCAGATTTTGTGGAAATCGGTCTAAATGCGAGTGCAGGAAGTGGATTTTTATGCTCATGTTGCACCCTAGCTCTTGCAAGTTTGATAGCATGCACTCAACAAGCTCGACATGGTCGTCAGATTTCTTTTTGCCTAGGAAGCTACTCATAACTAAAACAAATGAATTCCAAGCTTTGGATTCGACTTCAGTCATTGATTTGACAAAATTAGGATCTTTCACGAGTTGCCTTATCTGTGGCCCATCAAAAATACCACCTTTCAATTTTTCTGAACTTAATCCTGGAAACTTGCGTGAAAGAAAATTAAAACATTCGCCACTTTTGTCAAGCGCCTTCACAAACTGCTTCATTATGCCGAGTTTAATATGAAGTGGTGGAAGTATGATGCGGTCTCGGCTAACTAAAGGCACGTTTATAACATTTTTTTGTACCAACTTTTAGCTCTTCCCGCCCGCATTGGCCAAACTTTTTGTGATCAATGGTGTTGTTTGTCACGACTATCCCAGAGACACATGAAACAAGGGAACTTTGTGTACCCCCTTGTTGACCTAAAAGAAAGTTAACCATTTTCAGATCAACACAAATGACCCATTTGTGGTCTTGATACTTAATTTTTTCCATAACCTTAGAAACATTTACGTATTCTTCTTTTAAAGTCGTCGAATGTGCAATAGGTATAGATCCGTACTTGTTACCGTTATGAAGCAAAACACACTTTAAACTTCTTTTGCTGCTGTCTATGAAAAGACGCCAATTACTAGGTTGGTACTGTTTTAATCCCATCTGCTGCAAAATACCACCAACATCGTTACAAAAAACTAAATCCTTCTCTTGAGAAAAATACGGTAACAGATTTTTTTCTCGGGTATGATAAAATGTAATGTTGGTTTCCGGACTAAGCAAATTTTTTTCTTTTAAACGAGATGCTAAAATTTCAGAAGCTTCTTTTGGTAAGTTCAGATCTCTTACTAAGTCATTTAGTTCTTTCTGAGTAAATGGTTGATGTTCTGAAAGGCTACATTTGTAGTCTGAATCAGAGTATTGATGTATTTCGTTCGGGTTCACAGAGATTTGGATCATCAGAAGATTTAGATGTGCTGGGTTGTACCTCTTGTGATTTTAATTGAGGTCGTTGAGCAGAAGATAAGTTAGGATATGACCACTTACTTCGATTTCCAGGGTTAATTCCGTTTATTTTCACAACGCAGAAGTAGCAATCGTCATGATGGTTTCGAGGTTCTCGCCAAATCATGGGTGTTACGAACATTATTGCATCTCTTTTTCCACTGGACCATAACCGTAGACATACCACACATTTCTGGCATACAATATGAGGAACCCATGGCTTGTCCTGATTACACAATTTTATTTTAAAGTATTGATGATACGCAGTTTTCACAAAGTCCGATATAGGTTTTCGATATTTTGCAAATGTATATTCACCACAAATATAGCAAAAATAATCGGGATTAAGCACATAACATCTTCTTGACGAAGCCATTTCTAAAAGAACAACAAAATATATTTTAGTGTCCAATAAAAAACGAAAATCTAAGTAAAAATAGTAAATGAGGATAATTAGCTATAACTCAAAAAAAAAAGCTGTTAGAGAAAAATTGTTGCCATATTTAAAAAATACGCGTCAATTTGAGATAGAAACATAAAAAAAATCACAAGAAACAAGCAATTTTCTTTTTTTTGTTGACCGGTGTTATTTTACTTAAAATTGTTAACTATCGTACCTAAAAAACAGTACGTGATAGACAAAAAGTACTTATGTATTCTTAATAAGTGGTGAGTATGAATGAATAAACAGAAAAAAATTTAAATGGTAGTTAATTTTTTTTTTTAAATTTGTAACGCAGTGTTATTTATAGTCCAAACAAAAAATGTGCTTTTCGACACTAATATAGAAATTATTTTTTTATATATGATGTATAAAAATAAATTATGAATTCAAATATATCATACAGATTTTTAAAAGTAAATTATTTATTTTTATTTATTTCATTAATTTGCAGAAAACAATTTTGCATGTGTCATGTGGGGAGAGTTTTGTAGTACGATTCGTAAGCCTTCACACCTCCTATGGAATCGTATTGAAATTCGCTTACTTATACTACAAACTATCATTTTTACTTTTCCAACTAGTCACGTAAATGACTATTATTAAGATTATATAATTTATATACGTTTTTAGAATTCCATTCGAAGAGTCAAATATGCCGAATAAAATCGATTGGGTTGACACGATTGATAGAAACCAAGTATTCTTGGATGGAAAATTAAAACATCCCAACTGCCATAAAAAGAAGAGACCAAAACGACCCAAAAAAGAATCACATTGATGTAAGTTTCGTCTTAATAAGCTTTTTTGCTTCAATTTTTTTCTGCTTGTGACCTAAGTTTACTGAATAGATGTTCACTATAGTGCTCTTTTGAGCTTTCGATTTTATAGTTTTATAGTTTCAGAAAGAGATTTACAAAATTTAAATTTACATTTTATAGGTAATAATTAGAAGAAAGTTATTGGAAACGTTGGTCAGAAAAAAACGTTCAGACATACGAGATTAAAATTTAAAATTTAATTTAAAAATATTTTGTAACAGCATTTTTTGGAAATTAAAATGCTCATCGTTATTTTAAAGAATGCATCTACACTTTGTCGAACATTTCAACACAAGATTTAAACAGCTATTGTGGTACATTATGAAATTTCGGCATACTTTAATCTGAAAACCCTAGAAATAGAATTTGGAAAATCGTAGAGGTCGTTTTTATTTTTCATTTTCTTTATTGATTTACAAGACAGGCATAGCCTTTTACTTCTATTAAATACAGTCCCTGGCCAAATTATTAGACGCACTGCAAGATTTCATGTAAAATATTAATTACCGAGTGATATTGTACCGTTTTATTATTTTAAATTGATTTGTTTTTTATTTTTATATTATCCAATCAATTACCTATTTATTTGACATAAATAAAACAGCATTAATTTAGAAAAGCATAAGTTTATTAAGTTTTAAAGAAAAGTGAAATTAATGTTAGTAAAAGTCAATATTTAGTTGAGCCACCTTTAGCCGCTATCAAAGCTTTAATTCTGCGCGGCATGCTATCAATGCAAGATTGTACTGTCTCCTGCATTTGAGGATGATGATTCCATACATGAATAATCTTTTCTAGGAGCTGGGTTTTGTTGGTAATCACATCTTTAGCCACTTCTCTTTTCATCAGCTCCCACACATTTTCAATGGGGTTCATATCAGGGCCAATCCAACAGAGGGATATATTTTTCTGCCAAAAAAAAGCTTTAACAGACCGAGCAGTGTGGCAGGGAGCTCCATCTTGCATGAAAGTGAATGGTTCCCCATTTGGAAACCATTCTCTGAGCTGCGGAATCAACCGATTTTGTAATACTTCTTTGTACTGATCTTGCCTCATTATTCCTTTGACGACGTACAGACGTCCAGTGCCCTTGCCGCTGATGACTGACCAAATCATCACTTTGGTGGAATGTTTAACCGTCGGGACGACACAATCAGGATGAAACTGTTCTCCATGACGACGACGGACATACTGAGCTTTATTCTGCAAAATTTCGAATGTGCTTTCGTCACTGAAGCAGACCTGTCAAAAATAGGAAAAATATATAAACTTCCATGTTTATTTGCTTTATTTAACTGAAAATGATAATAATGTATCAATTATTGATTAAATTGCTGTATCTTACCGATCTCCAGAAGTCCACATCTTTGTCTTGCCATTGTTTGGCCCACTTCAGGCGCTTTACTTTCATTGCAGCTGTTAACTTGGGCTTCCTGGCGGGGCGACAGGCCTTAAAATCTAATTCTTTCAATTTTCTTTGAACAGTGCGCTCAGAAGCATTTACGCTAGCATCCTGGAGTTGTGATTTTATTACCTTTGTGGTAGCAAATCTGTTTTCAACACAAATTTTTCTTCAAACATCTCTCTGACCGTGGAGTGAAAATTGGTTTTCTACCGCATCTTTTCTTTCTTTTCGGGCTTAATTCCTTCCCTGACTCAATTTTCTTTTTTATGCGTCGTACACTAGCTTCAGAAACCTCCAATCTTCGTGATATTTCTCGGTTTGTAAATGTTTTCGCAATCACAAGGGCCTTCACTTCAGCTTTTTTACGTGGTGAAAGATCGCCTTTTCTACCCATAATGAAAATAGTCCAACTACTTTTTTAAAACACTGCATACAAAATAAACTAATAACTGAGTAGTATAAAACTGTTAAACAAACAATCACAGTCCATAAAGCCACAGAAACACGTCCGTACCTGACTCGATTCCGATCGCGACTGATACAGGTTTGTACTTATTTACGTTCATGTATCACTTTGTCAACACAGTGTTGCCATATGTTAAAAATAAATACAAATATGTAGTCTACAACAATTCTTTTAAATAAAAATCAATAATATTGTAGTTTAAATATACCATTATTGCATAAAAACTCTTAAGAAACATAAAATTACTAAAAAAAATACAGTGCGTCTAATAATTTGGCCAGGGACTGTAAACGTTACTCTAACGTGGTGAGAAAGTACACTTATTTTAACTTAACCTAGGTATTTACAATAGTGTTCCTAATCTAAACTTAACCTAGGAAATTTGTTTTTTAACATGATTATGACCTAACCTAACTTAATCTAGGGCCTATGCTAACTTAACCTAGTTTTACATTCTTCTATCAAGGTGGGTTGGGAGGACCATCGTCTTCGTCTGAGAGAGGGTCTGAGGGTCACGAGAATTGGTTGTGGGCATGGGGGGAGGGTTAGGAAAGTGTCCCTGATGATTGGATTGTGATGCTGTGACGCCTTGGTCAGGAACTTCATTTGAGTTTGCCTCATGTGTGCCTTTATGGCTGGCACGCCGAGGTCTCTATGTAATTGGTTATTTCGCATGAACGAAGGGGCTCCTGTGATCATTCTCAGGGCCTTGCTCTGCACTGTCTGGACTTGTGCTCTTCTTGTCTTTGAGAGCTGGCACTATGTGGGGCAGACGTAAGTAAGGGCTGCCTTCACAATTGTGTTGTAGACCATGAGCTTGGTTTTGGTGGGCAACTTTCTGGAGCGAGTTATAATTGACCTAACTTTGCACTCCTATAAAAAATCAGAACATTCAAACATATTCTTTAACAAGCTCTTTCTTGACAGATTATCCAATATCTATCCCAATCATTTACTTTTCTTCACAGATGGATCAAAGACGGAAAAGGGAGTTGGGGCTACCTTCTTTTTTGATAATATCGTCCAAATGTTTAAACCTAAACATATCTCTATTTTCTCCACAGAATTGTTGGCAATAAAGGAGGCTATCAGATATTCCCTCCTAGCAAACATCCAACAACCAACCATCATAATTTCTGATTCCCTAAGCGCTCACAAAGCCATCAATTCTAGAAATCTCAATTTCAACTATATCAGGCAAATTCTGGATCTGATGTACACGGCCACCTTGAAAAAACGTACCATATCCTTGCTTTGGTTGCCCAGTCACATAGGCAACCCTCATAACGACAGAGCGGATTATCTTGCTAAACTTGCCATAGAAAGGGGCAGTATGAACATGGGAGAGAATCACTACTCTGATTTTAACATCTTCATAAAACATCTACACAGCTCTCTCTTCCAACTCAAATGGGACTTGGAAGATCCCAACAACAAATTATGGTCCATCAAAACCAATGTATTTCCTCCCTTAACTCCACAGAATTGAACCGAAGACATAATGTAATAATGAGAAGACTGGCATTGGGACACACCTACTCCACGCATGTACATCTATTAAAAAGAGATCCCCCTCCACTCTGTCCTAAATGTGACTCCCCCTTATCAGTGTTACATCTAATCGAATCCATTCAACATCAAAACTTGAGAGACACCCACGGCATCCCATCCAACATCACCATCCTCATAAAATCTTTTGTCCCACTTAAAGAAAAGATAACCAATTACTTAACAGAATTCAACTTCATAGTGTAACCTATTTATACCAAACTAACTCTAGTGGGCGCTAAATGATCTTAACTGTCGATGCGCCCTGCCCAACAGAAACAAACAAACAAATAATTGGGTATAATTTGGCTAGCAGTTGCTTAGCTTTCTTGGTGGCAGTGCAGACCTGGTCTTCCCAGACGAGCTGTTTGTCGTACTGGATTCATAGACGCCGTACACTCATAGGTCACAGTAAGGATTTCTATATGTTTCAGGGTTGCTGGATCACTCTCGAACAGTTGGGTAGAGTTGTGTTATATATCCCTTTCAGGGTTCTTAAAGTCTAGAAAGCTGATAATTGTGTTTTATTTTTATTGTGTATAAGTCGACTTCAGGGTTCTTGGACTCTAGGAATCTAAGAATTCCGTTATTTTTTATTATTCTCTTGGTCAAACATATGAGGGGTTAATGAGGTAGGAAAGTGGGTTAGAGAAGTTATTTCGTATATATCGTCTTATTCTACGTCCGTTCAGGGTCCTCGGACTATATTTTTATTATTTTCAGTTTTAATAAAATAATATTAAAGACAAATGTCAGAATTTCGTTGTAGATATCTCCGAAGTCCTTTTTATCCTTTATTTTTTCCTTCGTGATTAATATTTTACTACTCTTCTTCTACTACTTTATCTTAGGCATTCCTGCCTGTTTTTTTCTTTAATGTATCGTCGCTACAGGTCGTCGTTCCATCTTTTATGAGTTAGTTCCATTCTTGCTTTCTGTTTCTTATCCACGTGTTAATGTCCTCTACTTCACATATGTGCCTTATGTTATCATTTGTTCCTCTATCTCAAAGTGTTCTTCCTGTAATTCTTCTTAATGTTTTCATTTCACTTGTTTGTAAGTATCTCTGAGTTTTGCGTGTTTCTGGTCTTGTCTCTGCTGTGTAGGTCATAACTGGTCGAACTACAGATTTATATATACGAGATTTTACTTCTGTTCTCAAGTATTTATTTTTCCAAATAGTGTCATTCAAGCATTCTGCTATTCTATTGGCTTTTACTATCTGTTCTTTTATTTCGTCTTCTATGTCATTGTTACATGATAATTTAATTCCTAAATAATTAATTGTCATCCCCTGCTCTATAATCTGATTATCATTTCTAGCTTGCACCTAATTGGTTCTTTGGAGATAACTACTGATTTGGTTTTTTCAGCCGATATTTTCATATTAAATTTCTTTTTGCTGTTGTATTAAGCTGATGTAATAATCCCTGCCTTCTCAGTGACTAGGACAGTATCGTCAGCTTAAAACAATATTTGTATTTCTTTATTGTCTATTTGCCTTTTTTATGTTTTTACCTATTTAATTATTTCATCTAATATAATGCAGGAACAGATGCAAAGAAATTATCGACGAAACCAAGGAGGTACACAATCAACGGATTAGAAACAAACTTCTCGCCTGTCCCGGCAATTCAAGGTCCTTTTAGTCGGTCGCTAAGGCAGTTAGTCAAAATTTCACCAAATCCACCATACCACCACTCAAACGGCCAGATAATTCTATTGCAACGACACCTGTTGAGAAAGCGAACTTGTTGGCTCTTTGCTTCACATTCTACTGTCGATTTCCAAGGAAAAACACCACCTACTATTCCCATAGTGCAGTCAAGGATGCCCGATGTTGTCTTCAGACAGCGTATTATAAAGCGTATTCTGATGAAGCTAGACACCAAAAAAGGCTTCTGGCGCTGACGGAATACCTGCCATAGTTCTTAAAATCTGTGCGAGGGAACTAACACCAGTTTTCTGTAGACTTTTCAACCTATCCTACAGAAAGGGAATATTTCCTTCCTGCTGGAAATGCGCTACAGTTTAGCCGATACCTAAAAAAGGCAAGAAGACCTTGCCAAATAACTACCGACCAATCGCACTGCTTTCAATAATGTCGAAAGTCATGGAAAAGGCTATCAATCAGCATCTTCTAAAATATCTTGAAGGATTCAACATTATTAGCGATCACCAATATGGCTTTCGTAAAAATAGATCAACAGGAGATCTTCTGACTTATGTAACACATGTTTGGAACAATGCAATTGAACACTTTGTAGAATCTCGAGCGGTTGCTCTGGACATATCCAAGGTATTCGACCGTGTGTGACACGATGGGCTGTTGGCTAAGCTACGTTCTTATGGTATGTCTGTAAAGTTCTGTTTGTGGCTCTCATGTTTCCTCAGAGAGCGTTCTTTACGAGTGGCAGTAGACGGATTTGTTTCTAACGCCTTCACTATCAACGCCGGTGTACCTCAAGGCTCCATACTGTCTCCTACTCTTTTTCTCATTTACATTAACGATCTGCTGGAAAAGACCGAGAATCCAATCTACAGCTTTGCAGATGACAGTACACTTATCTCTTCATTCACTTTGAACGCTCGGACATCGGCTACTCAGACGAATATCCGCAGACAGCAGGAAGTCGTTCAACTTAACAAAGACCTGGAAGAAATTCTATCTTGGGGTGACAGTAACCAAGTGGAATTTAACGCTACAAAAACCCAGGCGGCAGTTTTTTCTAAAAAAGTTAACGTTGCTGAACCCGACATAGTTATGTCGGGGCACTCCATTCCTCTAACATCGTCACTCAATTTGTTGGGCGTTAATTTGAGAGCAAATATGTCCTGGCATGAACATGTTGCAGGCATAGCAAGGAGAGCTTCTCAAAAGTTGGGAATATTATTTCGAACCAGAAAGCTTTACACTCCACAACAACTGTTAATTCTTTACAAAGCTCAAATTCGACCAACTATGGAATACTGCTCCCATGTTTGGAGCTCCGCTCCCAAACATACACTGCATTTGTTGGATTCTATTCAGAGAAGAGCGGTTCGTCTGATTGGAGACCCGGAACTGACCGTCGGCCTTGATTCGCTGGAACATCGAAGAACGGTTGGCGACTTGAGCCTATTCTACAAGTACTTTCATGGAAAGTGTTCGAAGGATGTGGCCCGCTTAATTCCTCCCAGAGCGGTGCATGTTAGAAGTACACGTCGCTCTAATTCTTCACATCCGTATGAGGTTCAGCTTGTTACTCCCCGTACAACACTTTTCAAGCAGTCTTTTATATGGAGAACATCATCCCTTTGGAATAATTTGCCCAGGACTGTGTTTCCCACCGAGTACAATCTACAGCGATTCAAGAACAACGTGAATCGCCTTCTCCGCACACGTATCGCTCCTGTAGCGCTTTAGGGACTTCCCTGTAGCATGTGTGCTAGACCCATAAAAAAAAAAATATATAATGTTAAATAGTAGGGGACTCAGTGAGTCGCCTTGTCTAATACCAGTTGTTACCTCTATGGATTCAGTAAACTCCGAATTTACTCTTGTTTCTATTTTATTTCTTTTGTAAACGTTCTCAATTAGTTTTATTATATCCAATGGAATATTCTTGTCATAAAGACCCGACGTCTTGCAGCTGTACTCTATCAAATGCTTTTACCAAATCTATAAAGCATAAGAACGTTGGTTTGTTATACTCAATTGATTTTTCAGTAATTTGTCTGATTACAAATACGCAGCATTTGTAATGTTACAGGATCTTCTACTTCTGAATCCTTGTTGTTCTTCGGTAAGCTGTATAAGTGGATTTATTTTATTGGTAACAATTTTTGTCGTCAGTTTTAAAGATGTGCACAAGAGGTTAATTCCTCGATAATTATTCGAATCGGTTTTTTCCCCTTTTTTAAAAAGTGGTGTCATTATGCTTGTTCTCCATTCTTCTGGTATTCGCGTTACCTGTGTTATTTTGTTTATGAGCTTTGTCAATTTTTTAGTCATTTTTCACTCCTCCATACTTTAATAGTTCATTTTGTATTTCGTCTTTACCAGCTGATTTTTTTATTTTTTTTTTGTTTTTTAATTTTTTGAGAGCTTCTTCCACCTTCCACCTTCTTATCATCTATTTCTGACGTTTTATTAATTACTATTTCTGTTATTAGGGGGGCAAATTTTCTGTTGTATTATACAATTGCTTTATATAATTTATCAATGTATCTTTTTTGATGTATCTTACTTCCATTAATTCTTTCATTTTCTTTTGCTGTTCACGTATCATTCTCCAAATCTTTTTGCATACTATAAAAGTCGTGTTCCATTTCTTTAGAGAATTTTTCCCAGTGCTCCATTTTTTTTTCTGACTAGTGCGTTTGTTTCATTGCGGACTGTCTTATATTCTTCATATGTTTCTCTGCTTTTTCTTGATCTATATTTAAGATAGGTTTTTATTTTTTCTTGACATTTTATTTTCACTTCCTCGCAGAACCAAGGTGTATTATTTGGTCTTCCTGATGTTCTGTGTATTTTACGTTCCGTTACGAGTGCATTTATAATGTATATTTTACAACATAGAATTTATTTAATGTGTCTAGATTTGGCCCTGGCTCTTGCTTGCTAGACCATTTGACCATCATGACGTCAGTCTTTGTCCCGAATATTTCTGCTTTCATCTCTCTCCTTCCTATCCAGGTTCTCTGCATGAATCGCTCCCGTTTCGAAATCTAGAATAGGGATAGTTTCTTCCTAAAAGACATAGATAGTTTTCTCTCATCTACAACTTTCAGTATTGAATTTTCACGTCGATCATGTAGCCCTGTTGTTCGAATTTTATCAAAATTATGATTATTCCGACTTAAAAAGGGATTGCAGCATATTTTTTTAAAGACGCTGTATTTAATTCAACGGCGTATGTCTTTTTCTTCCGCATATTTCACATATTCAATCACACTCGAAATCATGACAGTTGTTAAGAGTTTTTACTTTCGACCGCTTCTTGTCGTGTCAGCCGACATCTTTAATAGACACAACACTAGGGTTTACTAGCAGCGATGTAGAACAGAGCAATGGACACATCTACTAGCCGAGGAAGACCTTTGTCGAGAAACTAAATCAAATTGTATTCCTTGAATTCTCGTTGATTACTAGAAATTGATTTGATAAATCGCCTACAGCGAAAAGATGTAACAGCAAGCAGTGGATGTGCTAAGGTATATACTCGCATTTCTCCGACCACGAAGTCACCTGAATAGAATTTGTTCATTGGTGTCTTGCGGATTACAGAATTAGACAGTGAGAGCGGAAGGGAAAATATGCCCTACAGACGGATGCATACAAGAGAGAGGAGGGAGAGAAGAAGAGAGAGGGAAGGGTGATGGAAGGGCATAGGAAATACTTGGAGAGAAATTCGATCGCATGTGAGGAGATATAGTGGCGATAGCAGGCCTTCAACCTGGTGCCGATGGAGATGGGAGCAAATATGCCTTGGCATGAACATGTTGCAAGCAAAGCAAAGCAAAGAGACTTTCTTAAAAGCTGGGAATATTAGTTCGAACTGGAAAGCTTTACACTCCACAAGAACTGTTAATTCTCTACAAAGTTTAAATTCAGCCAACGATAAAATATTTTTTCCATGTTTGGGGCTCGGCTTTCAGAAGAGAGCTGTTCGCCTGATTGAAGACCCAGAACTTGCCAGTAACCTTGATTCCTTGGAACAGCGAAGAACGGTTAGCGACTATTCTACAAGTATTTTTAAGGAATGTGTTTGAAATCCCGCTTAATTGCTTCCAAAACTGGAATACACGTCGCTCACCGCGTACAACCCGTTTCAGGTAGAATAAGAATTAATTTTTTTGCTGATATACGCCATCCATATTAACTTTCATTGGCTACATACTATATAGGTATAATTATTTCGGATTTCTACTGGGTCGATTAAAAAAATGATGCTGCCGTTTCGTCAATTTTCGTGCTGGCTTCTTTAGAACTCGTTTTGAGAACTGATTTCTTCGGAATCTGACACGAAACAAAAGTTTCATGCTAGATTCCGAAGCTTTCGTTTCGTATCAGTTTCCGAAAAAGTCAGTTCTCAGAACAAGCTCTGAAGAAGCTCGCAGGATGATCGACGAAGCGTCAGCATTACTTATTTAATCGATACAGGAGAAATTCAGAGAAATTATACCTATATAACCTGTATTTCTAGTTTGGTAGCTCTTTAAAAGAAGAAACTCTGAAAAAGTAAAAAATGGTGTTTTTTAGTAAGTTTAAAATTATCGAAAATTATATAAAAAAAATATCGTCGCCTTTCCGAAACACTTATCATAAGCCCTGTACTACTTTGTTGGATGCATTTGTGTCTTTTCCAAAGAATTTGGAAATTTTCACAACTTCTTTCAGTTTTTAAATTTGTCTTTGCTGATTATGCAATATGCAATATTAACAGCAGCAAATAAAGATAGCCTACAGCCACTAATACATCATTTTAAAACCACAGCCGAAATTTACAATATATATAGAATATCAGTGGAAAAAACAGATTGAATGCTTATAGCTAAAGAATCCATTAGATGTACATTAGCCATCTACAACAAACAGTAGCACAGAACATGCACTGCACTTACCTGGCTTACGTAAGTACGAATCCAGTTAATAGCTGGCCAAGGTGGGCAAAAGATGAAAAACCAGAAACATAGAGACCTCCCGGTCGACCGCCAAAAAGATGGCACGAGAGCTGGTCATCTACGTCACAAGAGGCTTAAAAACAGACAAACCAACACCTTATCTTACAGGAAGAAGAAGAATAAAAAGAAATTTGTCTGTTTCTCAGACAAAAATCAATATTTTTCCATGTAATTCTATTTCTGGGGTTCGGAGATCAAGCCGAAGCCATGTACAAAATTTCATCAAAATCCGGGGGAGGTCATAAGGGTTAAAATATATCAAACTCCCGCGGAATAAACCGAACCTACTTCACTCAATTTATTCAGTTTTTTTTATCTCCAAGAGAGCAACTGGGGTTTTGAATAAAAAATAATTATCCATTTTTTTACTTTATTTTAAAACTTTTTCACAAATAATATTGATAATTGATGTGAAAAACTTTTTAAAAAATTTTTACAATTATAAATAAATTAAAACTTATAAAATTTAAAAAAAAATCACGCGATTACGGAAGCGCTACGGTTGGCTGCCATGTGTGTAACGTCATTATGTTAGCGTGTTCACGTACTGTCAAGAGTTTCTACCTGTGTATATACTGTCAAAATTATTGAAGTTTAGTGCAAAAAAATTATTGTTGGTTACTAATTTAATTTAATTTAATCTAATTTAATTCAGTAATGTGTGATCATTTACGCTACCATTTGATCCAGGGTGTAACCTAGTTGGATATATAAATTTTGAAACACTAAATAAAACAAAAATTATGATATGAATAATTATTAAATACATTATTATATTAAAATACTTACATTGAAGTGATCTTCAAAACAGAAAAAAAATTGTTGTTTTAGGATTAATACGTCGTGCTGCTTAGAACCATTGATTTCGACGTTTAACATCTTGTGGCACATGTAAAAACATTTTTTCGGGAGTTGTTTTTGTAGTATTCATACAAAATGGTACGAAATAGACACGATAACTTTTTAGATTAGACATTTTTAATAAATTTGTCAATACACTGATGATAATTACAAGAATAAATTGATTGAAAATTAAAACACTCGTATCAGTTGTTGGTGATATCGAGAGAGGAGAAATAAACATTGTGACATCACACGCGCTCGAGTTTTTTTCGGGAGCTGTCGGCGCGTCATCGGTACTAAGTTTAAAAATTTATTTTCAGTTTGATATAACTTTTTAATTATAACGAAAAAAAAATAGTTTTGTTGTAAAACTTATATATGATCTTTCCATTTATGACAATTTTTTTTTCAAAACCCCAATTTTCCGAGAAATGCTTTTTCAAGACAAGTTCAAGAATCTAGTTCTAATATGAGCTACAAATATTTCCAAATCTATTTTCATAGTAAAATAAATTTTTATTTTTTTTTTCTACCTTGTGCTTGCAGAAATCGAATTCGTTTACAGAACTGCTTTTCAGATTTTCACGATTAAACTACATTGTAGGTTTAAAATACAGTAAGACGCTGGACGTATTCAATTTAAAGACAAAATATTCAAACCAAATTTTAAAAAAAAGTACTGTATTTAATTTTATAATTACTTTTTCCCACTTTTACCTGCAGTGCCCTTCCAGTTGAGGAGAAAAGTGTTGTGAATGTGAAAAAGTATAATTAATTTCAATATTCCAGTTAGGTTCTGGTATTTAGATGGTTATCAATTAATCCCATATTTTTTGGACTATTTATAACCGATGAAATTGTCTACAGCTAGACAAGAATGTACGTTAGAAATCTAATAAATATAACATTGAGGACTGACTCAGAACAATTATTTTTTAATTGTTACTTTAATAATGGTATCATATATTTTAAATCACTACAGTGCATGGGCTGCACTCTCGATACGTGGATTTGCCGAGCATTATACTAGTCAATTTCTCCTTAATATTGAATGAATTTCTTAAACGGATTAGTATCTTATCCAATTTGTATTAAACTTTGCTATCTACAGAGAAAGTTAAAAGATATTTGCTAATCACGTCAGATTTATTAATCTAATTGACGATAAACCCTTGGATATTTAATATGACAATGAGCGATTCAAATATACAGGTGGAGGTGGAGACTCCGACAAAGGCAACGGGTCTGGTCTGTTATATGGACGGTTCGAGAATTTCGAGCGGAGTAAATGGTGGCTATCATTCCAACTCTAAGATCACGATGGTGTGTTAATTTAATCTACTAGAATTATCCTTCAGAAATAACAGGGTTGAACTACTGTAGCTTTCAGGATATTCGGAGATAAAATGTACCAATTGTTCAGAGATCTACATCGTGGCGATAAATTACCACATGACGTGATTGGAAGGAAGCTAGTAAACCATCTTAAAAGAACAACGCTTATATAACCAAGAGAGACGAGCACAATAAGCCAAGAGGCTGCGGTGCAATCAGCCAACCAAAAACGTATTAATATTTCGGGCCATTTTGTGGTGGATATGGAAAATAAATAGGTAACACGAGAGGAAGTTTGAATAAGGCAGAGGGGTGGAAAGATTTAATCGCTCTTAAAAATACTCTGTATTTACTGGGTTCTATGCATAAGAGAATTATTCGCCTAATTTGTGACCCAGAACTCACTAGAGACTTTGATTTTGTGAGTCGATTCTATAAATATTCTCATGGGAAGTGCTTGTTAAATATAACCTGATTGATTCTTCCTGGAGCAGTACACGTCTAGCTAATAACATCATATCGTATGAGGTTTAGTTTATTACTGTTCGTACCAAACCCTCCAAGAGCTCTGTTATAGCGAGAACTTCTGGAATGAGCTATCCAGGATTGCGTTTTCTACAGAGTTCAACCTGCGGCACTTCAAGATCAACATGAATCGCAAATACTTCTAATGCGTCAACCCTGCAGTGATTTAGTAGTTTCTCTGCAGGACGTGTGCTTTGGACATAAAAAAATTAACGATTTTTATTTTGGTTTTATAAAATAAAAAGTAAAAGAGTAAAAGTTTAATTTAAATAAGTATGTTATTTTAGAATATAAAATTTATTTTTTAGTAAAATGCGGTGTAAAAAGTACAAAACAGTAGTTGGTTAAACAAAAAATATTACAAAATTAAAAAATAAAAGTAGAATTAAGGTTAGAACAAAAGCTTATCATTAATCCTAATGTATTTCTTTCTAGTGAAATTTACAATGACTTGTAATAGACTATGACTATACTTTTTTTTATTGTTCGCCTTCTTGCCTGAACACTGAAATTTTTAGACAATGCAATCGTGCAACAAATACTACCTATTAGCGATGAGCTTAACAACAACTTTTAGGTCACAGGTATACCTGCGACGGTGATTTATAAGTCGCAGCTTCTTTTAACTGCGACTTAGGTCGCTGCTTCACTCAGTTCAAAATCTCCGGAAATTCGAAACTACTGCTGCTTAATGATCTACAACGGTGCCTGTCACAGTCAGCTGTACAGGGTGGTCCAAATTGGACACTTTTAAAAGTAAACTCTTCTATCTAAAGGAAAACTGATGTCGGTGTCTGGGGCTCAATTTTTATGATAAACTCAATGGTGGAAACCACATATCGATATCTAGTATTGTTTCAGATATACAGGGTGTTTTTCAAAAATCTACATTTTGGAAAAATGATTGTAATTCTTTTCCTACTGAAAATTTTTGATTTCTGTAAAAACATTCTCAAAGTACTTTTTCACGTAGATTTCAACAGCGTAAGTTACACATTTTTACTACTAATATTGTAATAGTTATTAACGCAAAAATATATTTTTTAAATGGAATACCCTGTATATTTTTCCTTATCCGACTAGAGCTTTAAATTACCATTCTAAAAATTAGCACACTTTATATTTTGCTTAATCTACTTCAAAATATAAAGGTTTTTAGTTTTTACGCGAGTTTTAAAAGCACAGTGTGTGAAGTAGGTTTTGGACAGAGCGGCAATATCAATAGTTTACCGATAGCAGTCAAATCGTAAAAAAAAAAAAATTCCCAAAAGTAACTCTACATGAAACTACAATGAAATTTACTAAATGCTATAGTACTTTAAACTATGTAGAAAATAAAAACAAAACAACAATAAAACAATTTATTTTGAGTAGAGCAAACTAAAACAAAACAATTTTCCATAAGAGATGTTCGAAATGTCGACCAGTTTCAAGAGAAGTGAGAGCTGCAAAACTTTGTATCACTGCGACTTCTAACTCTTGCCTGGTGTTTGTCGGCACAAATTTAAAAAATTAGCTCTTTCAATCTTCCTCAGAGATAGAAGTCCATGGGTGTTAAATCCGGTGAGCTTGCCGGCCAACGGTTCGGACCTCGGTTGGTTATCCAGTTATTGTCGAATTGGCCGATAAAAAATTACTGATAACTGGAGCGTTATGAGGGGGGCCCCGCCATGTTGAAAAAATATATTTCTAAGGTCCATTAACGGCAGTTCATCAACGAGAGGTTCTATTTGCTGCCTTAAAATTTCTAAATAACTCTGAGAGGTGAGTGTTCCTTCGTAAATAAATGGACCTATAAGCCTGCCTCTTAAAATTCCTGCCCACACATTAAATCCAAATCTGCCTTGATTTTTTTGCTCCATAACTAAATGAGGATTTTCTTGTGCCCACGTATAAGAATTGTAACGGTTAAAAATACCTGCATTGCTTACATAAGCTTCGTCTGTCCAAATGAAATTTAATGAAAAATTCGAAACATCGTTACAATTCTCCATACGCCTTTAAAAATCTCCGTCTCTAAGGTGATAAACTTTTCTTGTCCTATATGGCCTCAATTTGTGCTTCTTCAAAGTACGACTTACGTTAGTTCTTGGTAGTCCAGTGGATTTTTTTAACTGTCGTGTTGAAGTGTTGGGATTATTTCCGATAGTTCCTAAAACTACTATTTCTTTTAACTTCTTATCCCTGTTTGATGCATAATTTTTCGGTCGTTTCTTTTCAAACTGGCCACTATTAACTAGGTTATGTCGTAATCGAGCGAACATATTCTTAAAGAGTTGATGCCTCTCTGGATACCGCTCGTGGTACAAATTACTTGCCGCTTCTGAATTTTCTCCGGTTTCTATGAAACACATATCCCATTTTTCGTAATTTTCAAACTTCATTGCGATTTATTTGACAATTCAATAACTGATCCTGAAGTAAAATTTGACAACTACGAGTAAACAATTGAATTAAACCATATGGCCGCTTCGGCCAAAGCCTACTTCACAAAATGTGCATTTAAAACTCGCGTAAAAAAAACTGAAAACCTTTATATTTTGAAGTAGATTTAAGCATTGTGCTATATTTTTAGAAGGTAATTTAAAGCTCTATTCGGATAAGAAAAAATATACAGGGTATCCCATTTAAAAAATATATTTTTACGTTAATAACTATTAAAATATTAGTTGTAAAAAAATGTAAGCTACACTGTTGAAATCCACGTGAAAAATTGCTTTGGAGATGTTTTTACAGAAATCAAAAATTTTCAATAGGAAAAGAATTACAAATATTTTTCCAAAATGCAGATTTTTGAAAAATGCCCTGTATATCTGAAACAGTACTAGATATCGATATGCGGTTTTCACCATTGAGTTTATCATAAAAATTGAGCTTCAGACGCCGACATCAGTTTTCGTCTATCTCCTTTAGATATAGAGGTTTACCTTTAAAAGTGTCCAATTGGGACCACCCTGTACTGTTATTTGACTATTTTTTTATTCATTTTCAGAGTATATTTGTTGTTTTATTAACATCTTTCTGCCTAAGTACATAAGTATTTACCAAAATATTTACATATACAGTTATAGAACAAAATTGAACTTTCTAGTTATTTGAGCTAATAGCGTGTTGCCTTCCAACGGCGACACGATAGTCCAACATCACGATGAGTCGTCGGTCATCGGCCGACTGCGACCGTTGTCTGTAACGAAACGATAGGCGCTGTCGCCGATCATTAAGTTCAGGTCGGGCGTATGCAGCGAGCATTTAAAACAGCGACTAGAGTCGCTGCTTTGCGGAGAATTGGGTCGCAGGTATTACTTGTGATTATCTAAGTTACAGGTAAAAATTCCAAATATGATAATATCGCTCATCTCTACTACCTATGTATGTGGCTGAGTCAAATACACTTAAATAAATTAATAAATAAGTACACCGACCTGCCGAGATTGACATCCGAGACCTTCTGCAACGTCAGCAGGTACTACGTCACGGAGCTAGGGCCTAGATTAGTATTTGTCTTAGTAGTTCAAGAATTAATCACCATCACCTTGTTTCTGCTTCTATCCAAGTCTGTTAAGCCAGCTTACCAGGCATTTCCACCGATTTGTATGAGCGTCTAATTTTCAGCAACTTTTAGGCACCTCGAGTATTACGACTGTTTAGTCACACGACAGTTTAAATATTTTATTACTCAGTATATATCACCACTACACCAAACACTTTATTTGTGCACTCGACGCGCGTTTCGCTAACCATGTCAGCTTCATCAGGAGCGATGAATCATCATAGCGAAACGCGCGTCGAGTGCAAAAATAAACTATTTGGTGTAGTGGTGATATATACTGAGTAGTATCATTGTGCCAAAGTTTCCACATTCCCAACTTAGTAAATATTTTATGTTATAAAAACTAATGAGTCATACTTCTTCGACTGAAGAATTACGTTGCTCAATATTATAAGATCCTTACGTAGGCTTAAATTAGGCACAAACACTGGGAAACCTAGTCCCATCACGTACCACGATACATGTTATGATACAATAAATTTTCTTAATTATTTTGTTAACTATCACTGAATATATTTGCAAAGATTTTACAATTGCTTTATCACGATTTCGTAGTACAACTACATTGTCAAAAGCTTAACTAATACTGAGCCAGATTTTCGGTATTTATGTTTATATGATGAACAGATGTGGGCCTAGACCCACCAGCCCATAGACACACATCTGTTCGTCATATAAACATAAATACCAAAAATTTGGTTTAGTATTAGTTAAGCATTTGACAATGTAGTTGTACTACGAAATCGCGATAACGCAATTGTAAAATCTTTACAAATATATTTAGTGACAGTTAACAAAGTAATTAAGTAATTTTATTGTTAAAATGTACTGTCACAAAGTAACGGACCAATCAATCAACTCTTATGTTATGATAATTTCGATGAAACTTTACAGTAATCTTTGTCGCCCTCTAGTGCTGAAACTGGAGGCTACGCCCGTGACTAATAATGACCATTCTGACTTGTACTACATTTTTTTCCCTCTCCGAAAGAAAAAATATGTCTTCACTAACACTTAGTGTTAACTTACTATTACAGTTATCAAATCTTAACATAAAAAAAAATGCCTTTCCAGTTTACGTTAGTGGTCAAGTGTCAAAAAGGCTATTCATGACTGTCTTTGTTTTAATTTCGTAAAAAATCTTTTAAAAATATATAACTGTATTTAACACTCTAGTTCTTCAAATAAGCGAGTTAGAGAGGTGGTCTATTCATAATCAGTAACCCTGTATATCGACTTGTTTAAAAACTTCTGTATAAATACGAGGGTTGTATGATAAGTACCTGGTCTTAGCCAGAGATGGCGCTACTACTATTTAAAAAAATTATATTTTTCGTAAACATAACCTTTCACAAGAACCTTTGAAGTCGCTGAGTGAGTTAGTTTGTGAGTGATAGTCATTTAAATAGAAAATTTTTTGTGATTTTACAACAATGAAAAAAACTGAAAAACGAGCAGTGATAAAATATTTGTTTTTGAAACAGAAAAAGAATGATGAGATAAAAGAAGAACGCACCGAACTTCATAGAGAGTCTGTTTGGCGATGTTAAAGCGCAATCGGAATGATTTTTGTGGTCGATTCATAACTGTTGATGAAACATGGATGCATCACAGAACACCACAGACAAAATGACTGTCCAAACAGTCGATTTTCCGTGGCAACCGGGGCACAGTGGGTAGAAAAAAAACAGCGTTCAAAAATCCCTAAAGTTCTCAAATTTTATCGGATCACCATATATATATATATATATATATATATATATAAATATATATATTATATATATATATATATATATATTAAATCATCATAAGAAAATTTAGAAAAGATCTGTAGAGCCATATTTTGGAAATATTTATTTAAGTGGCCATTTTATGCAAATACTATGATAAAAAATTGATCAACCCTGGAAAAAAAATATTGTTGACTTTAATATTCATTTACTATTGGCCAGACATACGAGTATGTATTCCTACATATTTTTGGTCACCGAATCCAAATATGATATCTGATTTGCTAACAAACCTATTGAATTCTAGTAATGGTCCAAAAACGGCCCCAAAGTGGTTCCCCGTGGGGGAGCGGGATAGAATATCTTCCTCGGTACGTTCTGTCTGTCGTAGGAGGCGACTTAAAGATACCTAGATGGTAGATGCCCAGATCCCACCAGCATTGCCCGGTGCGATACCATCGCATCGGCTTAGGCTGCGTGAAGTTGCTTAACGTTTTGTGGCTGTGCCGATGTCCCGGACTGTGGGACCAAATAGCATGATGAGGCACCTAGATACAAAAAATTCCGGAGGTAAAATAGCCCCCCGTTCGGATCTCCGGGTGGGGGCTGGTTTAGGTGCGTCGACATGCAGATATCAGAATTTTAAAATGGATTTTTGCAACATATGAGGTTTAAAACTCGAACATAAATTCAGTGCACCAACACCTGCAATCAAATAAACCTCATGTACTCGCTCTCTGTGAAACCAAGGTCAGTTCATCGACCAGCACAGTTAACTATCTTTATCCTGGGTACGACTTCTATTCCCGATTTAGGCGTAACTTTGGAATCTGTCTTTTTGTCAGAAGCGACCTCTTTTGCCAAAGAGAAGAAGCTCTGGAGCCTCCAAACTTTGATGTTCTGTGGTTAAAAATAACGACTCAACCAACCACAAGCACCCCAAGCCGTGAGTGGCAAGGAAACCCAAGCACCTCAAGTCGTAAGAGGTAAGGGAACTCACGTTATTCAAGCATCCTGAGTCGTAAGAGGCAAGGACGCACAGTTACCAAACACCCAGAGTCATTGAAGGTAAGATGGCTCACGTTAACTAAGTATAGCCTGTCCCAAAATATAAGATCCTGATTTTTGCCGTTCTAAGTGGGCAATATAAAAATTCTTACTTTTTGTTTATGATAGGTTGCATAGATGGACTTAAGAATTTTATTGATTAAAGCAAATAATTAAAATTATAAGTGTTTTTGGAGATGTTTATTCATAGATGCATGTAAAAACAAATGGATAAGAAGTACAAATATACAGTTTGAATGAATGGGGTTTACAAGAGGGGACACATTGTATAAATAAAAATGTATTTTAACTGAAGCCTAATTCACTTTCACTATCACTGTCATCAACTGAGGTAATTATCAGTAGTTTTATATTATTTACATAAATATATGAATCTTGAACTTTAGCAACGTGCTGAATGGCATTCTTCCAGCTTTCACAAGGTATATCATTTATAACTTTTTTTACTCATCCAACCACTGCCACGCTTAAAGAAGGAGAAACATTTTGTGCCCTTATTTTTGATTTAACTCGATGCCAAATATGTTCAATTGGATTAAACACACAATAATACGGAGGAAGCCGCAAAACAGGGTGTCCCATTTTCTCAGCCATACTATCACAAACATATTTCTTTGTCAATTTATAGTCTTTCAAAACTTCCAAAAGATCACTTTTTTATAACTAAGTCAAAATAAATGTAATTTTTTTAACATATATTCCTGTATTTCCGATTTGGTGTTGGCTGCATTAGGAACCTTATTTAGTAGGCGACTATGGTAACTTGCGTTGTCCATAACTATAACACTCTGTTCGGGAAGATTTGGCAAAAGGGAATTTTGAAACCAATTTTCAGAAAGTTCTGCGGTCGTGTCTTCGTGATAGTCCAAACTAGAATCTTTTATGTTTTTTGCAGATAATAGTAGATAATTTGAAACTCAGCCCTTTTCAGATCCAGCATGCAAAATGCTTATTCGTTTATCTTTATTTGAAGGTGCGTTAGTCTGACATTTTATACTGCTGTCAACCCACCCTTTTTTGCACAGTGTCATGGGTATCGAACCATGTTTCGTCAAGGTAAATTATTGACCAATTCTCTGATCGATACTTTTTAATTTCTTGTAAATAAGTATGTCCCAAGATTCGTAATCTTTGTGACTCCATCACTACTTGCCTTTTTTTTGATTTTTCGGAACGTGAATCCCATTTTTAAGAGAATTCTGTAAAGGGTTGATCGGCCACAATGTATATTGGTCCCGTCCTACATCAGTCTTAATTTTATTTTGTCTAGTGTCGGCACCAATTGCTCTTCATACATAGAATATATTTTTCTCCTGATGACGTCTTATCCACAATCGTCTACATGATGCATTTGAAAATCTCTCCATTTTTTCCTGTTCCTGAGTGATGGTTTTCCTACAATACCCTTAATCGTAGAAATTGGAGTTTTTGTTAGTTCACTGGTTTCTTGCAAAGCACTTTGTTCATTCAAATTTTTTTTTACCAAACTGTCTTAACATTTTTCACTATTTGTTTAGCGTCAATTGATAAATGTTTTCTCTTGCGATAGCCACTATCGCAATTTTCCCACGCACGCCACATAATTAAAATAGAACCGTTACGTTGTAAGTTGTAAGTAAAACTAAAAATAAAAAAAGGTATCTTTCGAATCTTAATGGAGACCTGTGGGCTCCAAACCGGGATGTCAGGTAGTAAATATATAGGTAAAAATAGATTCAATATGATTGCAGGTGCAAGTGAGGGTGGTATACAAAGCAGGTAAAATAAAAATACGTTTATCGTAATACTTGCAAACTATGCACAAACCTTAATTTAATTAAGCAATAATCCATAAATCGAATGCATGATTGCAAGATAGATAAAATGCAATTTAATCATTTTGAGTCCATTTTTGGATGCTAACTGAATTCAATAGATGTATGAAAAAGTCAGATATCATATTTGGATTCAGTGACTTAAAATAAATCGGAATAGGTATGTCTCATTTGTTATTGCTAACTTGACCATTTCGAGGCCATTTTTGGACCTTAATTCGAAATCAATAGGTGTACGAGCAAATCAGATATTAAATTTGGATTCAGTGACTAAAAATACATCAGCATATGTATGTCTCGTTATTATTGATAACTTGACGACTTGAGGCCATTTTTGGATCATTACTCGAATTCAATAGGTTTATTAGCAAATCGGATATTATATTTGAATTCAGTAACCAAAAATACGTAGGAATACATATGGTAAGTCAATAGTATTTTTTTTCTCGGATTGAACAATTTTTTATCACAGTATTTGCGTAAAATATATATTTCCAAAATATGGCTGGACAGTTCTTTTCTAAATTTTCCTACGACGATTTAAAAAAAATATAGTGACCCGATTAAATTTGAGGTCTGTAGGGATTTTTGAACGGTAATGTTTTTCTTCTACCTACTGTGCGGCGCCAAAGAAGATCAAGGTCACTTTATCACCCAACAAAGTTATGGCCACAGTGTTTTGGAACGCACGTGGTATAATCCACGTCGATTACCTTGAAAAAGGAAAAACGATTAATGATGAGTATTATGTCAACTTATTGGATCATTTTAACCATGGTGTGAAAGAAAAACGTCCACATTTGGCGAAGATTAAATGTATCGGGTTAAAAGGAGACTATGTTGAAAAATAAAATAAATTTTACACATAAAAATGTTTTTTTCTTGTCAAGGCCAGGTACTTATCATACAACCCTGGCATTGTTATATTGTACATGTGATTCCAGAAATTTTGGAATGGGCATAAGTTTCATGTCATTAAATTTTTTAGTTGGTACTACAAACAGGTAAAAATAATAATATAACTTAAAGTCCCTATAATTTTAATTAGATTTATTACTTTTAATAGTTTCTTAAGGAAATATAGTTGAATTTTTATGTTTTTGCGTCACAATTTGTTACATAATTCGAGTGTACTATAGAACTATAATTTAGAGTGTTACTTGTCAATAATGCAACTGGGGAATTTGCATTATTGTGATCACCCCTTACTGTACAAAGATGCTACTTAAAAAAAATGCATTCATATTTATATTACATACCATTGTTTTATACGTAAGACTGTTCATACTAAGGCAAGTTCCCCATATGCATTTTTTATAAGGAAGTGTTGTGCTAAAATCAAAAGTTGCAGTAGGTAAGTTGGTATTTTAAATTTTGTCCAAGTTGAATAAAAATCACTTCATATTATGGGTAACTTGCCTTAATATGAAATAACTGCCATCGTATAAAAATTATGAATTGGCATTTTTCTTATTTTTATTTTAGGATATGGGAAGACAGAAATGTACCAAAATACCAAATAGGAAAAACAGAGATGATCCAAACTTTTATTAGAACCTCCTATTAAAAAAACAATAACAATAGATGTAGCTGTAACGTTACCAAGAATGTGT
>CM032448.1:44599819-44669639 GCA_019049505.1 Pachyrhynchus sulphureomaculatus
ATCAAATTTTTCGATTTTATTGCACGACTTACATCCCCAATAGGCTCTGACAGAGATTAAAAAGTTTCACAAATAATTTTAAAAAAGCACTTATGAACTTTCCGAAATTGTAAAAAGTTTTTAGGACACTAGTCACAATATTTATCATAATTATTTGCTAGGGATTGTATAGCGATGAATTTATGGGCAAAATGAAAGTTTTTAGAGTTTTACCAGATTTAAAGAAAGACTGTGGTACATTCAGTCGAAATAAATTAATTTTTTATGATTTATGTACTTCATAATTACTAAATAACCGGCCAAGTGCAAGTCGAACTTGCGCAATTAGTGTTCCGTACGTTGAGTGCTTTTAAAATAACAGTTTTTGTTACGGAGGTACAAAAAATAACAATGACTGCACAAAACACACCCCAAATGAGTTTTCAACAAAGTTTGTTTCCGATCTTTGAAAACGGATGACCTTGATTTTTTTTTTATACCCGATAAATTATTAAAGGTAATGCACTCGTGATAATTTTCGTTCAATCTACACCTTGTGGAGAATATTCCAGAATTTTTTCAAAATTTTTTTTTGCTCCCATGCTTGGAACTCCGCTCCCAAACATACACTGCATTTGTTGGATTATATTCAGAGAAGAGCTGTTCGTCTGATTTGAGACCCGGAACTGACAGGCGGCCTTGATTCGCTGGAACATCGAAGAACGGTTGGCGACTTGAGCCTATTCTACAAGTATTTTCACGAAAGTGTTCGGAAGATGTGGCCCGCTTCATTCCTCCCAGAGCGTTTGCATGTTAGAAGTACACGTCGCGCTAATACTTCACATCCATATGAGGTTCAGCTTGTTACTCCTCGGACAACGCTTTTTCAAGCAGTCTTTTATATGGAAAACATCATCCCTTTGGAATAATTTGCCCAGGACTGTGTTTCCCACCGAGTACAATTTTGCAGCGATTCAAGAACAACATGAATCGCTTTCTCCGCACACGTGTCGCTCCTGTAGCACTTTAGGGACTTCCCTGTAGCACGTGTGCTAGGCCCATAAAAAAAAAAATTTCAAAACACTTCGACAATTAAACATTGGCCGGTAAATACTAAACCATGAAATTTTTGTAGCTACTAAGAGTCCAGTCGCTCCCGTAAATTCAAATAATTTTACCTTGAATTCAATAAACCAGTTATTTGCAGGGTTTCATTAAAAAAATATCTCGTAACGTTAAAAACCTTCAATTTAAGTTCATTCATTATTCTTCAGTTTAAAGTTATGTATTAGCTTAGAAAAAACAAATACGTGTTTCTACATTTGGAAAATTGTCAATCATAGTCAATATCATAAAGCAACTGATGATCAAGATATCTGCTCATGAAAATTTGTTGGCTAACATTAATAACACAGCCCCACAAAAAAAAGTGGGGTATATTTTTGATGCGATATATCAGATCCGTAGTATTTTTGCCCGCTGATCACGAATCTGACGTCAGAATATCGCCATCACATCTCAATTTTTTTCTAACCTCATTAATATGTATTCGGACACGCTAAGCTAATATTCATCGGTTGGATTAAGCCATACAGTTCTGTTTTCTTTCTAACCTCAATAAATCAGACAGATATAGTGCTTCTCGAATGCAAAAACGAATTCAAATTAAAATTCAACCGATTCTTACCAAATCTGGTACACGGGGGTTTTTTGGGTTGCTGATCATGAATCTGAGGTCAGATTTGCAAAATTCAAAATGGCGGATCCAAGATGGCGGACAAAATTTTTGAAAACCAACCGATTCTTACCAAATTTGGTATACAGTTGGGGAATCGTCAAACCTAATACTCTTAAACCCTAAACCCTGAAACCTTAGACTCCCACACCCTGTAACCTCAAAAAATAGACCTCAATAACCCTGTAACTTTAAAAATGAGACCCAATAAACTCAAAACCAGGACTTTTAAACCATATACTATCAAATAGTAGACCCTTAAGCCCTAGAATTGCGAAGGTTAGACCCGCGCCTAACTTTCCTTTTTTTTGGCTGTATCTTGTTCTTTTTTCCGCGAATGACCTATTCAAAGGCTTTCTGCCCAAACGCTTTTGAGGACTTTTTGACTTTTTAGCGACCAGCAATAGTCCGCTAGCATATGGTCATCCCATCGTCCTTGATACCGATTTTCTATGATTTTCAGATCTTGGTGAAAACGTTCCCCTTGCTCCTCACTGTAGTCACCAAGATTATCTGGGAAATCATCGATGTGGGAGTCCAGGAAATGTAATTTTAGATTCATTAAGCAACCTAATGTTTGAAAATTTTTTACCATTTTCTCGACTATTTCTTTGTACTAAGCTAAGCCAAGCAGCTTTTTCAACTTTATTCATTTTAGTAACAAATAATGAATCTTGAAACAATTTTCTTATTTTGTGGCCCGTCAAATACGCCTGCCTTAATTTTAGCTTCAGAAAATTTCGGAAATTTTTTTATGCAAATATTTGAAACATGGGCCGTTTGTATCTAATGCTCTCGTGAATTGCTTCATAAGTCCAAGCTTAATGTGAAGCGGGGGAATAAGAACTTTTCCTGGATCTACCAATGGTGGAAACAATACATTATTTTCACCAGGAGTGAACGATTCTCTTGTTGGCCAAATTTTTTTCTTATAATGACGTTCCCTGTCTCTGCTATTCCACAGACATTTATAACAGGGATAAAGTGTAAACCCTGACTGTTGGCCAAGCAATATTGTTACAATTTTCAGATCTGCACAAATTTTCCAGTTATGATCAGCATATTTTATTTTTATCAAAAGCTGCTTCATTTTTTCATATTGCTCTTCCATAACTGTGGAATGAGCAATCCGAATGGGAGCGTAAGCGTTGGTATTATGCAGCAAAACTGCCTTAATGCTCCGTTTAGAAGAATCAATGAACAGTCTCCATTCTTCAGGATCGTATGAGTTATTTTGAAATTCATCCATTAGACCTTTTACATCGGTACAATATGAAAGTGACAATTCCTCGTCCATTGTGAAATATTTTCGAAATTCTTCATCTCTGTTTCTATAATAAAAAAATCGTAGCTTCTGGCTTAAGTAAATGTCTTTTCTTTAAAAAGGAAGCAAGATGCTCTGAACCATCTTTGGATAAGCCTAAATCTCTGACTAGATCACTAAGTTCTGACTGTGATACGAGTATTGGTTCTGGTTTACGGTTGTATGGTAGAAAAATTCTTTATCTGTGTCACTAGTATATGATAGGTTGTCACTAGAACATTCATTAGTAACAGTGTTTGAATCTTTTTCGACAGTCTCAATGGTTTCGGCATGAACTGATAAGGTGAAATCATTTGTTTCCATAACATCAGCATCAAGTGGTTCAGGAGGCGGAATTAGTTTAGTTGGTCTTGTTACTGTCGAAACATCGTTATAAGTAATAGTGCTTTTATTTTTTCGGTTATGCCTAGATACAACATTCATACAAAAGTAGCAATCATTTTCACTGTATGGTCTATTCCATATTGCTGGTCTGGAATATTTAATCGCCTTCAACATTATTTTGCAAGAACTGCAAATGATGTGGGGAACCCAATCTGTATCCTGGTGCTGTATTTCAATGTTGAAACAATCCTTATATAAGGTTTTAATCTTATCCGTTATCGGTGACCCCATTTTACTCAGTACGTGTTGACAGTAAATATAACAAAATGAATCACTGTCTTTATCGCACTTATGAAAAGTCCTTGTACCGTGAGACCGTTTTCTTGTAGCATTATACTCTACATGAGCCAAGTCACCCACACATGAAGAGCTACGGTCGCTGGATGACGACGGCTGCGGACCCGCTTTCCCACCCTGACCAACCGCCGATACTGGGTTTCCGAGTCCCTGCATCGTAGAAGAAAGAGACTTCTACCTGCCATGACGGCATCTAAAGCCGTTATCCAGGGACTCTGCCGGCTAGTGGAGTAACACCGTTGCCCACCGTCACCACGTGGAGGTGCCCTGGATGCAGGTAGAAGAATAAAAATCGACCGATGAATTTTCTCGGCGTTCAAAATGGCGCGAAAACATCTGCCATCTTGAATTTTGCAAATCCAACCTCAGATTCGTGATCAGCGACCCAAAAAATCCCCGTGTACCAAATTTGGTAAGGATCGGTTGAATTTTAATTTGAATTCGTTTTTGCATTCGAGAAGCACTATATCTGTCTGATTTATTGAGGTTAGAAAGAAAAACAGAAACTGTATGGCTCAATCCAACCGATGAATATTAGCTTAGCGTGTCCGAATACATATTAATACATCTTTGGATTCATGAAAAAGCTTGAATCAATTTTTTAGGATTATATTTTTCTTAATTTTTACTAATTTTTACCTATTTTTTGAGGTTAGAAAAAAAATTAAGACGTGATGGCGATATTCTGACGTCAGATTCGTGATCAGCGGGCAAAAATACTACGGATCTGATATATCGCATCAAAAGTATACCCCACTTTTTTTTTTGTGGGGCTGTGTAATAAAATAAACTAAATTAAATATGCTTCTTTTGGAAATTAATAGGCAAATTATAATTAGAAAAATGTGAATATTAAAGCTTCAATTGTTAATTATCAGAGTTTTTTGTAATTGTCTTGCCAAATTTTAAACTTTTATTCTCAAAATTTGTAGTTGCTACACTTTCGTTTATTTAGCGCTATGATTTTGATTGTTGTGATAGACCTGATGATTTACTTCGATTACCAGTTTAAAACTTAGCGGTAACTTTTTTTTTAATTCCCAGAACAGGATCTACCATTTAAGATTATTACCAAAATGAACGAACGTATATATACGAGGGTGGATCAAATATAAACGAGACTTTCTATACTGAGCGCTTAGTATCGTTCGGAGTGGGCCGCCGTTTTTCTAGCAATGTTGGTTGGGTTTTCTAGGAGTGGGGGAGAATGATCGGTTGGCCTCACTAGACGCATTCAATAGTACACCTCACGATGTCGGAGTGAGACGTGCACCCTTCGATGGTCCAACGTGCCGTTATTAAATTTCTCACTCGTGAAGGCGTGAAACCGACCGAAATTCTGCAGAGATTGACGGCACAGTTCGGCGATTAAACACTGTCAAGGCCTCGTGTGGTCGCCTGGCATAAGGAGTTCATGGGAGGTCGTGAAGAGGTCGAAAATAAGAGCCATGATGCACATTCATTTTTTGTATGAACGTCGTACCATCAATGCGGCGTACTAATGCAACCTTTTGAATGAGTTTACACTTGTTTATCGCCGCAAAAGACGTGACCAACCCATAAGAGACGTGATTGTTCTCCATGAAAACGCTCGACCCTATACTGTAACTCTCATTCGCGAGATATTGGAGAAAATGAGTTGGACAACACTTGATCACCCTCCCTATAGCCCTGATCTACCGCTCTGCAATTTTCATCCCTCTAGGCCACTAAGCGCTGGGAGGCCAACGATTTGATGACTATAACGCGGTGGAGGGGCCTCGTGCACACAGCTCCCTTCTTTTTACGACGATAATATCAAAAAGCTTCCGATACGCTGGGAAAAGAGCATTTTCAAAGCAGCAAACATATTTGTTGAAAAATGATATGTACTTGTTTAATTGTTCTAAATAAAAAAAAAATTAAAAAAATAAATCTCGTTATATTTGATCCACCGTAGTAATGTGAACGTTTCAAAAAATACATGCATAGAGGGATATGCATTGGAATGATTGAGGGTATTTTTGAAATTTAGGCTGTTTAAACTATCCTAATTAAGCAATTTTTATTATAATTTGAGCCAATTTATCTCTGAATGGTTATAGAATTTTTTTCTAATTGATTATATAGCGGATGATTCTTTTTTGGTATCATATTATAACATTCCTTTTTCATATTTACTGCAACAATTTCTATAAACTCACAGGACAAACATGTGTTTTACGACTAAGTAGAATGTCTAATTATAGAGAGTGAACCAAAAAAATACATTTTTGTTCTACTGCTCAAATTATGCTGCAGGAAAAAGGATATTTGTCTACAACAAAATAAGCTCGTTTTGTTTAAGTATTATAGTAATAGGATACCCAGTTTTACTTGCTCAATGTACAGTGTATGGCACACCTAGCTTCCCTTAAAAGTTTATAAGATAAAAAATAATGAAATCCATGAATTTCGGTTTATTCTTGTCTACTATCTATTAAAAAACACTCATTTTTACACTGAATTAAGAAAAAATATTTAAATTATAATATCTATGTGGTATTAATCAAATCATATTTGTATATAAATCAAACTTCAAAATAAGTTCTGTATTTTTTTAATGGACAGTACAACCAAGAACTCAATTAGGCCTACTTAATAAAAGTATATCATAAGTTGAGAAAAAAGGTAATGTTGCAAATTTGAGGCATACCCGAATATTATAACTTATGACTTTCTACCTCATATATTTTTGGTAAAAGCTAACTACTACTGTACTAATTGCATATTGTATCCATTCAGAACTGACTACTTACTGTAGTATATGCACAGGAAGACTAATGAAGGCTAATAGCATTTTTCTACAGTGTATTTTATAAGGTAAAAAATATTTTTGGATCACTTTATATAACGAGACATTTCTGTAGCCGTTGAAGTCAATGAGATTATAATGAGAAAGAGAGAGAGCGATCGCGAAGTGCTGTTGTTCAACAAGGACGTGTGCTCCGATTCCATTCGGTTTCTTATAATTTTTGATTACATGTGAAAGCACTGTGGAGTATTGGATGCCTGTTATAAAAACGACCTTTTTTTATTTAACTTCTTTAACTTTTTCACTAATTAGTCGCCAGTTTTACTAACTATTCCGTGATGATTTCTACATTTCAAATAAGCACGTTTCAGCAGTTTTCCATCTACTATTCCCATAGTGCAGTCAAGGATGCCCGATATTGTCTTTAGATAGAGTATCATACAACGTATTTTGATGAAGCTAGACACCAAAAAGGCTTCTGGCGCTGACGGAATACCTGCCATAGTTCTCAAAAACGGTGCGAGGGAACTAACACCAGTTTTCTGTAGACTTTTCAAAATATCCTACAGAAAGGGAATATTTCCTTCCTGGTGGAAATGTGCCACAGTTCAGCCGATACCTAAAAAAGGCAAGAAGACCTTGCCAAATAACTACCGATCAACCGCACTGCTTTCAATAATATCGAAAGTCATGGAAAAGGTTATCAATCAGCATTTTCTAAAATATCTTGGATTCAACATTATTAGCGATCACCAATATGGCTTTCGTAAAAATAGATCAACAGGAGATCTTCTGACATATGCAACACATGTTTGGAACAACGCAATTGAATACTTTGGAGAATTTCGAGCGGTTGTTCTTGACATATCCAAGGCATTCGACCGTGTTTGGTACGATGGGCTGTTGGCTAAGCTACGTTCTTATGGTATGTCTGAAAAGTCCTGTTTGTGGCTCTCATGTTTCCTCAGAAAGCGTTCTTTACGAGTGGCAGTCGACGGATTTGTTTCTTACGCCTTTACTATCAACGCCGGTGTACTCCAAGGTTCCATACTGTCTCCTACTCTCTTTGCCATTTATATTAACGATCTGCTGGAAAATACCGAGAATCCAATCTACAGCTTTGCAGATGACAGTACACTTATCTCTTCATTCACTTTGAATGCTCGAACATCGGCTACTCAGACGAACGTCCGCAGACAGCAGGAAGTCATTTAACTTAACAACAAAGACCTAGAAGAAATTCTATCTTGGCCTGACAGTAACCAAGTGGAATTTAACGCTACAAAAACCCAGGGTTTGTTCTAAAAAAGTTAACGTTGCTGAACCCGACATAGTTATGTCGGGGCACTCCTTTCCTCTAACATCGTCACTGTTTGTTGGGCGTTAATTTGGGAGCAAATATGTCCTAGCATGAACATGTTGCAGGTATAGCAAGGAGAGCTTCTCAAAAGTTGGGAATAATATTTCGAACCAGAAAGCTTTACACTTCACAACAACTGTTAATTCTTTACAAAGCTTAAATTCGACCAACTATGGAATACTGCTCCCATGTTTGGAGGTCCGCTCCCAAAAACATACACTGCATTTATTGGATTCTATTCAGAGAAGAGCTGTTCGTCTGATTGGAGACCCGGAACTGACCGGCTGGAACATTGAAGAACGGTTGGCGACTTGAGCCTATTCTACAAGTATTTTCATGGAAAGTGTTCGAAGGAGTGGCCCGCTTGATTCCTCCCAGAGCGGTGTATGTTCGAAGTACACCTCGCGCTAATACTTCACATCCGTATGAGGTTTCAGCTTGTTACTCCTCGTACAACGCTTTTCAGGCAGTCTTTTATGTGGAGAACATCATCCCTTTGGAATAATTTGCCCAGGACTGTGTTTCCCACCGAGTACAATTTACAGCGAATCAAGAACGTGAATCGCTTTCTTCTCACACGTGTCGCTCCTGTAGCGCTTTAGGGACTTCCCTGTAGCGCGTGTGTTAGACCTATAAAAAAAAACAAAAAAAAAAAAAAAAATACGTTTCAGATGCCAAAACGTTTGAACATAGTAGATACTACTACTTGCTCTCGTCATTGATTTCTATTGGTGTAAAATCAAAGTCCAAATAAATGCGATCACATTTCTGATAATTATGTTTCTTTACACTCGTCACTGTGGGAACCGCTGCCTTAAACTAAATAAATAGTAAAAATAATGTACTAATACCGAATTACATTGTACATTTAGTGAAAATGACTAAAGGTATCCAAAGAAATATGTTATAAAATATGGCAGGTACAGCCCAATTAAAGTATTTTCGGTAGATTGATTTTTAAAAATACGTACAAACATTCAAATTTTGTATTTTTGTCTTTTACAAATTAGTAATTTTGAGTCAAACTAAATATTAGATCCCAGTAGCAAATTTCTATTCTTTTTTGGTTGTAAGCAGAGTAACTGACATCAGAAAATTGAAAGGGTAAGAATTAAAGTAATCTCGTAAGTCTGTCATTAAAAAAATGTATACATATGTTTCATAATATTAACGATAACCCTAAAATATTAGACATGTCTCGAGATATATATCCAACAATGAAAACCATAATGTTAAATTACGAATGATGTTGCAAATACAAATTGAAGAAGGGAAAATGTTTTTATATTTTGTAGAGTTGTTGTAGAAAGATTTGTAAAATTAATATTTGAACATTTTTTTGGAAAAGTTCAGCCGTTAATTTTCAGACAACTGATTTTACTTTAATAAATTAACGGAAATATTTCGTATCAGTATTGTCAATAAATTCAATTTCAATTTGTTTTAATTAACTCTGTATGTTTTCAGGATCTCAAAAAAAGAAAATGTAGAAAGGAAGAAAGATGTGGCAATCAACCTAAGCAACAGATCAGAAGTAAAGAGGTAAATATTTTGTGAACTCATGATATATGAAATATGTCGCTACGAGATTGGAGCAACTTTATAAAGAATGCGGTGGATCTAAGTAATTTGAAATAAGATATTTTCATCGTTTTATCTTCTCTGTGTATCAATGTAATCGATGTGAGGTCCACTGTAAAGTTCTGGCTTACACTGAGTGAAGTTTCTGGTTTGATCCCGGCAGGTCAATATATATACATATCTTCTTCTTTAGGTATTGTATTTGTTCCGAAGGTTGGTGATTGTTAAGACTATTCTAATTCTCGGCACTGCTGATCCAAACAGTTTATCGGACATGTAGTGAAGCCAGTCTTTCCATTTTAGCACCATCGTTCTACTTTTACTCATAATTTTTTTTTGTATCATCAGCACACTGTTCTTTTCTTCCACCATAATACGCCCAAAATATTGCGGCGTCTTTTTTTTTACGGTAATTGGAATTTCTTTTCTCCTTATTTACTCTTTTTTGTGTTTAATGTTTGTTACTCTATTGGTATACGAAATTTTTAAAGTTCTTCGTTTATCGTCAACTTGGTGATATAGTTTTCTTTTAGCGTTCATACTTCTGTTCCATAGAGCAGCACAGAAAAGATGGAATATTTTATATATAAACTAAAGTATCGATTACAAAATATTGTTTTTTCTATTTTCGTAAAGGTCTTTTAGTTTTCCCTATCCGTATTTTAACTTCTTCAGGAATATCGTAATTTCAATTGATGACTGTGTTATTTTCTAATCTCTCAATGGGTTAACCGTTTATATATCAGCTACAGTTATCTCGTTTTGTCTTACATATCAGCAATTAGTTTTTCTTATATTGAGAGTAAGCTGAAACTCTTCATTTGCCTCTACTATTTTGACGAGAGTTGGAAGGGTCATCAAGACTGCCTTCTCTATTAGAAGGAGGGTATCATCAGCATATCGTATGTTGTTTATTAGTCTGCCATTTACCTTAATATCCCTATTCTAGTTGTTGAATGCTTTCTTTAGTTCTTCTTCAGAGTTAAGTTTAAATAAGGCTCATGCACATCCTTGTTCATCCTGTAGTAAGGGCAGCTTGAAAGATGAGCCTGAAATTCATAATGAACAAGCTAAAAGGTACAAGCGAGAGATATGGGCTCAAGCTGAACCAGGATAAAACAAAAGTGATGATAGTAGCTATACCTGGGAATAACCAATCCGAAATTACAAACATTTTAGAATACGAAACAGTAAATCAATTCAACTACCTAGGCTCAGTTAAAACAAACAATGAGATAAGCAAGGAAGAAATTTGCAGACGTCTTGCTATAGAAATAGTTGCAACAACCAAATTAAACAAAATTTAGAAAGACGCAAATATCACAAAAAACACCGAGCTGTGACTTATTAATACATTGATTTTCTCTATTAGTACGTACGCAGTAGAAACTTGGACAGTCAAAAAGAACAACTCAAATCGGATAAACGCTTCTGAAATGTAGGTGTACCGGAGAATGCTGCTTTTACCTTAGACAGCACATAGTACTAACGCTTCTATTTTGGAAGAATTAAAAACCAAGGCTAGCAACAATAATAATCTAAAATATATATAAAATGCAACGTCTCTGTCTGTCTGTCTGTCTGTCCGTTAGTGCGCTATCACTGGAGAACCACTTATCCGATTTACGTACTTTTTTTTTAAAACATACATATGTTTTTCTGGCCAGGTTACAGGCTATATTTTATTACGATAGGTAGCTTAAGGTATAAGCAGTGATGATAAGAGTGAATGAAGTCGGAAAAAAAGAAAAAAAAGTTTTGCCGCTAGCGCGTTCCCTTGCAATGCACGGCCTAAACCATTAAATATGCACAATATTATGTAGCAGAGAATATCTATAATCTATAAAATATATAAAATGCAATGTCTCTCTGACTGTCTGTCTGTCCATTACTGCATTTATCACGCGGGAACCACTTATCCGATTTACGTGTCTTTTTTTAAATTCATACATATACTCTTTGGCCAGGTAATATAATAATAATTAATAATACTAATCTATATCTATAATATATATAAAATGTAACGTCTCTCTGTCTGTCCGTTAGTGCGCTTATTATCCCTCGAGAACCACTTATCCACGTGATTTTTTAAATTCATACATATGTTCTCTGACCAGGTTATAGATATATATTTTATTACTTTTATAATATATGTAAAATGCAACGTATCTCTGTCTGTCTGTCCGTTAGTGCGCTTATCACTGGAGAACCACTTATCCGATTAACGTATTTTTTTTTAAAACATACATATTATGTCCGGCCAAGTTATAGGCTATATTTTATTACGATAGGTAGCATAAGGAATGAGCAGTGACGATAATAGTGAATGAAGTCGGAAAAAAGTTTACCGCTAGCGCGTTGCGCTTGCAATACAGAGCCTAAACCATTAAATATAGAACAATATAATGTAGCAGAGAATATCTATAATCTATAATATATAAAATGCAATGTCCCTCTGTCTGTCTGTCTGTCCTGTCCATTCGTGCGTTTATCACGCGAAAACCAGTTATCCGATTTACGTGTCTTATTTTAAATTCATACATATATTCTTTGGCCAGGTTACATAATAATAATAATCTATATCTATAATATATATAAAATGCAACCTCTCTCTGTCTCTCTGTCTGTCTGTCCGTTAGTGCGCTTATCATTGGAGAACAACTTATCCGATTTACGTGTTTTTTTTTTCAAACATACATATGTTCTCTGGCCAGGTTATAGGATATATTTTATTGCGTTAGGTGACATAAGGAATAAGCAGTGACGATAATAGTGTTCAAGTCGGAGAAAAGTTTGCCGCTAGCGCGTTCTCTTGCAATACACTGCCCAAAGCATTAAATATGGAAGAATATCATGTAGCAAAGAATATAATATATATAAAATGCAACGTCTCTCTGTCTGACTGTCTGTCCGTTTAGTGCGCTTATCACTCGAGAACACTTATCCGTGTTTTTTTTTTAATGGCCAGGTTATCTATAATCTTCTATCTAGAATATATAAAATGCAACGTATCTCTGTCTGTCTGTCTGCCTGTCTCTCTGCCTGTCTGTCAGTCTGTCCGTTAGTGCGCTTATCACTTGAGAACCACTTGTCCGATTTACGTGTTTTTATAAATTTTATACATTATGTTTTATAAAATTAGATATAAGCCTAGATAATGGGAGATAATGGAAGATAAGGAGAAATAATGGGAGATCAGTCGAGATAAGTCTCGATAATGGGAGATAATGGGAGATAAGTATAAATAAAGGGAGATAAGCAGAAAAAATGAGAGATAGGCAGAGATAAGTCTAGATAATGGGAGTTATGGTGAGATAATGGGAGATAAGGAGAAATAACGGGAGATATGGAGAAATAATGGGAGATGAGCAGAGATAAGCCTAGATAATGGAAATTATGTAGAGATAATGGGAGATAAGGAGAAATAATGGGAGATAAGGAAAAATAATGGGAGATATTTTATTACGTTGGGTAACATAAGGAATAAGGAGTGACGACAGTAGTGAATTAAGTCCACGCGAGCGAGCCGCGGGCCCGGCTAGTAAAAAAATAAAATATACTACGTTACTTCGGTCACAAATCAAGAGGTGGAGACACCATCCAAAGATTAATTGTAGAGTGTAACATATAGGGCAAAACTCGAGTGAACGGTCACCCAATTGACTGACCAGATAAAACCCCTAGAGTCACCTTTCCTCAAGCGGCTCATCAGGCACAGGGTGGAACGGCATGGAATAGAACCATTACACGTCACCACGTTCTTACGAAGGACCAAGGACAGAGGGGAGGACGACATCCTTGTCGTTCTTTGGTTCATTGCTGCTGGTATTGGTTGGTTTTTATTCAGATATCTCTATAATCTAATTCCTTTTTTTGAACCACATATACCAGATGGGCGTATCGAACTTTGTCGAATGCTATATTTATTAATAATGCTATTACCAGTAAAACAAATATCCATGTTCTCGTTTATATCTAAACGTCATTGTAATATAGAATTGAATCCGAACTATGCTTTTCTCGTACCCACCTTTTTCGTACATATTTGAGAGAATATTACTTTTAAGATTTGGCGAATCATTCATTGTACCATAATCAGTACAATATTTGGAATAATTTCTGTTCTGGAAAAAGCTTTGAATAAATTAAGAAGCATGTGTACACGTTTCTGTTCCAGAAATTTTAGAATTTTAACTGGCAACTTATTGGGGCCTACTGCTTTTCCTGGTTTCATGGATTTAATTTGTAGTAAAGTGGGTAGTTTCTTTTTTGTAATATCTGGCCCAATATCCTCTTGATACGTTTAAATTTCGTTTGTCTCTCGTCGGTCAGCAAATAGCCCCTCAATATAAACTGTCCACAACCTCAGTCTTTCTTCTGTATGTGCAATAATATTTCCATTGTTTTTGAGCGTCATGCTCGTTTTTTTTTCAGTTTTGTGTGTCTGCACGTTTCTTCTTTTTGTTAAGTTAAAAATGTCATATTTGTCTTGAAGTTCCTCAATTTCCCCGCACTTCACTATATACCATATTTCCTTTGGTATTTCCATTTTTGCTCGAAGTTGCCTCTGTAGTTGTTTATATATTGCTTAGTTGTTCTTAAATATTTTTCTTCTCACTATTCTATCCTTGTTATTTTGAGTAGACTTGCAAGTGTAGACCCTTATATTCGGGAGTTTATAAAAACTGTTTGTGATTTATCTATTTAAGTACATTTAGCTAGGCAGCTTATCATGTCACGCTGCCACGCATTAGATATCAGCAACTACTCAAAGTCACTATGCTTGTAAAGGTATGTTGTTAGTGGGAGGGAGTTCGAATCAGAAAAATTTACAAAAAAAGGCGACGTCTCCTTCACTGTATATTCGAGTGGATCGAATATCTGAAGTTGGACTTGGAAGGACTAAGAGCCCACGCTGACGGAAATTGACGTCGACGTGGTGTAAGCAGAGGACCACTTTGACAAAAAAATACTGACGATGGACACAGTCTCTCTCTTTTTCCCGAATGAGATATATATCCGAAGTTCAATTGGATAAATCCGGTGCCTCCGCCATAATAAAAACATACTGCGATTCTACGAAGACGTTAACATGTTTATATATGTCCCCTAATTTAGATCTGTATTAAACGAGAATTCCCAGTCGATCACATAACGCATACATCAAAAGGGGTTGATAAAGATATCTCTGGCCTGTTAGCTTGGCTATACCATAACATCAAGGTTTCTGCCACTTTGTGTGCAGCATTCTACAACCGCCAATAAATAACATAAATTCTTAAATCTGAATATATATGCGCAAAATCCAAAATAAAATCAACAATTCGTTTTTTCGGTAGTATCTCGAAAACTAAAAAAAAATGTAGAAAAATTAATAGCACCATGTGAAAGAGTGGGAAATTTTACAAAAAAGTAGTATATAATTTTTTTTTCTAGATATTTTATTAGCATTTATTAAAAATTTCGGATAGGTTAATTTGGCAGCATTACTTGTTCTCAGAGTGTAAAAAAAAAATAAATTAAAAGATAGCCTCTTGAAGAGGAGATTCCGATGATGCTAATAGTTTATATTTTTGTTGCTTTATAATTTATAAAACTTAAAACGAAATTTTTGTTTATATGATTTTAACGGACATACAGTAAATTACAAACATTTAATAAAATATAATATTGAAAAAAAAATCCTTGTGCATATATCATTATTACATCTTAAGTTTCAATATAACAATAATAAAATATGAAAATTGGCCTGGTTTAGTACGCCGCCGGCAATTTTATGTTCAAAGCAATACGAAACGGTCAAAAAAAGTAGGACATTTTTTTTTAGTTACAGTTAAAACTATACTTAATATTAGAAAATCATTAAAAACTTTAAAAAACTTTCCCTTTTTTGTAATTTTGCTCTTAAAAGTGTTTATGATAAACGTATTTTTTGCTAATTATTAATCATACAACTTACACAAACTTTTACAAAAACAAAAAAAATATTTAAAGGCGAGAAATGAAATGAAAAATGTGAGAAAATGAGAAATGAAAGTCTAAGCTTTAAGTATCAAGTATTTATATTTCATTTAAACATCTACAACAAACAAAGAAAACAGTTATTGAACACACAAAAATTCTAAATTACTCGAAGAAATTAAATGAATTATGTACTCTTTGGCCGTCATATTGGATCCGTCATTTTGAATTTTTCAAATCTGTCATCGGATTCTTACTCAGCATCCCCAGAAATCCCTTAAAAGCCAATTTCAAAATATTTAGCGGAATACAGAAACGTTAATTTAATCATAAATGAGGTTGGAAGCATGTTTCCCACTAAAACTGAAGAAGCCATTTTATTTTAAATTTTTTTAAATTACGGTAAAACTAAAAAAAATAATCTAGATACTATTTCTTTGTAAAATTTCCGTTTTTCTTTTTTATTTTTCGAGATATTTGCGAAAAAACGAATTTTTGATTTTATTTTCGAATTTGCAGGCTGAGCGTACACTTTAGAGCAACAAACTGTTTTTTTATCGTATTCTACCTCTAAAAAACTACCTGTATGCCAAAATGTTAACATTTTCGCTCTTCGTCAAAATTTGTCTCTGACCACTGGGCTAGCAACAAAAGTAATTTATTATTTAATTTGTTTTAGGAAGTAACTAAGAAGACTTGGCGAAAAAAAGACAAGTGTCAAGATAAAGTGAAAAATTCACCAAAATAGTATAAATGACTAGTAAACATAAAAAATAAAACCTAAATTAATACTAGCTTTTTTTTTCAACATTTTTAACTATAACCTCCAGTGACGCAAGCAAATTACATAAAAGTCTCGTATTTTAAGACCTGATGATAAAACACACGAAGGTTAACGTTCTTTCATTGACAAAAATCGGGAAATATTTTGTATTTTTTTTTTTTTTTTTTTTATTGGTCTAGCACACGTGCTGCAGGGAAGTCCCTAAAGCGCAAGAAAGGGGCAGTATGAACATGGGAGAGAATCACTACTCTGATTTTAACATCTTCATAAAACACCTACACAGCTCTCTCTTCCAACTCAAATGGGACTTGGAAGAACCCAACAACAAATTATGGTCCATCAAAACCAATGTATTTCCTCCCCTTAACTCCACAGAATTGAACCGAAGACATAATGTAATAATGAGAAGACTGGCATTGGGACACACCTACTCCACACATGTACACCTATTAAAGAGAGATCCCCCTCCACTCTGTCCTAAATGTGACTCCCCTTATCAGTGTTACATCTAATCGAATCCATTCAACATCAAAACTTGAGAGACACCCACGGCATCCCATCCAACATCACCATCCTCATAAAATCTTTTGTCCCACTTAAAGAAAAGATAACCAATTACTTAAAAGAATTCAACTTCATAGTCTAATCTATTTATACCAAACTAACTCTAGTGGGCGCTAAATGATCTTAGCTGTCGATGCGCCCTGCCCAACAGAAACAAACAAACAAAACAAACTTTCCATGAAAATACTTGTAGAACAGACTCAAGTCGCCAACCGTTCTTCGATGTTCCAGCGAATTAAGGCCGCCGGTCAATTCCGGGTCCCCAATCAGACGGACCGCTCTTCTCTGAACAGAATCCAACAAATGCAGTGTATGTTTGGGAGCGGAGCCCCAAACGTGGGAGCAGTATTCCATAGTTGGTCGAATTTGGGCTTTGTAAAGAATTAACAGTTGCTGTGGGGTGTAAAGCTTTCTGGTTCTAAATAATATTCCCAACTTTTGAGAAGCTCTCCTTGCTATGCCTGCAACATGTTCATGCCAAGACATATTTGCTCCCAAACTAACGCCCAACAAATTGAGCAACGATGCTAGGGGAATGGAGTGCCCCGACATAACTATGTCGGGTTCAGCAACGTTAACTTTTTTAGAAAAAAACTGCCGCTTGGGTTTTTGTAGCGTTAAATTCCACTTGGTTACTGTCATCCCAAGATAGAATTTCTTCCAGGTCTTTGTTAAGTTGAACGACCTCCTGCTGTCTGCGGATATTCGCCTGAGCAGCCGATGTCCGAGCGTTCAAGGTGAATGAAGAGACAAGCGTACTGTCATCTGCAAAGCTATAGATTGGATTCCCGGTCCTTTCCAGCAGATCGTTAATGTAAATGAGAAAGAGAGTAGGAGACAGTATGGAGCCCTGGGGCACACCGGCGTTGATAGTGAGGGTGTTAGAAAGAAATCCGTCGACCGCCACTCGTAAAGAACGCTCTCTGAGGAAACATGAGAGCCACAAACAGAACCTTTCAGACATACCATAAGAGCGCAACTTAGCCAACAGTCCATCGTGCCAAACACGGTCGAATGCCTTGGATATGTCAAGAGAAACCGCTCGAGATTCTGCAAAGTGTTCAATTGCGTTGTTCCAAACATGTTACATAAGTCAGAAGATCTCCTGTTGATCTATGTTTACGAACGATGTTCACACTAAACTTAAACTTTTAAATAGCAACTGAATAATTCGATCATGTGATTTCATTTGCTTAGACATCGATAAAAATCTGCAAGAATCCTTTCACTACTAGTTTGTTGGTTGGTTTCCTAGCCGTTTTAGGTATGGTATAAATTACATCAAACGTTATAAATTGAAAGCAGCTAATAGCTTACCTTGTTGGCTTAATATTTCTGTTTGACACTAAATCATTTTGTTATCTAACGAAGATCTACGCATTCTCCATTGATAGTATATATATGATTTTAGTCATGTGTTTCCAGTAATAAATTTAATAGGTAACTACAAAAATTTTCAATAAATACCTGAAAATGAGCCACCATTATAGAACCCGGCTGTGAGTGATGAATTTTGTATTGGCTTGGAGCTCCGCCTATCTAAAAATTTCGTATTGCATACGTCTATGTATATTTATATGTATAAAACTACGAAAAGTAGTGAGCTAGGGGTCCAAATCTAAGTAAATGCTGCTATCTGGTTAACTTCCTCAATAAGGTCTCTCTCTCTCTCTTTAGCTTGCTCTGTATTCAACGTGCATCATTCATAAGCGAACATAACCCTCTATTATTTCTTTCTATCTATTTTTGGAAGATGCTATATTTGTCATTGTTTTTCCTATCACTTCCCTAATGTCATCATACCATCTTTGTATGGTTTTCTTATTTTTTCTCATGATTTTCACTTCGTCATTGTCTTTGTTCCTTCAGTTTTAGCCACATATTATGTTTTAGTAGTGTGTTTTGATATTTTTCATTTTGCTACATTACTAAGTTGGGAATGTGGAATCTTTGGCACAATGATACTACTCAGTATATATCACCACTACACCAAACACTTTATTTTTGCACTCGACGCACGTTTCGCTAACCATGTTAGCTTCAGTCAATCATCGCTCCTGATGAAGCTAACATGGTTAGCGAAACGTGCGTCGAGTGCAAAAATAAAGTGTTTGGTGTAGTGGTGATATATACTGAGTAGTTTTGCTACATTGCTTAATTCATTCGAGATTTTTTATTCTTTAGGAATACTCTTGCAACGTGTTAGTGTAGGCCAAAGTTTCATATTGTTTCTTTCTCTCTTTCCCATTCGCATTAATTAATAACGTTTTGGAAAGGACCAGGCATCAAATCTACAGCTTTGTAGATGACAGTACGATTATTTTTTCATTTATTTTGAGCGCTCGAACATCGGCTCATGCAATTATCTGCAGACAGCAGGAAGTAGCTTAACTGCACAAATATATGCAAGAAATTGTATCGGGTGACAGTAATCAAGACGAATTGAACGCTAAAAAAACCCAGGCGGAAGTTTTTTTCTGAAAAAGTTAACGCTGCGGAACTCGGCATAATTTTTTTTTTCTTTATGGGTCTAGCACACGTGCTGCTGGGAAGAAGTCCCTAAAGCGCTACAGGAGCGACACGTGTGCGGAAAAAAAAGCGATTCACGTTGTTCTTGAATCGCTGTAAATTGTACTCGGTGGGAAACACAGTCCTGGGCAAATTATTCCAAAGGGATGATATTTTCCATATAAAAGACTGCTTGAAAAGCGTTGTACGAGGAGTAACAAGCTGAACCTCATACGGATGAAAAGTATTAGCGTGAGGTGTACTTCTAACATGCCCCGCTCTGGAAGGAATTAAGCGGGCCACATCCTTCGAACATGAAAATACTTGTAAAATAGGCTCAAGTCGCCAACCGTTCTTCGATGTTCCAACGAATCAAGGCCGCCGATCAGTTCCGGGTCTCCAATCGGACGAACAGCTCTTCTCTGAACAAAATCCAACAAATGCAGGGTCTGTTTGGGAGCGGAGCCCCAAACATGGGAGCAGTATTCCATAGTTGGTCGAATTTGAGCTTTGTAAAGAATTAACAGTTGTTGAGGAGTGTAAAGCTTTCTGGTTCGAAATAATATTCCCAACTTTTGAGAAGCTCTCTTTGCTATGCCTGCTATGTTCATGCCAATACATATTTGCTCCCAAATTAACGCCCAACAAATTGAGTGACGATGTTAGAGGAATAGAGTGCCCCGACATAACTATGTCAGACTCAGCAACGTTAACTTTTTTATAAAAAACTGCCGCCTGGGTTTTTGTAGCGTTAAATTCAACTTGGTTACTGTCACCCCAAGATAAAATTTCTTCCAGGTCCGAGCGTTCAAAGTGAATGAAGAGGCAAGCGTACTGTCTTCTGCAAAGCTGTAGATTGGATTCTCGGTCATTTCCAGCAGATCGTTAATGTAAATGAGAAAAAGAGTAGGAGACAGTATGGAGCCTTGAGGTACACCGGTGTTGATAGTGAAGGTGTTAGAAAGAAATCCGTCGACTGCCACTCTGAGGAAACATGAGAGCCACAAATAGAACTTTTCAGACATACCATAAGAGCGTAGCTTAGCCAACAACCCATCGTGCCAAACACGATCGAATGCCTTGGATATGTCAAGAGCAACCGCTCGAGATTCTCCAAAGTGTTCAATTGCGTTGTTCCAAACGTGTGTTACATAAGTCAGAAGATCTCCCGTTGATCTATTTTTACGAAAGCCATATTGATGATCGCTAATAATGTTGAATCCTTCAAGATATTTTAGAAGATGCTGATTGATAGCCTTTTCCATGACTTTCGATATTATTGAAAGCAGTGCGATTGGTCGGTAGTTATTTGGCAAGGTCTTCTTGCCTTTTTTAGGTATCGGCTGAACTGTGGCACATTTCCAGCAAGAAAGAAATATTCCCTTTCTGTAGGATAGGTTGAAAAGTCTACAGAAAACTGGTGTTAGTTCCCTCGCACAGTCTTTGAGAACTATGGCAGGTATTCCGTCAGCGCCAGAAGCTTTATTGGTGTCTAGCTTCATTAAAATACGTTTTATGATACGCTGTCTGAAGACAATATCGGGCATCGTTGACTGCACTATGGGAATAGTAGATGGTGTTTTTCCTTGGAAATCGACAGTAGAATGTGAAGCAAAGAGTTCAGCCAACCAGTTCGCTTTCTCTACAGGTGTCGTTGCAATAGAATTATCTGGCCGTGAGAGTGGTGGTATGGTGGATTTGGTGAAATTTTGACTGACTGTCTTAGCGACTGACCAAAAGGACCTAGAATTGTTGGGACTTTTTTCTAATTCGTTGTGTGCTTCCTTGGTTTCGTCGATAATTTCTTTGCATCTGTTCCTGACACGAACAAAGGTGTTACGGTTTATGGTGTTAGGACTTTCACGCCATTGTCGGTAGGCAAGATGTTTAGAAGCAACAGCTTCTTTGCATTTTCGGTCGTTGGAAGGGCATTTCTTCGAAAAGGGAATGTAAGCCTCCATACCGGCCAAAATAACTTCGGAAACCTCCCTGGCGCAGTCAGATGGGTCTTCGGATCGAAAACAAACGTCTAACCAAGGGAAAGTTCGAAAATATTCCATGAGATCATCCCATTTAGCAGATTTGTAGTGCCAAATCTTGCGCGGTTTAGGCGCCTCTCTGTCTCTGAATTGTAGGATACTCGATGTCGAAAGTAGTTTATGGTCAGAAGAACTTAACGGCGGATTTACGCTGACCGTGTACATCTCCGGATTGGTGGTTAAAAACAGATCAAGAAGACTGGCGAACTCCCCTTCGCGATCAGGGATCCGTGTTGGTTTGTCAATAAGCTGAGTTAAACCACAACTAATTGAAAATGATTCGGCTTTATGACCTTGCTCATCGGTAATATTTGAATATTTAAGCCAGTTGATGTTGTGTATAATTAAAGTCACCCAGGATGGCAATTTTGGCATTTGGATAGTTAATTTGTAAGTGATCGATGGTGTCTGCAAGAGAAGCGAAAAGTGTTCTAAAGTTAGTATCACTTGGTGGTCGATAGAGGATACAGATGAACCTTGTGGTTGGTTGAGTCGTTACTTTTAACCACATAACATCAAAGTTTGGGGGCTCCAGAGCCTCTTCTCGTTAGCAAGAGAGGTCGCTTCTGACAAAAAGACAGATTCCAAAGTTACGCCTAAATTGGGAATAGAAGTCGTACCCAGGATAAAGATAATTGACTGTGCTGGTCGATGAACTGACCTTGGTTTCACAGAGAGCGAGTACATGAGGCTTATTTGATTGCAAGTGTTGGTGCACTGAATTTATGTTCGAGTTTAAACCTCGTATGTTGCAAAAATCCACTTTAAAATTTTGATCTCTGGATGTCGACGCACCTGAATCAGCCCCCACCCGAGATCCGAACGGGGGGCTATTTTACCTCCGGATTTTTTTGTATCCAGGTGCCTCATCATGCTGTTTGGTCCCAGAGTCCGGGACATCGGCACAGCCACGAAACGTTAAGCAACTTCACGCAGCCTAAGCCGATGCGATAGTATCACACCGGGCGATGCTGGTGGGATCTGGGCATCTACCATCTAGGTTGTTCTTTAAGTCGCCTCCTACGACAGGCAGAATGTACCGGGCGAGATATTCTATCCCGCTCCTCCACGGGGCAATTATGTCGGAGCACCTTATTCCTCTAGCATCGTCGATCAATTTGCTGAGCTTTAACTTGGGAGTATCTTGGCATAATGTGTCGCATGCAGAGCAAAACGAGCTTTTTAAAAGCTGGGAATATTATTTCGAACTAGAAAGCTTTAGAATACACAGCCACTACTAATTCAAGCACAAATTCTACCACTGTTTGAGGCTCTGTTAACAAACATACACGGCATTTGTTGGATTCTATTCAGAAGAGAGCTGTTTGGCTAGCTGGACACCCAGAACTCACCATCAACCTTGATTTCTTGGAACATCGAAAAACGGTTGGTGACTTGAGTCTATTCTACAAATACTTTCATGAAGGGTGTTCGATAGATGATGCCCGCTTAATTTCTCCCAGAGCGGTGCATGCTAAGGATATATATATATATATATATATATATATATATATATATATATATATATATATATATATATATATATGTATATATATATTACATCCGTATGAGATTCAGCTTGTCACTCATCGTACATTCGTCTTTTATATGGAAGACCTCACCGCTTTGGAATTGTCGAGGACTGTGTGTGTTTCCTAAATTTTATGCCCAGGACTATTTCCTGTGTTTTTTGCTTACTGTTTTTTTACGTTTGCTAAGGATTCAAAAACCTTATAGCAGATAAGATAATACAATGATTAATAGTTTTGTTTTCATATATGTCTTAAAATTTTGATTTTTATTTTATAATATGAACTTTAATCTCCTAAAACCTATGCCTGTTTAAATGTGCTACTGGTATTTTCCTGTTTGATTTGATGTTTTATCTAAGAGATATATACAGGGTGAGTCAACGATAGAGCAAAGTTCACTATCTCATTTATTTCGGGAATGACGAAAAAATGTTAAATACAATAGTTTTAGGGAATGTTAAAGTGCACAGTTTAAATTTTTTTTTGAGTATACAGGGTACTTCAAAAAAGTTGGGCTGTTATAACATATGTTTTTTTTTTAAATGAACATCCTATTTTCCAATTTATTTTTAAATTCTGCGTAAAATTTCATAAATTTTTTATTAATAATGTTATATACCTAAACCTAGTAGTTTTTTTGATATTTAAATTTTTTTTTAAAAATGCTAGATTTCAGTTTTGTAAAAAATTGCCATTAGTGCCATTGTTTCTGAAGGTGGAATACTCATAATTGGTATGAGCGTTCTATAGAGATGAAAAAAAAAAAGATATATGTAAAGAAATTTGAGTTAGATGCTACAGGGTGTTCAAAATAAGTGTGTATACATTTTGACTATTTTATATTGAAAAATCTCAAATTTTTTAAATGGCACACCCTGTATATTATTATTTTTTTGTGATAGATTTTATAAAACCCTCCAACTTTTATTAAGTATGTCATATACCTGTTTCTAATAGTTTTCGATTTATTTTGAATTTTTCAATTTTACTCTAAAATGTAGGGCATTGTCAAATTTTGACATCTCTATTAAACAAGTAAATAGTTTAATTTGTTGTAGTAAGTGACGTATAAAGGTAATAATTATGGATTTTCCTAAAAATGAATTAATTAATATGGTTTATATATTGGGTGAGGCGGGAAAAAATTGTCTTTTGGCAGTAGAAAATCTTTTCAGGGCTTAATGGAACGGTTTGATGGTAGTGGTAGCGTTGAGTATACGAAACGGAAACTAGTAAACCAGAATGCTACCAATGAGGAAAAAGAAGTGGAGATTTTACTTCATGTTGAAGATAATCCCCAGGTCAGCAGCCGTCAACTAGCTGACTTATCTGACACATCTTAATCTACGGCTAATCCCACCACGAGAAAATACAAGTATCATCCCTTTCATATGGAACTACACTAAGATCTTCAAGACCGTTATTTTGAACGACGAGTAAACTTTTGTATCACCATGAATGAGAGGCCGTTCCAAATTTTTTATCCAAAATAATATTTTCTGATGAAGCTACTTTTCGCAGTAATGGAGCAGTTAACTGCCATAACATTAATTATTATTCAACAGTTAATCCATTTTGGGTCCGGGAAGTTCAAAACCAAAACCACTGATAGCTTAACGTAAGGTGTGGAATATTAATTTTTCGAATTATTGGTCCATATTTTTTCCGCTAACCGCTTAACGGGCCTAGATATCTAAATTTTTTGCAAAACGAATTACCCCAGCTTTTTGAAGAAGATGATAACTTTGAAAGGGAACAAATATGGATTCAATAAGTCGGAACTCCTGCTCATTAACACCGGGAAGTTCGGAAATTTTTAAACTATCGTTACCCACAAAAATGGACCTGTAGGGATGGATTCATTCAGTGGCCCCCTCGATCATGTGACTTAACACCTTTAGACTTCTTTTTGTGGGGTTACATTAAAGATCGTGTTTACGTGAATCCCCCTACAACACCAGTAGATATGGAAAATAGCATACGGGATGCGTGCAGGACAATAACATCCTTTATGCTAAGGAAAGTGTAGGAAAATATAGTAAAACGACTAAACATGTGTATTCAAGTACACGGGCATATTTTTGAGTATTTATTACGTCATAATAATTAATCATTAGATAAGTTAAACTATATTAAAATTATTATTAACTATTTGTTTATTTTTTCACAATAATTTCTTTACATATATCTTTTTTTTCATCTCTATAGAACGCTCGTACCAATTATAAATATTCCACCTTCAGAAACAACTGGCAATTTTTACAAAACTGAAAACTAGTATGTTTTTTTGAAAATGAAATTTTTAACATTTATAACATTATTAATAAAAAAGTTATAAAATTTTACGCAGAATTTAAAACTAAATTAGAAAATAGGATGTTCAATTTAAAAAAAAAATGTTATATCGGCCACACTTTTTTAAAGTACCCTGTATACTCAAAAATAATTTTAAACTGTGCATCTTAACATTCCCTAAAACTATTGTATTTAACATTTTTCCGTCATTCCCGAAACAAATCAGGTAATGAACTTTACTCTATCGTTGACTCACCCTATACTTCTTTTATCCTCATTCCATTTTGCATGATCAGTTCATTATTGTGTTGGGAGATCTATTTTCTATTATGTTTGTTTACCTCTTTTATCATTGATTGAAGTGCTAATTCTTCTTTGTAAACACGATAACTGCATATCTTAGTACGTTTAATATTTGGCCTTTAATGTTACATGATATTATATTTTTCCCAGTATAATACAAAATATTAAAATAAATTATTCAAGTTTTGAACTTATAACTTGGAAGCAAATAAAACAATTTTCGCGCAGGGACTTTGAATGTTTAAGTAGGTCGTAGGTTGTCAGTTCTTGTTACAGGTTAGGTTTTGTTGGGGTTACATACACCTCGAATTTTCGAAAATTCGAATTTCTTTATGGATTTTTATTCTCTACACTTCTAATAATTATTCAAAAAAAAAAGAAAATACCATTCCATTACAAAGTTATACCATTAAATTTGGCCTGGCGCCGGATTGAGACCGCCACCTGTTTTCAGACACTGTTTGCAATATTTAAAACTTTTTAACTTTTTTTTTTAAATCTGAATAATTGCCTTTTCTACAAAATTTCGAGAGATTTTTTTAATTTAGACAAATAGATCATTTTTTTATAAATAATTAAACATAAATTTTTATTCGAAAATTGTATACTAAAGTTTGAAATATCCTATTTTTTTTTTTATTTTTGAAAAAAAACCCTTCGACAATTTTTAACTACTACATTATTTTACCATCAGTATTTAACCCGATAAAAATAATGTTAGCATTTAAAACATATTTAATTTTTTTTTCTTATAATCCAAAGCAGTGATCCCTAGAGTGGTTCAGGTGGACCCCCAGGAATCCACGGGAGACTCGACGGGGGTCTACGTTGGCGTGAAAAAAAAAATGGGGGTTCACAAGTTGTAAGTGGGGGTCCACGAAAATTTATCTGGTTTCGATAGTAAAGAACAAAAATGTTGGCTTAGCTTTACCCATCAATGTAGGCAGATAATACACTACTCAAAAAAATTAAGGGAGCAAAGAAAAATTACGAATTTTTCGGTGATTTTTGACAGGCTGTATTTCGGTGAAAAATGGTCGTATTGAGACTTTAAAAAGAAGCATTTTGAAGCTTTGAGATTCTAATTTTCAGATTTTTTGGCTAAAATTTTTTAGGAGCTACGGTTCTCATGCAATCCTAACTGCAAATATTTTGCTTTTTTTTTTGGTCCACGGGATTGAAAAAAAAATTTTCAGTTAGGCCGGCATATGAATCAGATAGCCTGTTTATTTAGCATTAATTTCCTTGTTTTAAAACCTCCCTTAATTTTTTTAAGTAGTGTATTTTAAGAAGGTCAGCGACTGTTACTTGTAAAAACTTGCATATTCGATATTCAGTACAACGCGCGTCGAGACTTGCAAAGCGCCGCCCGCCCGCCCGCAACCCGTTCAGACGTGCAAAGGGACGAAATACGACTTGTGCTGTGCTTGCAATCTTGCATGAACTTGTTTGATTCTTCACCAATATAAATACGAATGCCAAGGACAAACGTTACTCATTTGTTTCCGGAATTTTGAAAAGAAAAGTGTGAGTGAATCGATGTCAGTGTTTGCCAGTGCCGGAAAAGTAAGTACCTGCTTTTTTTGTTATACGTACTTTTATTTTATGTTGTAATAATATTATATTTGTTATGTTTGCGTGTAATAGGTACGTAATAAAAATTAAATACTGAACAGGGCCATTATTCAATACTTCTATAAAATAACAGAAAGCCGAGAAAGATTGAACTTTTAGTACTTTTTATTATAAAATTATTTATTTACCCGACTGTGGTGATTCACTAAAGGAGAGATATATGATTGACCTGCATGTTTGTACATATTTCAGTGCCCTTGTAATTGCTAATGCTAAATGACTAAAAATATTTTCATAAATTGTACGTGTCTTTATGTACCACTCGTAACGTATATCAAAATAATAAATAAATCATTAAAATCGCGGAGTTTTGATGTCAAAATATTCTTTAAAAGTATTTTCTCTCGAATTTACAGAAATGTATAAAAATATAATTAATCAAAAAATATTTTATATTACATTAAAATAGGTTCAGCCGTTTTGTGAAAACCTTTATATGGGTCTTAGCAGTTTATTGCTTTTAATAATTAAAACCGGTTTGGCGCCGGCATTTTGATTTTTTCATTGCAACAATTAATTAATCCTATTTTATTCTGTTAAAATAGCCACATCCTGTTAAAGTCGCCTTATGATTACTAAAACAAACATTTTTTTCTTTACAGGTAGGTAACTGATACGAAACATGGCTGAATCTAAGAAGAAATGTCGACAGTACAGTATTGATTTGAAATTTGGTTTTCTTCCATCAAAGGCAGACAAACGATTGCCCATATGCCTTTTATGCAACAAAGTTTTGAGCAATGACTCTATGAACCCATTGAAGCTCGAAGATCATCTAAGATAAAATAGGTAAAGATTTAAAATATTTTCAAACATTGAAGGAAAAATATGAAAAGAGACCCACCGTGCAGAGTATGTTCGCTTCGACGTCTCAAAGTAACGATGATGGCTTGCGGGCATTTTACAATATCTCATTGTTTATAGCGAAATCTGGAAAACCGCACACCATCGGAGAACAGTTAATTTTACCCGCTGTTGAAGAAGTTTTAAAAACTGTTCTGCACAAACTTCCATTTGACGTACTCAAAAGAATTCCTTTGAGTAACAACACTGTACAAAGACGTATTGATGAAATGAGCTCTGATATTTAAAGCTTCTTGTGTAATTATCTGCAAACAACTCATTTTTCTATTCAACTGGACGAGTCAACTTTACCTGGTAATGGAGCATTATTATTGGTATATGTTCGATTTGTTATGGACGAAGAAATCCATGAAGAGCTGCTATTTGCGAAAACTTTGGAGACGGACACTAAAGGCGAATCAATATTTAATGTCCTGAGTGATTTTTTTAAGGAAAAAAAAATCGATTCCATTTGCAAACATTATTTCGGTGGCAGCAGATGGAGCTCCTGCCATCTTCGGGCGATATCCTGGGTTTATAAGCCATCTTAAAAGAATTACACCAGGAGTAACCGCAATTCACTGTGTCATCCACCGACAACACCTGGTAGCGAAAAATTTGAGTTATAGATTGCACCAATCGCTTCAATTTATGATTAAAGCAGTTAACAAAATAAGAAGCAATGCGTTAAATACCCGTTTATTTGCACAATTGTGCGACGAAAATGATGAAGACTTCCAACGATTGCTCTTACATACTGAAGTAAGCTGGTTGTCGAAAGGTGCATGTTTAACAAGGTTTTACTCACTTTTTGAATCAGTTTTAGTGTTTCTGGAAAGTAAAGATCCAGATTTAAAAGAAAACCTGATCAAATTGAAAGCAGACATCGCGTATTTGACAGATTTGTTCAAAAAATTTAATGACATTAACTTGCAGTTACAAGGGGACAGCCTAAATTTAGTAAAATCAAAGGGTGTAATTTCGGCTTTTCTTGGAAAATTGAAATTTATGAAGCAAAATATTAGTCGGTGCGAATTCTCCCAGTTTCCAAACTTGTCACAGGCAGAATGTCTTGATGAGGATATTCAGACATACGTTCAACATTTAAATGCCCTGCATGATGACTTCACAAATAGATTTGAAGATATTCTGATGAGGAAATACCACCATGGATCATAAATTGATTTGATGAAACGGAAGTGGCGAATGTGGTATTACAAGAGGGGCTACTCGAGCTTAGCACCAATGAGGAGCTGAAGGTGAAATTTAAAAAAGGCTATCAAACATTTTGGCTGCAGGCAGAAATACCCTAAAAATATCCTGGGGCTGTGGGAAATTGCGAGAAAACTTTTGATAGCGTTTTCCTCGTCATACCTTGTCGAAAAAAGTTTTAGTGTCGTTACAAACCTATTAATAAAAAAAGGAGCAGTTTGAACATCACAGAACGGGAAGATTTGCGGTTATTCCTTACAAAACTGAAGCCAGATATTGATAATTTGCTGTCAATCCATCAAGTCTATCCCTTCCATTAAAATTAAGTCTGTAATCATATTATTTTAATAAATAGAACACAAAAAAATATTTTTCTTTTTATTTTTACCACTCCGAATTTAGGGTCGGAACTCAGCCACGATGCAAATTTCCATCGTTAGATCTAATCTTCACATTTTTTGACGAGTTTTGGGAATATGGTAGAAATGTAGCAACAGGGGGTCCACCGAAACCAGTAAAATTTTGAAAGTGGTCTACGAGAAAAAAAGTTTGGGAACCTCTGATCTAAAGTATAATAAGATTATATAATCGCCATTCTTTTGTATTATTCACTTAATAATCTTTAAAAATATTTTTTTTAAAATATACATACTTTTTGCAGCGTTCAGGTGTATATAACTCCGTATTATATAACATTGATATTAATACAAAACGTGTGCTCACTTACTGGTTTAATTGGGTAATTAGGGATTTAAATTGGAAAAATACCAGTAAACCAACCAAAGTTATAAAGTCAAGCAGTATGACATCAGAAAATTTGTTTTTATTTACTAGTAAACCGATTAAGGTTCCCAATTATTTTAAAATGGTAATTGCTGGATTTTATTTCGTATTTGTTCCATCGACGTTTATTTACCGATATAACATATTATCGAAAAGAGAAGAATATGTAGGCATAGCGGTCCAAGACCTTTACGTAAGTGCTTTGCTCTTCCATCAAAAGTCCGAGGGTCCAAAGCTATGGACTACCCAAGCGTTGTCGTCTTAAATTAAAAATTTCGGCGAGTCACACCGGATGGTTCTTCTAGGTGTATGCTATTTAAATCTCTCTTGCTATTACTGTGTTTGCCGTTTGCTTTTTTACCTAGGCTAGCTGACGAGCTTTGATATGGAGCGAAAAATTCATAAAATCATAATTGGCACGTCCTGGTAGTCCATAACTTTGGATACTCGTATTTTTGACATAAGCGGGTTCAGGGTCTTGGTTCGCTAAACCGATATATTTTTTCTTTTCTGTGGCAACGGCGTCGCCTTATATAATGATACGATGGTATTTATTGTATTAATAGTAAAATAATAAAATTTAACGACACCTGAACATTGTTGGAGCGTAACGGGCTCCAAATTAATTTACAAACAGAAATTATTTTTTGACAATATCGTCCAAATGTTTAAATTACCTAAAGATATCTCTATTTTCTCCGCAGAATTGTTGACAATAAAGGAGGCTATCAGATACTCCCTCCAAGCTAACATCCAACAACCAACTCTCTCTCAAATCTTTCTGATTCCCTAAGCGCTTTCAAAGCCATCAATTCTAGAAATCTCAATTTCAACTATATCGGGCAAATCTGGATCTGATGTACACGGCCACCTTGAAATGACGTACCATATCCTTGCTTTGGTTGCCCAGTCACATAGGCAACCCTCATAACGACAGAGCGGATTATCTTGCTAAACTTGCCATAGAAAGGGGCAGTATGAACATGGGAGAGAATCACTACTCTGATTTTAACATCTTCATAAAACACCTACACAGCTCTCTCTTCCAACTCAAATGGAACTTGGAAGATCCCAACAACAAATTATGGTCCATCAAAATCAATGTATTTCCTCCCCTTAACTCCACAGAATTGAACCGATGACATAATGTAATAATGAGAAGACTGGCATTAGGACACACCTACTCCACGCATGTACATCTATTAAAAAGAGATCCCCCTCCACTCTGTCCTAAATGTGACTCCCCCTTATCAGTGTTACATCTAAGCGCATCCATTCAACATCAAAACTTGAGAGACACCCACGGCATCCCATCCAACATCACCATCCTCATAAAATCTTTTGTTCCACTTAAAGAAAACATAACCAATTACTTAAAAGAATTCAACTTCATAGTCTAACCTATTCATACCAAACTAACTCTAGTGGGCGCTAAATGATCTTAGCTGTCGATGCGCCCTGCCCGACAGAAACAAAACAACAACTACAAAAATTAAAAATAGTATTAAACGTGACATAAAGTCCTTTCAAATTCCTATTACAGTGACTGCTACGGCATTTTTATTATCAATTAAAACTAAATATTAAAATAGATAAGCGTATTCGGATTAGTTCCTGACATGGGGTGAAAAGTCCGGAGACTTACCGGGAGATAGTAGCACAAATAAAAACCATATGATTTTCAGGTAGTGTCAACTCTCAGATGATTTGTGTAAATTTTGCATTACATTTTGTTTATTATTTTGCGAGTTACGACTGTTTGAGTGACGCTACTTTTGATTTTTGTAAAACGATGGAACAAAAAGAATTTAACCTTGATTAAACAATGTTTTTTGATGGGAAAAAATACAGCTAGAGTGCAAGAAGGGCTTGAGAAGTGTTATGGTACTCTTGCTCCGTCGAAGGTAGCTATGTCAATGGTTTAGTTAATTTAAATACGGTCATACAAACACCGATAATGCACCATGTTCCGGATATCCAAATGAGGTAGTTACTCTGAATGACCGCAAAACGAAAGAAACAGATAGCTGACATCGCGAAGATATCAATAGAACGCGTGAAGCATATTTTGCATGAATATTTGCATATGAAAAAGCTATGTGCTCAATGGGTCGCGGAGTACTTTCCCAATTGATCAAAAACAGCAACGTGTCGATTCAATCGACTATCTGGAGAAGGGGGCGAACAAACACCGGAGACTATTATGTTGGTTTATTGGATCGTTTGAATGTTGAATCGAACAAAAATGTGTTATTTCAACAAGATAATGCACCAGCTTACATCTTCATCAAATCGATGGTGAAATTGGACTGTGACTTGCTTTCTCATTCGCCGTATTCACCAAATTTGGTCGCTAGCGATGATCCTTAAGAGAAAAGAGATTTGGCTAAAATAAAGAATTGAATGGGGAACTGAGGCTTATTTTACAAAGCTAGACAAATCGCGCTATATGAAAGGTATCCCGGAAGGTCGCTGGAATAACTTTTTTTTTATGGGACTAGCACACGTGCTACAGATAAATCTCTAAAGCGCTACAGGAGCGACACGTGTGTGAAGAAAGCGATTCACGTTGTTCTTAAATCGCTGTAAATTGTACTCTGTGGGAAACACAGTCTTGGGCAAATTATTCCAAAGGGATGGTGTTCTCCATATAAAAGACTGCTTGAAAAGCGTTGTACGAGGAGTAACAAGCTGAACCTCATACGGATGTGAAGTATTAGCGTGACGTGTACTTCTAACATGCACCGCTCTGGAAGGAATTAAATGGGCCACATCCTTCGAACACTTTCCATAAAAATACTTGTAGAATAGGCTCAAGACGCCAACCGTTCTTTGATGTTCCAGCGAATCAAGGCCACTTATCATTTCCGGGTCTCCAATCAGACGAACAGCTCTTCTCTGAATAGAATCCAACAAATGCAGTGTATGTTTGGGAGCGGAGCCCCGAACATGGGAGCAGTATTCCATAGTTGGTCGAATTTGAGCTTTGTAAAGAATTAACAGTTGTTGTGAAGTGTAAAGCTTTCTGGTTCGAAATATTTCCAACTTCTGAGAAGCTCTCCTTGCTATGCCTGCAATATGTTCATACCAGGACATATTTGCTCCCAAATTAACGCCCCACAAATTGAGAGACGATGTTAGAGGAATGGAGTGCCCCGACATAACTATGTCGGGTTCAGCAACGTTAACTTTTTTAGCAAAAACTGCCGCCTGGGTTTTTGTAGCGTTAAATTCCACTTGGTTACTGTCACCCTAAGATAGAATTTCTTCCAGGTCTTTGTTAAGTTAAATGACTTCCTGCTCTCTGCGGATATTCGTCTGAGTAGCCGATGTCCGAGCGTTCAAAGTGAATGAAGAGATAAGTGTACTGTCATCTGCAAAGCTGTAGATTGGATTCTCGGTCTTTTCCAGCAGATCGTTAATATAAATGAGAAAGAGAGTAGGAGACAGTATGGAGCCTTGGGGTACATCGGCGTTGATAGTGAAGGTGTTAGAAAGCAACCCGTCGACTGCCACTTGCAAAGAACGCTCTCTGAGGAAACATGAGAGCTACAAACAGAACTTTTCAGACATACCATAAGAACGTAGCTTAGACAACAACCTATCGTGCCAAACACGGTCGAATGCCTTGGATATGTCAAGAGCAACCGCTCGAGATTCTCCAAAGTGTTCAATTGCGTTGTTCCAAACATGTGTGACATAAGTCAGGAGATCTCCTGTTGATCTATTTTTACGAAAGCCATATTGGTGATCGCTAATAATGTTGAATCCTTCAAGATATTTTAGAAGATGCTGATTGATAGCCTTTTCCATGACTTTCGATATTATTGAAAGTAGTGCGATTGGTCGATAGTTATTTGGCAAGGTCTTCTTGCCTTTTTTAGGTATTGGCTGAACTGTGGCACATTTTTAGCAGGAAGGAAATATTCCCTTTCTGTAAGATAGGTTGAAAAGTCTACAGAAAACTGGTGTTAGTTCCCTCGCACAGTTTTTGAGAACTATGGCAGGTATTCCGTCAGCGCCAGAAGCCTTTTTGGTGTCTAGCTTTATCAAAATACATTTTATGGTACGCTGCCTAAAGACAATATAGGGCATCCTTGACTGCACTATGGGAATATGAGGTGGTGCCCTTCCCTGGAAATCGACAGTAGAATGTGAAGCAAAGAGTTCAGCCAATAAGTTCGCTTTCTCAACAGGTGTTGTTGCAATAGAATTATCTTGCCGTGTGAGTGGTGGTATGGTGGATTTGGTGAAATTTTGACTAACTGCCTTAGCGACTGACCAAAAGGACCTGGAATTGTTGGGACAAGCGAGAAGTTTGTTTCTAATCCGTTGATTGTGTGCCTCCTTGGTTTCGTCGATAATTTCTTTGCATCTGTTCCTGGCACGAACAAAGGTGTTACGATTTATGGTGTTAGGATTTTCACGCCAATGTCGGTATGCAACAGCTTCTTTGCATTTTCGGTCAAACCAAGGCTTGCCGTTGGAAGGGCTTTTCTTCGAAAAAGGGATGTGAGCCTCCATACCGGCCAAAATAACATCGGAAACCTCCTTGGTGCAGTCAGATGGGTCATCGGATCGAAAACAAACGTCCAACCAAGGGAAAGTTCGAAAATATTCCATGAGATCTTCCCATTTAGCAGATTTGTAGTGCCAAATCTTGCGCGGTTTAGGCGCCTCTCTGTCACTGATTGGTAGGATACGCGATGTCCATAATAGTTTATGGTCGGAAGAATCTAATGGCCGGTTTACGCTGACCGTGTAAATCTCCGGATTGGTGGTTAAAAACAGATCAAGAAGACTGGCGAACTCCCCGTCTCGATCAGGGATCCGTGTTGGTTCGTCAATAAGCTGAGTTAAGCCACAACTGATTGAAAATGATTCGGCTTCACGACCTGTACTGCTATAGAGGGAAAAAATTGTGTTTTCCTCAAAAGTTTCGGAACTTTTCACCCTATGTATGAATGACTTATTATTTTATGTATGTGCATACATGGCATCAACTTGCTAGCTGTTTCACTATCCCATTATTTCGTCTGTTAACGTATTTTTATTATTATTTCAAAAATTATATATGTTGATAGATTAGGATTTTTAAGTTTAGCAGAGGGCATATTATATTACAGTTTACATTAGTAGACCAAGAGGGCGACCCGAAATTTTGACCTGTCGACTAACCGTCTGCCTAGTTGTTCATTCCTCGGGCGAGTCGAATAAAAGCCTATAACGTTGATTTTACGGCCCCGTGCCCTGGAACGCCCAGATAAGGCCCAAAATGCTACATCCAAAAATGGACTGTCGTTTAATCATCTGAATCAAGTACCATAACATTTGTTGACATTTAAAAAGTCGAGCGCCCCAAAGGGCAGACCGGACTCAGCTTTAGGGCCCAAAAAAAACGTCGCTCAAGTTAGTTCTGGAAAATTTAGGCCTTAATTAATATAATATCAGGAGGGTAGCCGCCTCACTTGTACCTGAACAACCCAAAGCATTTTCAAAGTTATAAATTCTGATAGTATAGAAGCTATTATAGGTTCTACATAAAATTCGTACGAGATAACTGAAATTATTATTATTAGGCTACACTGTTAAAAGAACCTTAGATGAATTTTAAAGTATTTACTTAAAATTAAGTATTTGCTAGATTTTTGAAGCGTTTATTAGAAATTTCAAATAAGATACTTTTAAATTCTAGTATAAACTCAAAAAAATCAAGTAAATTAATACTTGAAAAATCAAGTAAACGTTTGAAATTTCGATTAAACGTTCAAAAAATTTAGAAAATACTTAATTTTAAGTTACCTTATCTCTAGGCTTTAAGGTATGTTCAGATGGTACGTAATTCTAGTGATTTTTTTTCATAAAATTTAAGACGTATATCAAGTTATACCATATAGGAGTTCACAACATGAAAAAGTGTACAAGTGCAAGATGCGATTCTAGTGTTAAAAAGTATTTAAACGGGTCTAAGCTTGATAAGATAGGTAAATTTTTTTGAGAAGTTACAGAAATAGCCGCTTAATATCCAGTTTTATGATTTCTAAAGATTCTGCCCTTCATCTATAATATATATAAAATGCAACGTCTCTCTGTCTGTCTGTCCGTTAGTGCACTTATCACTGGAGAACCACTTATCCGATTTACGTACTTTTTTTTTTAAAACATACATATGTTCTCTGGCCAGGTTATAGGCTATATTTTATTACGATAGGTAGCATAAGGAATGAGCAGTGACGATAATAGTGAATGAAGTCGGAAAAAAAGTTTGCCGCTAGCGCGTTCCCTTGCAATACACAGCCTAAACTATTAAATAGGGAACAATATTATGCAGCGGAGAATATCTATAATCTATATAAAATGCAACGTATCTCTGTCTGTCTGTCTGTCCATTAGTGCGTTTATCACGCGAGAACCACTTATCCGATTTACGTGTCTTTCTTAAATTCATATTCATATGGCCAGGTTATATAATAATAATAATAATAATAATAATACCGGATACCGGGCGCCCTCCGGGAGTAAGTAGCCTTGCTGTGGCATCCAGGCTCTGCCGCAGTCGACCTTTCTTTCCTAGGATACTCGTGGGAATAATATGTTAAACAATAATAATTATAATAATGAAAATGGAAGGGTGTTGCGGAGGCGGACCCCTGTCGTACAAACAGCTACAGCAACACCACAACAACAACTACAGACGAACCAAACAACCGCCTCAGTCGAAACTACTCCCGATAGTTTTACCAGATCCGACATTGTAGGTGATGGAAATTGCCTTTTCCGTGCAGTTAGCTTATACTTATATGGCCACCAGAACCATCATGAGAAACTCCGAGAGGGTGCTCTAAGATATTTACAACAAAACTGGTCGAAACTTCACACATTTTCATTAATTGAAGTCGACGATATAAAAGACTTCAATAACTATTATAATTATATGCGGAAAAATGGCACCTATGGAACGAGCCTAGAGATACTTGCCCTCTCGGAAACACAAAATAGCAACTTTCATATCTTCTCAAAACAACGAAGAACAAGACATACAAAAATAACTTTTACGGACAGACCAACAATAATAAGCACGGGAAAATACAACAAAACCATTTACCTTCTACTAACAGGCAACCCAATGTCGGGACACTTTGAGCTTCTGACACCACAAAACACTGAAAACATTCCAGAGAACAACAGACCAATAAAAGAAGCATCGGGCGAGCGACGTAACGGTCGAGGACGTCGCGGGAAATGGCAGCTCGACCAAAACGATGAAGACCAGGCAACCGAAAATGGACCTGCCAAAAGTGTTGTGTTGGCGACTAAGCCGACACCCACCAAGGCGGGAAAATCACAGCAGCGCATGAGTTGCACCACAGGAATCAACGAACACGCCATGCGTTGCTGTAATGAAAACACAAAACCTGACAAAGAAATCACTGAGAAGAGAATCACTCGCCGCTTGGACCCACCAACATCAATCCCAAGCGCAACCGACGTAGATACGGGACAAACACAACCACCAAAGCCAGGCCAGGGCCCGTATGTATTGCAAGGACAACATGCAACTACCAAGGCTGGAAAACCAAGACAGCGGTTAAAGTGGACGGATGAGATGAATAGGACGGTGATGCGCTGTTACTACACCGCCACCAAACTCGAAACAATAACATCGGGCTACAGACAGCAACTGCACAGACTTTTCTTGACCGAATATCCACATCTGCAATTACTTGTTTCAGAACAGAGAGTAGTAGACCAAAAAAGAGTTATTACCAAGAACAATCGTCTCACACCTCTCGAATTGCAAACCATCAAGGACACAGTGGCTGTTGAACTGAACATAGACCAACCAAACAATAGAAACAATAAAGCAGATTCCGAACCAGCCTCACACACACAACCACCCAGTCGAACACAACAATACCCACCACCCAGGAGGAGCATAACGCAAAATAATATTGCGAGTACCGCGCAACACCATATCACAGACAACAACATGAATCACTCGCCACCCTCAACGACATCCACACAACATCACACCCGAATCACCTCTCATACAAACACTTAAAGCAAAAATGGAGTCACATCTAGCTCGATGGTCAGGCACCGACCCCACAACAAGAAATCCCATCCCTCGTTTAATCTTCAGACAGAGCACGCAGCCAATCCTCAACACACTAAACAAACACATAATACCTCAGTATATAACAGACTCAAGCACAATCGAAGACATTCACACGATAATATACGCAGCAGCAATCACCGCTCTAACACAAAATAATCAAAAACTCCCTCAACGACAGGGAAACCCCAACAGGACAAAACCAAAATTCAAATGGCAAATAAGAATAGAAAACAAAATCAACAACATCAGGAGAGATCTAGGACATCTTACCCAGTTTATAAGCGGGAACGCGTCCAAACGTGTCACACAGGGGGCAAACAAGATCAAATCTAAGTCTCCCAACAGAACACTGCCAGAAATCCTCGATACCCTGAAACAAAAACTATCTGTATATGCCGCAAGACTCCGTAGATACAAAGAATCAAATGAGAGGAAAGACACCAACAACCTCTTCCGAAGAAGCGAAAAACAGTTCTACCGGAAAACTATGTACAACAAACAGATAGCAGTGACTGAACCACCAAACAAACAAGAACTCACAGATTATTGGAAAAGTATCTGGTCGGAACCCAAACAACACAATAATAACACCCCCTGGATCAAAGCCGAAGAAGACAAACATAAACATGTGACAGAACAAGAAAATACCACATTTAATACACAAGAAATTACAGAAACTATCAAACACACACACAACTGGAAATGTCCTGGAATAGACAATATACAAAACTTCTGGTACAAACAGTTTACCACCACACACGAAGCACTCACACACCAAATTAACAAAGCCATTCTACAACCACACACATTTCCCACTTTCCTCACACAAGGAATAACATACGTTAAACCCAAAAGCTCAGACACCCACAAACCCGTCAAACTACCGACCTATCACCTGTCTTCCAACCCTATACAAGATCATCACAGCCACAATATCGAAGAAAATAGAACAACACCTAACAGACAACAATATCCTCACAGAAGAGCAGAAGGGATGCAGGAAAAATAGTCGAGGATGCAAAGAGCAGCTGATTATAGATAGCGTGATTATGGGACAAACCAGAAAAGAACACAGAAACCTTCACATCGGTTACATAGACTATAAAAAAGCCTTCGACTCCATACCCCACAGCTGGTTAATCAGGGCCCTAGAAATCTATAAAATCAACCAACACCTCAGGCAGTTTCTCGCGCAAATTATGAAAACATGGAAAACCAAAATACGCCTAGAAACACAAACCGAACGGATCCAAACAGAAGAGCTGTACATCAGACGGGGTATATTTCAGGGAGACTCGCTCAGTGCTCTATGGTTTTGCCTCTGTCTCAATCCACTCTCAAATATACTAAACAGAACAGAGTATGGCTTCAATATCAGACACCAAAAAGAGAATCAATATAAAATAAACCACCTCCTATATATGGACGATATAAAACTCTACGCTGCCACACAAACACAGCTGAAAGAACTCCTCAAAATCACAGAAATATTCACCTTAGATGTCAATATGGAATTTGGTATAAGTAAATGCAAAGTGCTCCACATCAACAAAGGCCAATGGAAGCACCACCATGAGACAGAAACCATCAACAATGAAACGCTCGATAACATGTTCGATAAAGAAACATACAAATATCTAGGCTTCCAACAAAGCACCAAACTCAACCACACTCACATCAAAACAGAGCTCAGAACCGAATTCAAAAACAGACTGACGAAACTTTTGCAAACAAAACTCAACTCTAAGAATCTCACTAAAGCCATCAACACGTTCGCTATACCTATACTCACATATTCATTTGGTATCATCAAATGGTCACAAACAGACATAGAAAATATTCACATCCTTATACGATCTCAATTCACCAAATACAGGAAATTACACCCCAACGCATGCAAAGAAAGACTTACCATCGAGAGGAAGGCAGGAGGAAGAGGAATTATAGACATCAGATCATTACACACAAAACAAATACAAACACTTAGGAAATTCTTTCACAGCAAGCAAACCAGCCTCCACACAGCGACAGTGAAAGCAGACAAAAACTACACACCTCTCGACTTAGCCCGGGCAGACCACTCAGCAGACACACACAGTCACACCCAATTACAACAGGAAAAGATGAAAACGTGGTCAGAGAAAACACTCCACGGAAAACACAGATACCACATAGAACAAGACCACGTAAATAAAAAACAATCATACACCTGGTTACGGGATGGGCAGCTATTCCCTGAGACTGAAGGCTTCTTACTTGCCATCCAGGATAAAGTCATATTAACCAGAAACTACCAAAAGCATATCATCAAAGACCCGACTATTGCCGAGGACAGATGTAGGAAATGCCACCAGCAGAAAGAAACGATCGAACACATAACGAGCGGATGTAAAATATTGGCCGGAACGGAGTACACAGCCAGGCATGATTCAGCTGCCAAAGTGGTTCACCAAGCACTAGCCACAACATACAGACTCATAGAAAACACAGATCCCTACTACAAATACACGCCAACATCCATACTTGAAAATGAAGATTACAAGCTCTACTGGGATATCGGTATCCATACAGATAAAACAGTCTCCGCCAATAGACCCGATATTACTTTTCAGTGCAAAAAAGGAAAAGTCGCCTATCTGATTGACATAGCTGTCCCCAACGACACAAACATCCAAGCGAAATACACAGAAAAAATTTCCAAATACACAGACCTTGCAACGGAAATAAAAAGGTTATGGAGACAGGAAAAAGTCATCATTGTCCCCCTCATTATATCAGCCACAGGCCTTACACCAATAACATTCACACCACATTTAGTGCAATTGGGACTCAACACGGACATACACAGAAACATTCAGAAGTCAGTGATTTTGAAAACATGTAACATTGTCAGGTCATTCCTTAATACGGAATGGTAATAGCGTTTGTGCTGACTTGGTTTTGGCCCGTCAGCCAAACATGGAACCACATTGATCAAATGTGAGAAAGAAGAACTTTTTGATATAATAATAATAACTACACACCTCTGGACTTAGCCCGGGCAGACCACTCAGCAGACACACACAGTCACACCCAATTACAACAGGAAAAGTTGAAAACGTGGTCAGAGAAAACACTCCACGGAAAACACAGATACCACATAGAACAAGACCACGTAAATAAAAAACAATCATACACCTGGTTACGGGATGGGGAGCTATTCCCTGAGACTGAAGGCTTCTTACTTGCCATCCAGGATAAAGTCATATTAACCAGAAACTACCAAAAGCATATCATCAAAGACCCGACTATTGCAGAGGACAGATGTAGGAAATGCCACCAGCAGAAAGAAACGATCGAACACATAACGAGCGGATGTAAAATATTGGCCGGAACGGAGTACACAGCCAGGCATGATTCAGCTGCCAAAGTGGTTCACCAAGCACTAGCCACAACATACAGACTCATAGAAAACGCAGATCCCTACTACAAATACACGCCAACATCCATACTTGAAAATGAAGATTACAAGCTCTACTGGGATATCGGTATCCATACAGATAAAACAGTCTCCGCCAATAGACCCGATATTACTTTTCAGTGCAAAAAAGGAAAAGTCACCTATCTGATTGACATAGCTGTCCCCAATGACACAAACATCCAAGCGAAATACACAGAAAAAATTTCCAAATACACAGACCTTGCAACGGAAATAAAAAGGCTATGGAGACAGGAAAAAGTCATCATTGTCCCCCTCATTATATCAGCCACAGGCCTTACACCAATAACATTCACACCACATTTAGTGCAATTGGGACTCAACACAGACATACACAGAAACATTCAAAAGTCAGTGATTTTGAAAACATGTAACATTGTCAGGTCATTCCTTAATACGGAATGGTAATAGCGTTTGTGCTGACTTGGTTTTGGCCCGTCAGCCAAGCATGGAACCACATTGATCAAATGTGAGAAAGAAGAACTTTTTGTAATAATAATAATAATAACCAACATCCATACTTGAAAATGAAGATTACAAGCTCTACTGGGATATCGGTATCCATACAGATAAAACAGTCTCCGCCAATAGACCCGATATTACTTTTCAGTGCAAAAAAGGAAAAGTCACCTATCTGATTGACATAGCTGTCCCCAACGACACAAACATCCAAGCGAAATACACAGAAAAAATTTCCAAATACACAGACCTTGCAACGGAAATAAAAAGGCTATGGAGACAGGAAAAAGTCATCATTGCCCCCCTCATTATATCAGCCACAGGCCTTACACCAATAACATTCACACCACATTTAGTGCAATTGGGACTCAACACAGACATACACAGAAACATTCAGAAGTCAGTGATTTTGAAAACATGTAACATTGTCAGGTCATTCCTTAATACGGAATAGTAATAGCGTTTGTGCTGACTTGGTTTTGGCCCGTCAGCCAAACATGGAACCACATTGATCAAATGTGAGAAAGAAGAACTTTTTGTAATAATAATTAATAAAGCACTTAGGAAATTCTTTCACACCAACCAAACCATCCTCCATCCAGCAACAGTCAAAGCAGACAAAAACTATACCCCACTCGACTTATCCCGGGTAGACCACCCAGCAGATACACACAGTCACACCCAATTACAACAGGAAAAGATGAAAGCGTGGTCAGAAAAAACACTCCACGGAAAACACAGATACCACATAGAACAAGACTACGTAAATAAAAAACAATCATACACCTGGTTGCGGGATGGGCAGCTATTCCCGGAAACAGAAGGCTTCTTACTTGCCATCCAGGATAAAGTCATATTAACCAGAAACTACCATAAGCATATCATCAAAGACCCAACTATTACAGAAGACCGATGCAGAATATGCCACCAGCAGAAAGAAACGATCGAACACATAACGAGCGGATGTAAAATATTAGTCGGAACGAAATACACAGCCAGACATGACTCAGCGGCAAAAGTAGTTCACCAAGCACTAGCCACAACATACAAGCTCATAGAAAACACAGATCCCTACTACAAATACACACCAACATCCGTACTTGAGAATAAAGATTACAAACTCTACTGGGACATCAGTATCCATACAGATAAAACAGTCTCCGCCAATAGACCCGATATTACTTTTCAGTGCAAAAAAGAAAAAAGTCACCTATCTAATTGGCATAGCTGTCCCCAACGAGACAAACATCCAAACGAAATACACAGAAAAAATTTCCAAATACACAGACCTTGCAACGGAAATAAAAAGGCTATGGAAAGAAGAAAAAGTCATCATTGTCCCCCTCATTATATCAGCCACAGGTCTTACACCAACAACATTCACACCACACTTAGTACAATTAGGACTCAACACAAACATATACAAAAACATTCAGAGGTCAGTGATTTTGAAAACATGTAACATTGTCAGGTCATTCCTTAATACACAATGGTAATGCGTTTGTGCTGACTTGGTTTGCGCCCGTCAGCCAAACATGGAACCACATTGACCAAATGTGAGAAAGAAGAACTTTTTTGTGAATAATAATAATAATAAAAGCATATCATCAAAGACCCGACTATTGCAGAGGACAGATGTAGGAAATGCCACCAGCAGAAAGAAAAACGATCGAACACATAACGAGCGGATGTAGAATATTGGCCGGAACAGAGTACACAGCCAGGCATGATTCAGCTGCCAAAGTAGTTCACCAAGCACTAGCCACAACATACAAACTCATAGAAAACACAGATCCCTACTACAAATACACGCCAACATCCATACTTGAAAATGTAGATTACAAGCTCTACTGGGACATCAGTATCCATACAGATAAAACAGTCTCCGCCAATAGACCCGATATTACTTTTCAGTGCAAAAAAGGAAAAGTCACCTATCTAATTGACATAGCTGTCCCCAACGACACAAACATCCAAACGAAATACACAGAAAAAATTTCCAAATACACAGACCTTGCAACGGAAATAAAAAGGCTATGGAAACAAGAAAAAAAGTCATCATTGTCCCCCTCATTATATCAGCCACAGGCCTTACACCAATAACATTCACACCACATTTAGTACAACTAGGACTCAACACAAACATACACAAAAACATTCAGAAGTCAGTGATTTTGAAAACATGTAACATTGTCAGGTCATTCCTTAATACATAATGGTAATAGCGTTTGTGCTGACTTGGTTTTGGCCCGTCAGCCAAACATGGAACCACATTGATCAAATGTGAGAAAGAAGAACTTTTTGAAATAATAATAATAATAAGACCCGACTATTGCAGAGGACAGATGTAGGAAATGCCACCAGCAGAAAGAAACGATCGAACACCTAACGAGCGGATGTAAAATATTGGCCGGAACAGAGTACACACAGCCAGGCATGATTCAGCTGCCAAAGTAGTTCACCAAGCACTAGCCACAACATACAAACTCATAGAAAACACAGATCCCTACTACAAATACACGCCAACATCCATACTTGAAAATGAAGATTACAAGCTCTACTGGGACATCGGTATCCATACAGATAAAACAGTCACCGCTAATAGACCCGATATTACTTTTCAGTGCAAAAAGGGAAAGGTCACCTATCTAATTGACATAGCTGTCCCCAACGACACAAACATCCAAACGAAATACACAGAAAAAATTTCCAAATACACAGATCTTGCAACGGAAATAAAAAGGCTATGGAGACAAGAAAGGGTCATCATTGTCCCCCTCATTATATCAGCCACGGGCCTTACACCAATAACATTCACACCACATTTGGTGCAATTAGGACTCAACACGGACATACACAGAAACATTCAGAAGTCAGTGATTTTGAAAACATGTAACATTGTCAGGTCATTCCTTAATACGGAATGGTAATAGCGTTTGTGCTGACTTGGTTTTGGCCCGTCAGCCAAACATAGAACCACATTGATCAAATGTGAGAAAGAAGAACTTTTTGTAATAATAATAATAATCTTAAGGTGTTTACCGTGCCGAGAAGATGAATGGCTCAGCGTTTATGAGTCGCGAACGGTTCCCCCGGATACCGGGCGCCCTCCGGGAGTAAGTAGCCTTGCTGTGGCATCCAGGCTCTGCCGCAGTCGACCTTTCTTTCCTAGGATACTCGTGGGAATACTATGTTAAATAATAATAATTATAATAATGAAAATGGAAGGGTGTTGCGGAGGCGGACCCCTGTCGTACAAACAGCTACAGCAACACCACAACAACAACTACAGACGAACCAAACAACCGCCTCAGTCGAAACTACTCCCGATAGTTTTACCAGGTCCGACATTGTAGGTGATGGAAATTGCCTTTTCCGTGCAGTTAGCTTACACTTATATGGCCACCAGAACCATCATGAGAAACTCCGAGAGGTTGCTCTAAGATATTTACAACAAAACTGGTCGGAACTTCACACATTTTCATTAATTGAAGTCGACGATATAAAAGACTTCAATAACTATTATAATTATATGCGGAAAAATGGCACCTATGGAACGAGCCTAGAGCCCTCTTGGAAACACAAAATAGCAACTTTCATATCTTCTCAAAACAACGAAGAACAAGACATACAAAAATAACTTTTACGGACAGACCAACAATAATAAGCATGGGAAAATACAACAAAACCATTTACCTTCTACTAACAGGCAACCCAATGTCGGGACACTTTGAGCTTCTGACACCACAAAACACTGAAAACATTCCAGAGAACAACAGGAAATGGCAGCTCGACCAAAACGATGAAGGCCAGGCAACCGAAAATGGACCTGCCAAAAGTGTTGTGTCGGCGACTAAGCCGACACCCACCAAGGCGGGAAAATCACAGCAGCGCATGAGTTGCACCACAGGAATCAACGAACATGCCATGCGTTGCTGTAATGAAAACACAAAACCTGACAAAGAAATCACTGAGAAGAGAATCACTCGCCGCTTGGACCCACCAACATCAATCCCAAGCGCAACCGACGTAGATACGGGACAAACACAACCACCAAAGCCAGACCAGGGCCCGTATGTTTTGCAAGGACAACATGCAACTACCAAGGCTGGAAAACCAACACAGCGGTTAAAGTGGATGGATGAGATGAATAGGACGGTGATGCGCTGTTACTACACCGCCACCAAACTCGAAACAATAACATCGGGCTACAGACAGCAACTGCACAGACTTTTCTTGACCGAATATCCACATCTGCAATTACTTGTTTCAGAACAGAGAGTAGTAGACCAAAAAAGAGTTATTACCAAGAACAATCGTCTCACACCTCTCGAATTGCAAACCATCAAGGACACAGTGGCTGTTGAACTGAACACAGACCAACCAAACAATAGAAACAATAAAGCATATTCCGAACCAGCCTCACACACACAACCACCCAGTCGAACACAACAATACCCACCACCCAGGAGGAGCATAACGCAAAATAATATTGCGAGTACCGCGCGACACCATATCACAGACAACAACATGAATCACTCGCCACCCTCAACGACATCCACACAACATTACCCCGAATCACCTCTCATACAAATACTTAAAGCAAAAATGGAGTCACATCTAGCTCGATGGTCAGGCACCGACCCCACAACAAGAAATCCCATCCCTCGTTTAATCTTCAGACAGAGCACGCAACCAATCCTCAACACACTAAACAAGCACATAATACCTCAGTATATAACAGACTTAAGCACAATCGAAGACATTCACACAATAATATACGCAGCAGCAATCACCACTCTAACACAAAATAATCAAAAACTCCCTCAACGACAAGGAAACCCCAACAGGACAAAACCAAAATTCAAATGGCAAATAAGAATAGAAAACAAAATCAACAACACCAGGAGAGATCTAGGACATCTTACCCAGTTTATAAGCGGGAACGCGTCCAAACGTGTCACACAGGGGGCAAACAAGATCAAATCTAAGTCTCCCAACAGAACACTGCCAGAAATCCTCGATACCTTGAAACAAAAACTATCTGTATATGCCGCAAGACTCCGTAGATACAAAGAATCAAATGAGAGGAAAGACACCAACAACCTCTTCCGAAGAAGCGAAAAAACAGTTCTACCGGAAAACTATGTACAACAGACAGATAGCAGTGACTGAACCACCAAACAAAGAAGAACTCACAGATTATTGGAAAAGTATCTGGTCAGAACCCAAACTACACAATAATAACACCCCTGGATCAAAGCCGAAGAAGACAAACATAAACATGTGACAGAACAAGAAAATACCACATTTAATACACAAGAAATTACACTATCAACTATCAACCACACACACAACTGGAAATGTCCTGGAATAGACAATATACAAAACTTCTGGTACAAACAGTTTACCACCACACACGAAGCACTCACACACCAAATCAACAAAGCCATTCTACAACCACACACATTTCCTACTTTCCTCACACAAGGAATAACATACGTTAAACCCAAAAGCTCAGACACCACAAACCCGTCAAACTACCCACCTATCACCTGTCTTCCAACCCTATACAAGATCATCACAGCCACAATTTCGAAGAAAATAGAACAACACCTAACAGACAACAATATCCTCACAGAAGAGCAGAAGGGATGCAGGAAAAATAGTCGAGGATGCAAAGAGCAGCTGATTATAGATAGCGTGATTATGGGACAAACCAGAAAAAAGACACAGAAACCTTCACATCGGTTACATAGACTATAAAAAAGCCTTCGACTCCATACCCCACAGCTGGTTAATCAGGGCCCTAGAAATCTATAAAATCAACCAACACCTCAGGCAGTTTCTCGCGCAAATTATGAAAACATGGAAAACCAAAATACGCCTAGAAACACAAACCGAACGGATCCAAACAGAAGAGCTGTACATCAGACGGGGTATATTTTCAGGGAGACTCGCTCAGTGCTCTATGGTTTTGCCTCTGTCTCAATCCACTCTCAAATATACTAAACAGAACAGAGCATGGCTTCAATATCAGACACCAAAAAGTGAATCAACATAAAATAAACCACCTCTTATATATGGACGACATAAAACTCTACGCTGCCACACAAACACAGCTGAAAGAACTCCTCAAAATCACAGAAATATTCACCTTAGATGTCAATATGGAATTTGGTATAAGTAAATGCAAAGTGCTCCACATCAACAAAGGCCAATGGAAGCACCACCATGAGACAGAAACCATCAACAATGAAACGCTCGATAACATGTTCGATAAAGAAACATACAAATATCTAGGCTTCCAACAAAGCACCAAAACTCAACCACACTCACATCAAAACAGAGCTCAGAACCGAATTCAAAAACAGACTGACGAAACTTTTGCAAACAAAACTCAACTCTAAGAATCTCACTAAAGCCATCAACACGTTCGCTATACCTATACTCACATATTCATTTGGTATCATCAAATGGTCAGAAACAGACATAGAAAATATTCACATCCTTATACGATCTCAATTCACCAAATACAGGAAATTACACCCCAACGCATGCAAAGAAAGACTTACCATCGAGAGGAAGGCAGGAGGAAGAGGAATTATAGACATCAGATCATTACACACAAAACAAATACAAACACTTAGGAAATTCTTTCACAGCAAGCAAACCAGCCTCCACACAGCGACAGTGAAAAGCAGACAAAAACTACACACCTCTCGACTTAGCCCGGGCAGACCACTCAGCAGACACACACAGTCACACCCAATTACAACAGGAAAAGATGAAAACGTGGTCAGAGAAAACACTCCACGGAAAACACAGATACCACATAGAACAAGACCACGTAAATAAAAAACAATCATACACCTGGTTACGGGATGGGCAGCTATTCCCTGAGACTGAAGGCTTCTTACTTGCCATCCAGGATAAAGTCATATTAACCAGAAACTACCAAAAGCATATCATCAAAGACCCGACTATTGTAGAGGACAGATGTAGGAAATGCCACCAGCAGAAAGAAACGATCGAACACATAACGAGCGGATGTAAAATATTGGCCGGAACGGAGTACACAGCCAGGCATGATTCAGCTGCCAAAGTGGTTCACCAAGCACTAGCCACAACATACAGACTCATAGAAAAACAGATCCCTACTACAAATACACGCCAACATCCATACTTGAAAATGAAGATTACAAGCTCTACTGGGATATCGGTATCCATACAGATAAAACAGTCTCCGCCAATAGACCCGATATTACTTTTCAGTGCAAAAAAGGAAAAGTCACCTATCTGATTGACATAGCTGTCCCCAACGACACAAACATCCAAGCGAAATACACAGAAAAAATTTCCAAATACACAGACCTTGCAACGGAAATAAAAAGGCTATGGAGACAGGAAAAAGTCATCATTGTCCCCCTCATTATATCAGCCACAGGCCTTACACCAATAACATTCACACCACATTTAGTGCAATTGGGACTCAACACGGACATACACAGAAACATTCAGAAGTCAGTGATTTTGAAAACATGTAACATTGTCAGGTCATTCCTTAATACGGAATGGTAATAGCGTTTGTGCTGACTTGGTTTTGGCCCGTCAGCCAAACATGGAACCACATTGATCAAATGTGAGAAAGAAGAACTTTTTGTAATAAATAATAATCTATATCCTTAATACACAATGGTAATGCGTTTGTGCTGACTTGGTTTGCGCCCGTCAGCCAAACATGGAACCACATTGACCAAATGTGAGAAAGAGAAACAAAAAAAAATAAATAAATAAATAATAATCTATATCTATAACATATATAAAATGCAACATCTCTCTGTCTGTCCGTTAGTACGCTTATCCCTCGAGAACCACTTATCCGATTTACGTGATTTTTTAAATTCATACATATGTTCTCTGACCAGGTTATAGATATATATTTTATTACATCTATAATATATATAAAATGCAACGTATCTCTGTCTGTCTGTCTGTCCGTTAGTGCTCTTATCACTGGAGAACCACTTAACCGATTTACGACATGGACCTATACAGAAAATTGAGGCTTATTTTTAACGAGCCTATTTTATATTAATAAAAATAAAATATTTGTAAATAGAGCCACAAACAAAGATAAGCCAATATCTCTATAAAAATATATTGATAAATTTATTTTAAAATATTTCTTTAAACTAGATAGTAAACATAATCATATTTAAATAATTCTTAACCTGAACTCACACGAGCTTTTGTCAAACAAAAAAAAAATGAACAGGAGAAATTTTCTAATTTTGTAAGACATAAACAAAATGAGAGCCCAGTGTAGCTAAAAGATCTAGTCATGGATTTTAAATTGTCCAGTTGGGTTTTATTTTATACGACATTGTGATATTTTATAAACGTAAATATAACGCCTGCGAAAAATATACAGAAAAGAGAAAATATATCGGCTTAGCAAAGCAAGACTCTCAAGTAAATGATTTGCGCTTGCATCAAAAGTACGGGCGTCCAAAGTTACGGACTACTAGGGCTTGTCATCTATAAATCAGCACATACTCTATATCAAAGATGGTCAGCCAGCTTAAGTATAGTAAAAAAGCAAATCGCAAACACACAATAAGGACAGGAGATATTTAAAAGCGAGAGAATCCTAGTCTGTTTACGAGATATTAATAAAATTATGTCAGTAGCCAAATTGACTGGATATTGAAAACGGCTTGCAAGTAAATTTCTCCAGTGAAAACTATAGTATAATAAGACCTCTTTCCAATCTGAAAGTCCCAATCTGTTTACTTATCTAGTTTGCAAGATATGAATGAATAAAAACAAGTTAGCTAGTGAAATTGTAATTTAATGGACCTTATATCTAACCCAAAAATCATAATCTGTTTATATGCCTAGTTTTCGAAATATTAATAAAAATAAATTAGCAGGCAAATAAACGGATAATGAAAACGGCTTACGCTCTCCTTTAGATGAATTTTAAAGTATTTAGTCAAAAATATGCTCGTAAAACTTTACCAAACATCCTTCTAACCCTTTTCTTCTAGAACAATATGGTTCAGGTAGGTTCATTGAAATCGAGATTCCATTTCGTTCGAACTTACGGTAGCGACAGATCTACGAAATTAGATCCGTAAATACAAACATCTTTTGCCATAATTATAACACTCCCCTCAGCAACGAAAATTCAAAAACTATTATTTAAACATAATTTTTGTACGTCTAAATTTTTGAATTATGTAAAATACTAGCCGTGCCCGCGGCTCCGCTCGCTTAAACTCTAATCACTACTATCGTCACTGCTTATCCCTTATGTTATCTAACGTAATAAAATATCTGCCATTATTTCCCTTTATCTCCCATTATTTCTCATTATCTCCCATTATTTCTCCTTATGTCCCATTATCTCACCTTATCTCTCATTATCTAGGTTAATATCGAATTATATAGAACATATGTATAAATTTATAAAAACACGTAAATCGGATAAGTAGTTCTCAAGTGATAAGCGCACTAACAGACAGACAGACAGAGAGATGTTGCATTTTATATATATTATATTCTTTGCAACATGATATTGTTCCATATTTAATGGTTTAGGCAGTGTATTACAAGAGAACACGCTAACGGTAACCTTTTTTCCGACCTGATTCACTATTATCGTCACTGCGTATTCGTTATGTTACCTAACGCAATAAAATATATTCTATAACATGGCCTTTAGAAAAAAAGGACGTAAATCGGATAAGTGGTTCTCCAGTGATAAGCTCACTAAAGGACAGACAGACGGACAGACAGAGAGACATTGCATTTTATATATATCATAGATATAGATTATTATTATTATATAACCTGGCCAAAGAATATATACATGAATTTAAAAAAAGACACGTAAATCGGATAAGTGGTTCTCGCGTGATAAACGCACTAATGGACAGACAGCATTCTATATATATTATTGATTATAGATATTCTGTGCTACATAATATTGTTCCATATTTAATGGTTTAGACTGTGGATTGCAAGAGAACGCGCTAGCGGCAAACTTTTTTTCGACTTCATTCACTATTATCGTCACTGCTCATTCCTCATGCTACCTATCGTAATAAAATATAGCCTATAACCTGGCCAGAGAACAGATGTATGTTTTAAAAAAAAAGCACGTAACGCACTAACGGACAGACAGATAGAGAGACGTTGCATTATTTATATATATATATATATATATATATATATATATATATATATATATATATATATATATATATATATATATATATATATATATATATATATATATATATATATATATATATATATATATTATAGATAGATAATCTGGCCAGAGAACATATTGTTTGTTTTTTTTTTCTGTTGGGCAGGGCGCATCGACAGCTAAGATCATTTAGCGCCCACTAGAGTTAGTTTGGTATAAATAGGTTAGACTATGAAGTTGAATTCTTTTAAGTAATTGGTTATGTTTTCTTTAAGTGGGACAAAAGATTTTATGAGGATGGTGATGTTGGATGGGATGCCTCAAGTTTTAATGTTGAATGGATTCGATTAGATGTAACACTGATAAGGGGGAGTCACATTTAGGACAGAGTGGACGGGGATCTCTCTTTAATAGATGTACATGCGTGGAGTAGGTGTCTCCCAATGCCAGTCTTCTCATTATTACATTATGTCTTCGGTTCAATTCTGTGGAGTTAAGGGGAGGAAATACATTGGTTTTGCTGGACCATAATTTGTTGTTGGGATCTTCCAAGTCCCATTTGAGTTGGAAGAGAGAGCTGTGTAGGTGTTTTATGAAGATGTTAAAGTCAGAGTAGTGATTCTCCCCCATGTTCATACTGCCCCTTTCTATGGCAAGTTTAGCAAGATAATCCGCTATGTCGTTATGAGGGTTGTCTATGTGACTAGGCAACCAAAGCAAGGATATGGTACGTTTTTTCAAGGTGGTCGTGTACATCAGATCCAGAATTTGCCTGATATAGTTGAAATTGAGATTTCTAGAATTGATGGCTTTGAGATCGCTTAGGCAATCAGAAATTATGAGAGTTGGTTGTTGTATGTTTGCTTGGAGGGAGTATCTGATAGCCTCCTTTATTGCCAACAATTCTGCAGAGAAAATAGAGATCTTTTTAGGTAATTTAAACATTTGGACGATATTATCAAAAAAGAAGGCAGCACCAACTCCCTTTTCCGTCTTTGATCCATCTGTGAAGGAAATTAAATGATTGGGATAGATATTGGATAGTCTGTCAAGAAAGAGCTTGTTAAAGAATATGTTTGAATGTTCTGATTTTTTATAGGAGTGCAAAGTTAGGTCAATGTTGGGGAGAGGGGAGAGCCAGGGAGGAAAGGTGGTTTGGAGGGGGTAGTTGTAATGAGGGGGGGGGAGATATTGTGCTGGATGAGTAATTTGTTGATTCTGTGGGGAATATAATCAGTGGGGAATGTAATGTTTAGTCTGTGGACATTGACCAGGTTGAGTGAGGATCTGGTATGAGGTCAATGTAGGGAAGTTGAGTAAAATTTTAACAGTGAGAGTCGGCGAGATAGTTGGAGTGACTGAGTGGATGCGATGCACTGTAAGCTAGTGATTGGGGTGGTTCGAAATGCGCCTGTGGCTAGTCGGAGACAGCAATTTTGTATAGTTTCAAGAGGATTCTTGACATGAGGGCTTGCGGAGTCATAGATGAAGTTGCCGTAGTTGATTCTGGAAATGATAAGAGACTTGTATAGATGAGAGAGAGAATGAAAGTCTGTACCCCAGGTCGCGCCAGAGAGCATTCGAATGAGATTGATGTCAGAGAAAGATTTGGTTTTAAGGGATATTGGGCCTAGGATTTTTAGTTGGTCTGCTGAGGGGATGGAGATGTTTGCAATGGTTAGCGGATTCATTTTAGGACAGCATTTCTTCTTGCAGAAGTGAACGGATGAAGATTTGTGGGGGGAGAAAATATAGCCGTGTTTGGTTGCCCAGGTCTATAGTGAGTTGACGGAGCGTTGCAACAATCTGGTGCAATCTGAAGAGGAAGAAGAGGAGGTGTACATGAGGATATCAACAGCGAATATTTTGCATTTTATGTTGGGGGCAATGTGTTCTGAGAGTGTACTAAGGGCGATGTTAAAAAGGGTGGGGCTGAGTACAGAGCCTTGTGGGACTCCCAGAGAGGTAGTGAATGGAATGGAAAAAATACCGTTGGCTTTGACTCTGAATGTTCTGGATTGAAGAAAGTTGATTAAAAATTTAGGTAGGGCCCCTCTGAGACCCGCTGAAAACAACTGAGCAATGATAATGTTTTTATTGTTTATGTCGAATGCTGAAGAGAGATCCAAGGAGATTAAAAGGGTGTGGTTATTGTTAGAAAAGGAACGTCTGATGTCAGTTTCTAATGATGCGAGGTGGTCCATTGCGGAACGGTGTTTCCGAAAGGCATATTGAAGTGGGGACAAAAGTTCTTTGGTTTCGATTATCCAGGTCAGGCGAGCTAATACCATGCGTTCGAGCAGTTTACCAAGATGGTTCGTTAGTGATATAGGGCGGTGATATAGATGTTCTGAGTTTGCCTGGTTTATGGATGGGGATTATTGTTGAGAGTAACCAGGAAGAAGGGAATTCAGCCTGTAACCATATGTGATTGTAAAATGTGACTAGAGAGAGAAGCATATCATAAGGGAGATGTTTGATCATGTCCGGATGAATGTTGTCTGGTCCTGGGGCAGAACGTTTCATGTTGTTTAAGGCTTCCTGGAGTTCTTGAAAAGAGAAAGGGGAATTATATGGAAGAGATTGGTTGGTGTTAAAATCATTGATGTTGATGTGGGTAGTATGAGGAAGTTGAGTAGATTTGGTGTGGAAGTAGGAGGCTAGTCCATTGGAAATCTCAGAATGGTCAGTGGTAAAAGAATTATTGATGGAAATAGTGGGAATGCGATTAGACGGAGAACCCTTCATTCTTTTGACCGCAGTCCATAGGTCGGCAGATGTAATTGGGGATTTAATATTGGAGACAAATTTGTTCCAGGATTCAGTTTTGGCTAATTTGACAATTCTCCTTGCTCTCAGTTGTGCCTTGGCTTATTTTTAGGAAACAAGAAAAGTAAATTATTATTATCCTGGGAAATCAACCACAGAAAATTTGGCACTGTATGAAGTTGCTCTGCTGGAGGCGTTGGACAGGGATGATCAGGTCGATGTTATCTACACTGGCTTCTCTAAGGCCTTTGACAGAGTTAGCTTTAAGATTTTATTGAGCGAGCTTCTTTCCCTGGGATTCTCTGAGCAGATCAAAGTTTGGTTACAGAGTTTTCTCTTGGGCCGTACCCAGAGTGTGAGAATCAATGGTTTGTCATCCAGTATTATTCGTGTTACATCGGGTGTCCCCTAAGGTTTGCACTGCACTCCTCTGCTCTTTATTTTGTTTATAAATGATCTGTTGTCGGCATTGCATCGCTCAACGGGTCTTATGTTTGCAGATGATTTGAAGATCTATCAGCAAGTTGGTAGTGTTGAGGACCTTTTGGCGCTCCAAGATGACCTTGATCTGGTTTGGCAGTGGACCCAGTCCAATCATCTATTTTTAAATTTAAGCAAATGTTTTATCATTAGCTTCTATAGAGGGACACATACTCAATCGAAAATGCTTATGTGTATGTTGAATATTTTTATTTAGATATAGTCTTTGTCTTGTGTTTTTTTTTCTCTCTTTTTATAATTTTATTATTTTTGTATCTGCATTTTTATCTGTTTTAATTTTGTATTACAATGGAGTTTCCCTTAAAATTTGTATAAATGAATAAATAAATAAATAAAACAAAAATGAACATATCTATAGTTTTTAGTTTTTTTACTATTGCGGTAAGAAGAAAAGGAAAAAAGGTGACGAGGGTCATCCCCCACCATGTCATGGTCATATAGAAAATAGCAAAAGATGTCCAAGAAAACCTATGAAGAAACCGAAATATAAAAAAAACGTCCCCTGAATCAAGGTTATTATAGGAAACCAGAAGACCCATATACACCTCACTGAATATTTACGTTAAAAGAAATAAATAATATTCTTTTACATATTCATTGTTCCTTTTACTTTCATACAATTTTATTCGACTCAAGATTGTGTCACGTTTGTTTAAGTGTTTAAGTTTCTTACGATAATACAGAGAAATTATTATGTTAGAGAAAGTCGCGAAATAATTTGGTTTTCAAGGTATAATGAATGTAGCAACGTAGCTTCTCGCTTGCTTCCCGCCGCACGCAATCACGTGTTGTCTTGATACTTTTACATGATATATAATTAAAACGATACTTTGGATCACGCAATCACGTATTGTCTTGATACTTTTACATGATATATAATTAAAACGATACTTTGGATTATTTATTAAAAATATATCAATAATTAAATATTTATAACTAAATAAATGCTCGTGCGAGGCACGCGTTTATTCTAGTATCTTTTAAAAGAAAGTCAGATCAGTGCGATGTATATATTAGTCCGGGAGCTCACGACTAAAATGCGACCTCATCGAAGAGTGGCAGATAACAGTATCACTTTGGTAATTATGCCCTCCTTAGTCCCTTCAGGTAGTTTGAAGCCTGTTCCTGGAAATGCCCTTTAAAGCTACAAGAAAATGTTGATGGACGAACCCATCGCTGAGTAGCAGATATTCTAGGTATAGCTTCATTTCTATGAAATATGACTGAAAAATGATATTGGGTCAACTCAAATTTATAACGGTCTAAAGATGCAAAAAAATTGGCCCACCTGAACTCATAGAGGAGCGAATGAAATTTGTTTTAGTATGTTCGTTGAGGTTTCTAGATACTAAAAATAACATTATCTGCCATGGAGTTTGATTCTTTATTAAAATATATTAAATTTTTTTGCCACAATAACGCATACGTATTTTTGAAATGCGCGCGCCTGTCCTGCAACGTGCGCGCCCGTCCTGTAATTTGTTTTTCTCTCAAATACTATACACATGCGTAGGTGTATCGAGAGACGCTCAAATCACCATTGAAACAGTTACAAGCAGATTATATATTTATTTAATTTGCAGTGCAATTTCGCTTCATATTTTTTATATTTAACCTCAAAATTTATGTTTTTATTTATTAGCTTAAAATTTATATTCAAAAGCCCCAAAAATCTCTTTTAATATGTAATTACGGGAATTAAAAAAAAAAATTTGTAGATATGTATATTGGATAGTACATTTGAAATTTTTGTTTTTTGACCTGGCAGATAATAAGAGTTATCCAAAAAACCTGGAGAATCAAAATTTTAAACATTTAAAAAGTACAATAATTTTTACCGCATTCGGTTACTGCCAATACAACAATGACCGAATACTCCATCAGCCACGCCGAGTTTTTCTGTGTTCTATTTAAACTTTGAGCGTTGCGGCTCCACTCTAGTGTACTTCATATTTTTTGAATCGCAGAATCCGATCAGCAATTAGTTTTTTGAAAAAATGACCTATTAATTGTTATTAACAATTTTTTAAGCAATTATCTAAAAAAAGGAATTTGATATAATTTATTTTTATAATAGCGAAATCTAAGTTTATTAAGGCCTCAACCCAATTTTTTTTAGATATATTTCGACCCACTGAATACGAATTTAAAGACTATTTTTGTAAAAACTATAAACAATTATGGTAATAAACAGAATTTATAGAATTTATCTCCATAACAGCAAAATCACCCAACTTTTTTAAATTAATTGTGACCTGCTGCCTGAATTTCTAATCCATTTTTCCAAATTATTAAAATTAAGAACCAATCACTTTATTTATATGCAATTAAATAAAAATATTTGTGTTAAATTCCAAAAGAAAAATTGATATAATACTAATAAATTATCAGTAATAACAAAATGATTTGAGTTTTTGACAAAATGATCAGAGAATTTAAATTTAGAGAGTTAAATAATAAGTTATTATAGTAAAGAAAATATTTATTTGTAACAAAAAAATTAGTAAATTTTTAGCAAAAATGGATTAGAAAATCGACTGTAAGGTGTCAAAACATATGAACTCATGCATCACAGCTTGGTAATAATGAAAATAGGAAAAATCAATTTGTTTATAAGTTAAGCTTTGCATTAAAAATACAAAAAATCTGATAATAAAAACAGGGACTGGACTTCATGGCAGATATTCGGGATTTCACCTCGTATTATACTATTCGAACACTGATTAATTTATCTGCCACTCTCGAATAAGTTCACGTGTCTGTCTCTCTGCCTGTCTGTCTGTCTGTCCGTTAGTGCGCTATCTCGAATATCCGCCACTTGGCGACTTTTTTTTTGAGCCTATTTTATTTAAGATTTTGGATATAAGTTGTCACTTTTTGGTTCCAGTTTGTCGATTTACAGAGTCAAAATTTTTTTTTTAAAACATACATATGTTCTCTAACCAAGTTATCTATCTATAATATACATAAAATATATAAAATGCAACGTCTCTCTGTCTGTCCCGTTAGTGCGTTACGTGCTTTTTTTTTAAACATACATATGTTCTCTGGCCAGGTTATAGGATATATTTTATTGCGTTAGGTAATATAAAGAATAAGCAGTAATGATAATAGTGAATCAAGTCAGAAAAAAGGTTACCGTTAACGCAAATTCTCATTGCAATACACTGCCTAAACCATTAAATATGGAACAATATCATGTTGCAAAGAATATATTTTTACATATATATAAAAAAAATGCAACGTCTCTCTCTGTCTGTCTGTCCGTTTGTGCGCTTATCATCACTTGAGAACCACTTATCCGATTTACGTGTTTTTATAATTTATACATATGTTCTATATAATTCGATATAAGCCTGGATAATAGGAAATAAAGTGAGATAATGGGAAGATAAGAATAAATAATGGGAGATAAGGAGAAATAATGGAAGATAAGCAGAGATAAGTCTAGATAATGGGAGTTATGGTGAGATAATTGGAGATAAGGAGAAATAATGGGAGAGAAGGAGAAATATTGCGAGATAAGTCGAGAGAATCCTAGATAATGGGAGATAAGGTCAGATAATGGGAGATAAGGAGAAATAATGGGAGATAAGGAGAAATAATGAGAGATGAGTAGAGATAATGAAAATTATGTAGAGATAATGGGAGATAAGGAGAAATAATTGGAGATAAGGGGAAATAATGGTAGATATTTTATTACGTTAGGTAACATAAGGAATAAGCAGTGATGCACATACGACAACAAAAATTGTAAAAAAACGTGTGCTTTTGATCGAAGGAAAAGTATGGATTCCTACCTTTTACGTGTTAAACATCCAAAACTTTTAAAAATAATTATCCTTGTATTGAAGCAGTGAATTCATGATGCTAAAATCTATTATTTTTCAAAATTCAAAACAAAACTACAAAAAAAAAAAACAAAACAGTTACGCGTAAGAAATACCTTAACAGTGTTTTCTGAAAATTTTTACACTGATTTAGTTCTGATAGCTATATTATATCCAATAAAATTTGGATGTCAATACTCTTGGGATCCTTAATCAACATCATTATAAAAGAGATAATGATTTTTAAGATAAGAGAGATAAAAGAAGCTACACGATTTATTAGCTTGTTTACTTGCAAAAAAAAAATTTGGAAAGTGATTTACACAGTACTTTCCACGCAAACATATAGTTCCAAAATAAATATTGGACTTGACTTTCTTAAGGTAAAGAGTTACTTAATCTCAGCACTACTCAGATATTTTTGAGATAAGTAAGATATTAATTCCAGAAAAAAAGTAGAGCAGGGGAAGGGTTTCAGAGATATGACAGATCTCTCAACCTATGTCTATATAACGCCATAATGGTAACTGAATGGAACAATATTCTGGTTATTCTAATATATAAAAAGGGTTAACCTATGCATATAGGTAATTACCGACCTATAAGTCTGCTCTCTCATCTTTATAAACTCCTCACGAAAATAATTAAAAAAAAACGGTCAAGTGCAAGTTGAACTTGCACAATTAGTGTTCCGTACGTTGATTGTTTTTAAGATAAAAATTTTTGTTACGGTGGTATAAAATGATCAGTGACTTCACAAAACACACCCCAAATGAATTTTCAACAAAGTTTGTTTCCAATCTTTACTGAAATCTGATGACCTTGAAATTTTTGTTTTTTTTTATATACCATATAAATTATTAAAGGTAATGCACTCGTGATAATTTTCGTTCAATCTACACCCCGTGGAGAATATTCCAGAATTTTTTCGAAATTTTTTGATAAGTACTTTTCGAGATAAGGTCCGGGACCGCGATTTTTTCGCGAATTTTTAAAAATAATACAAGGAAAAGTGCACGAAAGTATAATATTATATATATATTTTTTACTCGTGTTTTTACAAGCTTTCATTTGACACCACACTCGATGGCCTAGTAAAAAAATTTTTTTTTCACTTCCGACTTCACCCCCCAAAACTAACCCCTTAAGTCAAAATTTAATTCTCAAAACTACATGGCTCTGATGAGGCCATCAATTCCTATATTATTACCAAATTTCACCTTTCTATGTCAAATAGTTTCCGGGAAAATCGGGTGTGACAGACAGACAGACAGACAGACAGACACCGAAGTGATCTTATAAGTGTTCCGTACGGAACACTAAAAAAGACTGGAACATAAAATCGACTTCTACCAGGCGGTCCAGTAGGCGAGATTAAGATCAGAACAAACGACCGTCTTTTAGCTATAACGATGATTATAGAAAAAACGATTTAACCATTCGTTTTGATTTTGTGGATTTTTGAAAAGTTTGTTGAAAAAGAATATATAATTTAAGCCAGTGCCTCGAGTGGCATTCCTGGTTCTCCCGATTAGCTAAAGATACCAGCTAAAAATTATACAGGCATATGCTCCAACTTCAGAATACCCTGATGAAGTTTTTATGAGGATGTAGAAAGAGCTATGAATTGCAGCCAAATCCAAAATTTACTTCTGATAGGAGATTTCAGTGTAAAACTGGGCTGCAAAGAGGAGCTAACGGAGACATTAATGGGAAAATTCGGTTACGGTCACAGAAACGAAAGAGGACATAAATTGCTAGAGTTTTTACTAAATAAATGGCTTATATACAATGAACACCTATTAAAAAAAAGCAAACTAAAAAGTGGACTTGGAAAAGCCCTGATGGAAATACAAAAAATGAAATTGACTACATAATAACAAACAAAATAAGAATAGTTCAAGACGTGGAGACACTAAATAGAGTCTCAATAGGAAGTGATCATAGAATGCTGAGAGCCAAAGTGATGATTGATCCGAAACAAGAAAGAACTAGACTTGTCAGAGTGAAAAATAATACTAAGGAATGGACATCACTGCGAAAATCAGAAACCAACTCAAGAGTAATAGAAGAGGGCTTGAAGCAGATAGAAAAATTAACGTTAGAAGGCCTCAACAGCAGACTGATAGGCGTGGTTCAGGAAGCAATGGATAAATGTCTACCAAAACAAAAAACTAAAATAGACAAATTAAGCTACGTCACCAAAAATCTCATGAAGCGGCGCAGAGACATGATAAACAAATATACGGAGGAATCTAGAAGTCTTTACAGAGAAATTTCAAAATTAGTAGGAAAGGGCGTCAGACAGTACAACACAAACTTAATAGTGATAGAGAAAAATAAAAGTCTTAAAATCATGAGAAAACAATTAAGAACAGGACAAATAGGTATTTACAAACTAACAAATGAAAATGGAGACGAAGTTACAAATAGAGAACAGCTTTTACAGATCACAGAAACTTTTTTGAACAGCTGTAAAAACGCGCCATAGATTCTGTGGGGAGATCTCAAGTCACCAAGGTACTAAATATGGGATCAGAGGAAATCAGCATGGAATAACGGTACAAGAGTATTATTTCATAAAAAAGGAGACACCACCAATCTAACAAACTATAAAACTATCAGCCTTCTCTGTCACATGTTCAAGCTCTTTACAAGAATACTAACCAAACGTCTCTCATCAAGGTTTAAAATGTATCAGCTTCGTGTACAGACTGGCTTTCGATCGGGCTTTGGAACTAATGACTATCTGTTAGCTATAAAGTTGCTCATTCAAAAATCTAACAAACCGCTGGTACTGGTGTTCGTAGATTACGAAAAGGCGTTCGATTCTATTGACCAACACGAAGTTTTAGAATCATTTTTTGAATGCAGAAGAGCCTTCAGATACACCGCTTTGATAAAATACATATATGATAATGCGGCAGCTTCAGTAAGACTTCACCAAAACACCAATAAATTTAAAATCCAAAAAGGCGTACGACAGGGAGACACTATTTCCCAAAACTCTTCATAACTCCTATGGAATATGCTTTTCAAAAACTTGATTGGATAAACATGGGCGTAAATAATTGATGGTGAATATTTTAAAACATCTACGCTTTACTGATGACATCGTCCTCATAGCCGTTAATATGGAAGAAGTCAGCAAGATACTGAGCTCGCTACAGGCCGTTTCCAATGAAGTAGGCCTAAAGATAAATTTTTCAAAAACCCAGTTCGTGACAAATTTGGTCCTTAATCGCCTCATTTCTGTGGGCGATAAACATACTTATGAGATTTCCACATATACATAAGTACTTGGGACATGAAATACAACTGGGGAAAGTCAACCAAACTCATGAACTTCAAAGAAGAGTGGGTCTGGCATGGGTGGCATTCGGCAAACTCAGATATGTTTCCAAATCCAACATTGCGATTTGTCTCAGGAAAAAAATGTTTGATCAGTGCATGTTGCCTGTACTGACGTATGGTTCCGAGACATTAACTTTAACTAAAAAGACAGTAAACAAAATTCAAGTGGCACAAAGAGCAATGGAACGTTTCATGTTGGGTTTAATTCTACTAGATAAAATTCCCAATGTGATTATAAGGCAAAGAACAGGGGTAACGGACGCAATATAGAGAATAACATTTCTGAAATGGTATTAGGCTGGACAGGTGGCGCGAATGACCGACAATAGATGGACGAAGCGTCTGGAGGAATGGAGACCCAGACGGGAGGCTTTTAGAAATCGTGAAATTTTCGCTAATTGGATTCAAGCTGCTTAGGACCGTGATGAACGGAAAAGATTGAGGGAGGCCTATATCCAATAATGGATGCGGACAGCTGCATGATGATGATGATGATGATGAGTGCCGCGTCAACTATCGCTATTCCCGCCGAATGCACAACATATACAAAATCCATCCGTATGTAAGGATCCATCAAGATACCAATAAATCCTCTCTCCAGAGAGGTATTAGACAGGGAGACACAGTGTCGCCTAAACTGTTAATTACGATTTTGGAGTTCGCTTTTAAAGAAATAGACTCAAAAAGGCATCAGTATCGATGGAAAAATGTTGAATAAGCTGTTTCGCTTACGACATTATGCTCAACGCCAATAATCTGCAAGAAGTTGAAGAGATGTTTCAAAAACTGACCGGCGCCACAAGTAAAGTGGGATTACAAATTAACATATAAAGAGCAAAAATTATGACAAATGTTGTACTAGGAGGAGCACTAATCCTAAAAAATAAAAGTTTGAGAATACAGATACGTGGGTCATCATGTAAAAATTAACGACCAAACGCACGGATTACAGAGGTGAATTAGACTTGGCTGGGTGGCTTACAGTAAATTAAGAAACGCGTTTCGGAGTCAACCCATCAGCCTCAAGAAAATTTTTTTTAACCCATTCGTATTTAATATGAAGCAGAGATCCTAACGCTTACAAAAACAAGCGCTAAAGAGACGAAGATACCCCGAGAAAGATGGATCGCTGTGTGTTGGATATTTGGTGCTCCGATCGTACGAAAAATTTAAAAACTCGCAAAAGAACTGAAGAAGCGTGAATGATGTGATTGAAAGGATAGCATATTTAAAGTTCCAATTTGCAGGACACGTGGATAGGTTGCAAGATGATAAGTGGGCAAGAAGATTGTATGAATGGTGACCACGCATGGACAAAAGGAGCGGAGGAAGGCCCCCAACACGATGAGAGGATGTGTCAGTGAACGAGATCGATACAAAGTTGTTCAGGCGGGAAGCGTTTAAAAGCGACCTATATATGCAATGGACGCAGACGGCTGAATGAAGAAGAGAAGAAGAAGAAGACTCCAAACTAAAATTAAGAGAAATTTTCATAATACCATTGAAACTATTCAAAGTGTGTTGACAACTACCACTTTCATCTCCTTCTTTTAAGCACCATCTCTTAAAAATTATGGGTTCTTTTCTTACATCAAGGGCTATGAGTTATCATGCCAACATCCAACCGACTGAATGCTTATGTTTGTGATTAAATTTATTTATTTTCCTATAAGTATAAGGTACTTTTGTAATGTATCTATCTAGCGATTAAGAAACACTTAAAGATTACAAAAATAATATTTTCCTACGTAACTGCTACAGGAATATACTTAGATCAGCCCTTCTCGAGTTTATTCTATACAAAAAATTATTTTATTGTCGCCGCAAAAAGTGATTCCATTATGGCTTTCAAGTTATGATCTGAGAAAAATTTTAGGCCACTGTGGTATTTTTTCAAATGTTTGAAGAGCAGGGCACTAAATTATGGCTTAGGGTGAACGTTGTAACTCGAGGATCTACAGATTTCAGAATGGCTTGAACTATATGAGCCTTACAGTGGTTGCGCAATAGCAAAGTTGTAGTATTCGATGAATCAAATATCCAATAAGCAAAATTCCGTCACAGTCTCAAAACATGATAGCCATCAATTTTCTAGGAGACTAAGGAGTTTTTGCGTTCTTTGGAAATGGAGAGCCCTCATAAACCCATTGCATCAACTCTTGCTTCGGGGGAGGATCCCAATCAAACTCTCAAGACTCGTCGCCTGTGACAATTCGCGAAAAATAACTCTTTATCATTCTCTAAAGCGTTGGTTCCTAACCGGTGGGTCGTGACTCACAAGGGGGTCTTGGTTTTTTTGCGGGGTCGCCGGTTATTAATTTTAAAAACCAAAATAAAATTTTAAAATCTAAAGGTAGGTGTTAAAATGTTTTATAAATAATTTATTTATGTTTGGCAACACACGAAGTATGAGACGTAATCAGTGGACAGCTGGCGCACGCACCTCTCCTTATGCCTGAGGCAAGCTAGCCGGTTAGTCTGAAATGGTCGCGACACTCCGTTGCTTCTCGAACAAACGTGTAAAAGAGAGAAGTAACTTTGGATGTTACCGACATTCTCGATGAATTGCAGGATGAGTTTTTAGAGCTGCGAAAGGACTCCTCAGCGCGTGATTTATTTCAGGAAAATAGTCACCTCAATTTTGGTGTGCTATGCGCCATTCGTATCCTAAAGTTTTAATGCTTTCTTCTCGAATATTAGCGTCATTTGCTATTTCTTACCTCTGCGAAAGATTTTCAACCGTTCTGCAGATCAAGACAAAAGCCAGGAATATGCTGGATGTTCAAAATGACGTTGAGATTGGCCTTGACAAAAACTCAACTTGTTAAGCAGACGAAAACTCAATCATCACATTAATCATTAATACTTAATAATTAATACGTTATAAAAAATATCACTGTTAACTCTTAAAACATATTTTTTTAAACTCTATTTTTTGTTTTATTGATCCAGTATAGCGGATGGGAAAGGAGAGTCGCGAATATTTTTAAAAAATCTAAAAAAGATCGCGATTAAAAAAGGTTGGGAGCTACTGCTCTAAAGGGACCAAATCTTTTTGAAAAATTTCTTCTTTCGCCAATTCTCATGTAAGAGGTCTAGGAGTTCATCGTGCCGAAACTGTTTATCTCTAAGCCATCGTCCACAATTTTGAAAACTGCTGTTTCGGGTTCTTTAGCAGATACTGTGATCTTTATTTGTCGATATAATAGCAGGAAATTGCCAACGAGCTTAATAATTTCATCATTTTTTGCATCAACCGGCCTTTCTGATTTGAGTTCATCGAAATGGAGCCTCAGTCTAATTGAAATTGTTTGCCATATTTTTTCAGGAATAACTTTTACCTTATTTTTGTCTTTATTGGGAATCTTCACTACTGCAATGTTTCTCTAATTTTCCGGAATAAAAAAAAATTAAAGAGTTGATTGATTGGTCCGTTACTTTGTGGCAGTACATTTTAACAATAAAACTACTTAATTACTTTGTTAATTGTCATTAAATATATTTGTAAAGATTTTGCAATTGCGTTATCACGATTTCGTAGTACAACTACATTGTTAAGCGTTTGACAATGTAGTTGTACTACGAAAGCGCGATAACGCAATTGTAAAATCTTTACAAATATATTTAGTGACAGTTAACAAAGTAATTAAGTAGTTTTATTGTAAAAAAAAATTCTTAAAGCGCAACGAACTCGTACAAAATTTAATCAAGTACTTAGAACGGCGACACTAATAGGGCCACTAACAATTTTTTGCATGGCGTTATTTTCATGGCTAGTTAGGTAACTTTTGAAACCGTATTTAAACTTAAAAAATTGTTCAAGTCTCAATCCTTTCAACCCCTTCCTCTAAAACGATAACATTCCAAAGGACTCCGCACATTTCTTATGGGAAGCGGCCCTCGGTGAAATTGTATGTTATTCTTCTCGAGCCCTTGATCAAAAGTTCCCACGTGCACAAAGTCGAAACGTGGACAGTTTTTCAGATATCGGGGGTAGGAAAGACGATTTTCGGAGATCTTGTCGACAACAGCGTAGAGCCGTGAGGTTGTGTATGTGCCGTTCTCCGGGGTGTACGGGGGTTTTTTTTTTTTTTTTTCCGGTCGCTGATTCCAAATCTGGTGTTAAAAATGATATTTGACAGTTGAAAACTGTCAAAAAGCTGTCAACTCGGCTTATTTCTAATAAAATGGGACTCACTCTAATCAAGCACCCCAACCGCGAGAGGCACGAGGACTCACCCTAGTCAAGCACTCTAATCGTGAGGGGCACGGGGACGCACAGTAAATCCCCCAAAGGGAACAGAAATCTACTACGTCCATGTCGTTGTTCCCAGGTAATGTTAAAAGTATATATAAAAGAACATCCGATATATATTCCAATGAACATTTTGTTACAAGTAAGGTGAGTTGACATTTTGTTAGTAGATACCAAGTTTCAAATGTCATTTTTGACACCAGAATTGGAATCAGCGACCGTAAAAACGTCCCGATGTATATTCTGACGGGCATTTTATTAGAAATGAGGCGAGTTGACAGTTTTTTGACACCTGCCAAGCGTCAGATGTCATTTTTGACGCCAGATTTGGAATAAGCGATCGAAAAAAAAAACCCGTATACCCCGGAGAACGGCGCATAAACAACCTCACCGCTCTACGCTGTTGTCGACAAGATCTCTGAAAATCGTCTTGCTACCCCTGATATCTGAAAAACTGTCCATTTTCCAACTTTGTGCCCATGGGAACTATTTATAAAGAGCTCGAAAGGAATAACATCGATTGCAGACAATTTCACTGAGGGCCACTTCCCATAAGAAATGTGCGGGGTCCTTTGAACTCAATTTTTCATTTTGTTTGGAAGCCAACAAACAGGCCCTTCAACAGATCAAAGGAAATTGGATGCTATATTTTTACTGTTTAGGTGACCCTAAAAGGTAAAGAAATGTAAAATTCTTTGAAAGTGTCTTTTACATGAATATAATAAAACGTAGGCTGAAAAGTTTTTGGTCTAGCTACTTAAAACACATTTTTTTTTTTGCAAAATTCGACTTTATTTATCAATATAGTCTCCTTCAATAGCGATGCAATCAGTCCAACGCTTTTCTAATACTTCTATACCTTTCTTGTACAAGGATTTATCTTTGCCTTCAAAATAGGCCTCAGTTTCGGCGATAACTTCTTCATTGGAACTAAATCTCTTTCCGTGAGCCGACGCGCCTTATTAAAAATATCTATCTATCTTTCCCGTGAGCATTTTTTTGAGGTCTACGAATAAATAATAGTCGCTGGGGGTCCAGTCTGGAGAATACGGTAGATAAGAAAGCAATCCGAACTTTAATTCATGCAATGTTGCCATCGTAACCATTGATTTGTGAACAATGCACCGTATTATCTAGATGAAAGAGCACTTTTTTCTTGTTCATTTTGGAACCGTTTCTTGCGATTTCTGCCTTCGAACGCACCAATAACTTTATATAATATTCGCTATTGATGGTTTTTCCCTTCTCGCATAGTCCATGCAAATCCTAAAATACAGAGGCCAAAACCTTCTCAGCCGACTGTTGTGTCTTTGGTCGCTTTGGGCGGCTTTCACTGGCTTTGTCCACTCAGCTGACTGCCGATTTAATTCCGGCGTATAGTGGTGGATCCATGTTTCATTCGTTGTCACTTATTGCATGAAAAAATCCTTTTTATTGCGCTTTAACAAGTCCAAACAGCGCTCAGAATCATCAACACGTTGTTGTTTTTGGTCCACTGTGAGCAAACGCGGTAGCCATTTCGAACAGAGCTTCCTCATGCCCCAATGTTCATGCAAAATATGATCAATACATTCTTTTGATACCTTTAGGGTGTCAACTATCTTACGCAATTTCACTTTACGGTCATCCAAAACAAATTTGTGGATTTTTTTTTATGTTTTTCGGTGTAACCACCTCATTTGGGCGTCCAGATGTATCTTTACGACCATGTTTAAATTCAGAATACCAGTAAATGATGAGTAATATTCGAGGGGCATAGTCCCCGTAACACTTATCCATTTGCTTTGCTTAAACGCCATCAAAAAATAGTGTTTAATAAACACATGAAATTCGATTTTTTCCATTGTTTCAAAAATATTAAAAGTAGCGCCACTAAAACCACTATTACTTGTAAACTAATCGTGGAAATGTCATGAAATTTTGACATGTATCGTTTGAAGGTTGGTATTTCCTAAAAATCATATGGATTTTTTGAAAAGGGCAACATTTATGTGTCAGACCAAAAACTGTTTAGCCTGCGTGTTACTTTCCTTATTAAAAGAACTGAAAATATTTGAAACTTATGAATACTATGGAGATCAAATTAAAGAAAAAATTTTTTAAGTATATTCCAAAATAAGTTGGCTTCAAAAATCTGCCTCAAGTACTTCAGTAACGTCTACTAAAAATGTTATTAAACTTTTTTTCTTGCTGTTTTTAAACTTTCTTTGTACTCTCTTTCATTCCCGCCACTCTTTCTCTTTCATTACATCCAGCTTCAGTCAACCGGTCCAACATTATTAAATACCTAAAAGATATAGGAATCTTCAATGACATATAAACATTACTCAAATTACTAACTAACAAATTCTCACCCAAAACAAATTATGGGGCGCCAAATGGCCTTGTTGCCGACGCGCTTAGTCAAATAAACATCATCATCATCATTTTGTACTCTCTGAAAATTATAGATATTTTTTGATATTATCAGATCACTTTTTTTAAATTCACTTTTATTTATTTAATTTTATTAAATATTGGTCACGATTTTTTTCGGAACCAAAAAGTGTTCCTTAACTCATCAACTTTCAGTAGAATTTAGAGCTGTAGTGTAAATTGTAAATTAAAAAGTTTTTGATATGTTTTACACTTTTCCAAGCATCTTGTATAAGTGAACAAACTTTCTCCATAAAAAAGTTTTCCTTGCTATTTTCAAAATGTCACGCTAAGCGATTCGTATAAACAATCCTTGCCCAAATAAAACCATTGTTTCAACGTAAGTTTTATTTTAAGTTTATTAGTCTGCAGCTGCTGCTCTAAAATTTCTTAGAACGTATTGTTGGCTAAATTGCGGAGAACGTTCGTGACACAAGCAAGATTAAAACCACAATTTTCTTCCTGGTGAACATGGCTCTTGGCAATATGGAAATTTGTATTACGAAGTGACTAAAATACAGGGGCG